>JAKSZT010010873.1:12383663-12458954 GCA_026826555.1 Tolypeutes matacus | reverse complement strand
AAAAAAAAAAGGAAGACCCTTTCCTCAAGCCATATACAAAAATCAACTCAAAACAGATCAAGACCTAAGTATAAGAGCTAGAACTCTCAAATTCCTAGAAGAAAACATAAGGAAGCATCTTCAGGACCCTGTGTTAGGCAATGGTTTCCTAGACTTTACAGCCAAAGCACAAGCCACAAAAGAAAAACTAGATAAATAGGACCTCATCAAAATTAAAAACTTTTGTGCCTCAAAGCACTATATCATGAAAGTAAAATGACAACCTACTCAATGGGAGAAAATATTTGGAAACCACATATCTGATAAAGGTTTAAAATTCCAGAATATATAAATAAATCCTTTGACTTAACAACAAAAAGACAAACAACCGAATTTAAAAATGGGCAAAAGAGGGAAGCGGCTGTGGCTCAATCAGTAGGGCTCCCGTTTACCATATGGGAGGCCCCGGGTTCGGTTCCCGGGGCCTCCTGGTGAAGGCAAGCCCGCCCGCACGGCCTGGTTACCTGACCCAGCGAGCACAAGCAGCAAGGGGGGAATAAATGAATAAATAAATAAAATCTTAAAAAAAAAAAGGGCAAAAGAATTGAACAAACATCTCTCCAAAGGCCAGAAAGCACATGCTCTACCTCATTAGCCATCAGGGAAATGCAAATCAAAACCACAGTGAGATAAAGCATTTCACACTCATTAGAATAGCTATTAAAAAAAAAAAAAAAAAAGGAAAATAAGTATTGGAGAGGATGCAGAGAAATAGGATGCTGGTGGCAATGTAAAATAACAGCACTGAAATATATATCTGAATATGAGTAAAAGGGAAAATGTTAAATTGCATATATGGTAACAAAATAAAAATTTAAAAAAAAGAAGAGGCTCAGTGAACACCAAATGGGATAAACTCAGAGAAAGCCAGGCTCAGAAACACCGTACTCAGCATATACCATGCAGAACTGTGTGGAAGAGAGTGTGGTCTACGATGTGAACTGTGGTCTATGCTTAGTGGCAAAGCCCCAGGATGTGTATATCCATTGCAGGTGATGTGCCACACTAATGAAAGATGTTTATGTGGGAGGTTATGGGAGGTGTGGAAAGTGGGGAACATGGGAATCCCTGTAATTTTTGTGTAACATTTATGTAATCTAAGCATCTTTTAAAGTATATATTAAAAAAATAAAACAAACACCATACTCAAACTGCTGAAAACCAAAGATAAAGTTGATAAAGAATACACGTTGTGGGAAGCGGCTGTGGCTCAATCAGTAGGGCTCCCGTTTGCCATGTGGGAGGCCCGGGTTCAGTTCCTGGGGCCTCCTGGTGAAGGCAAGCCCGCCCGCACGGCGTGGTTAGCTGACCCGGCGAGCACAAGCAGCAAGGGGGGGATAAATGAATAAATAAATAAAAATCTTTAAAAAAAAAAAAAAAAAAAAGAATACACGTTGTACACAGAGACCCATGATTCGAATGAACCGTGACTGCACATCAGAAACCATGGAAGTCAAAAGACAGTGGAACATCTTTAAGGTGCTGAAAGAAAAGAATTGTCCACCCAGAATTCTATATCCAGTGAAAACATCCTTCAGTAATAAAGGCAAAATAAAGACATTCACAGAAGGTAAACTAAGAGCATCACTTAAAAGCAGAACTGCTCTAAAAGAAATGTCTGTTTTTTGTTATTATTATTGAAATAATGAAAATGCTCTAATGATTGAAATGATGAATGTACAACTATGTGATTATACAAAATACTATTGATTGTACACTTTGAATGAATTGTATGCTTTATTAATATGTATCAATAAAATTGATTTGTTTAAAAAAAAAAGAAAGAAATGTTAAAAGGATATTTTCAGACTGAAGTGGAAATGATACTAGAATGAAACATGGATCTTCAGGAATGAAGAAAACAGAAACATTCTCTTGACCTAAATATTTCCTGGGTCATGGAAGGGAGGAAAAAAAAAAAAAACTTCCCTGAAAAATAGATCACTAAAATACACTTCCTGAAACCAAAATGAATGAAAAATCAAGATGGGGAGGTGGGGGCAAAAGAATAGCATAGAAATATATATGCACAGACCTGGAAGGCTAGCCTTAGGCGCAAGTTGTGAGGTATGTAGAGCGAGTGGAGTTTTGCTAGGAAGGCAGTAAGAACAAAATATATTTACTAATAAGTATCATCATTTAACTATCAGAAACAGGCAAGGGGGCGGATGTGGCTCAAATGGTTGGGCGTCCGCCTGCCATATGGAGGGACCTGGGTTCGATCCCCGGGACCTCCCAGTAAAAATAAAAATATATATATAGAAGGCGCATGGGCTGCCAGGCTCTGTGTGCCCCTGAGCCATGGGGCCCCGGGAGCCATGCAGCAGGATGACGACGTAACAGGGGAGAGACAAGACGAGATGCTCCGCAAGCTCTGAAAACCAGGAGCAGAGGTGGCGCAGGTAGCATGACACCTCTCTCCTACGTCGGAGGTCTCCAGGATCGAATCAGGAGGAGGATGAGAAGAGATGGCAGGAAACAGACACAGAGAATTGCCCAGCAAATGGACACACAAAACAGCAAATGGGGAAGGAGAGGCGGTTAAAATGGATAAAGTAAATAAATAAATCTTTAAAAAAAAAAAAAAGAAACAGGCAATAAGGGAGGAGTTAGGAGAAATTGGGGGTGGTATAAATGAGTCAAAGCTCCAGTTTTTGTTTTTTTTTTTAGTGGAGACTAGAAAATGAATTAAATAATTCATTATAATTTATGTAATGAATCTAAAATGTAGGTAGTGCATTGTTTGGGTTGTGGATGTAAATATTTCCTGGAGGAAGAAATGAAGTAGAGAAGGGTGAGGCAGAGGATTGTTGCTTCTCATTGGTAAGTTCTTCTGTATCGTTTTATTTATTTTTATTGCATGTATATATTCCTTTTTTTTTTTTTTTTTTAAGAAGAAAAAATGAACAACAAAAAAGGAGTTCTATTGAATCTGGTCTGGGCTGTGTTAGGGGGATGATTTATTTGGGCTTTCTGAGCATCTCCTACATCCTGATGTCAGGGGTTAGGAGTTGGGGCTGCGTGTGCATGGGACACATCTGTACAGCCAACTTGCACAGCTGGGGGCCATGGGTGTGAGGCCAGTTGGGGGGTCTGAGCAGGGCACTAACAGCAAAGTGCATCAGATCCACTGAAAATAAGTGAATCGGTTTTGTTTCTGGGTTTCTTTGCCTCCCTTGAAAAGGAAGCGAAAGGGAACCACCGAGTGGTCTCAGCACTTGGAGGGCTTGCTGGCCCCATTAAGACCTGGGATCCCCAGACTCGGTCATCTCCATGGGGGCTTCTCCCATCCCATGAAGCTGGATTCCCAGGAGCGAGTCTTCTGTCCTGTTTTGTCAAGGAACCTTGATTCCAAGGGGACCACCAAAGAGTCAAGGGTCCTGGAGCCAAGGGCCCCCCCGCCTCAGCTACTCTTCCTGTTTCTTCCCATCATGCCTGTTGATGCTTATTCATCCTTCAGTTACTCAAACCAAGTGTCTCCATTGAAGCACTCAGTTGACTCAACCCTTGAAATGGGAGAAACAGTGCCTCCCTGGGTCATGGTGAGAGTCAAATGGAACAAGGCACGAGAAACTAAGTTTTAAGAAGTGCCCCCCAAACTATCTGAATATGTGCAAGTAACCCTGAGGAGCTAGGTGACAGGAAGTCTCTGTAAGTCTGCCCCCACCTTGCACAGCCTTCTACTCACTGTGTATTTGAATATATAGGGTAAATTGTAAGGTTCAAACTTCTGCTGGCTTGTGCTTCCAAAAGGTGGTGAAGTAGAGGACTCTTCTCGAGTAGAGCATTTCAGTGAGTTTTTGGAGATTGAAAGATCTTAGGGCAATACATGTATAAAACTGGGATAGGAATGAGGAGTCAAACCTGCACTATCCAATATGGTAGCCACTGTCATGTGTGCCTTCGGAACACTAGAAACATGGCTGGTCCAAACTGAGATGTACCGTAATAAAGCACATATTGGATTTCAAAGACTTAGTACAAAATTAAGGGAATAGCTGTATATTGATTGCACACTAAAATGACATCTTGGATCTATTGGGGTAAATACAATATACTGTTAAAGTTAATTTCACCTGTTTCTTTTCAAATTAAAAAAAAAAACGTGGCTACCAGAAAATTGAAAATTAGATACGTGGCTCAGATTATCTTCTTAGTGGACAGCACTGAGTTAGAGGCTAGCCCACCCAGCAGAGCAGGAACAGGCAAAATCTGAAGCTGGCAAGTTGGGTCTAAGGGGCCACAGGGTCTGTGTCAGGCATGAGCAGCTGACACAATGCTGATATAGGAAATAATGTATTTTCTTGGCTACAAAATAACAAATTTAAGGCACACCATTGATGTCCTAACAGCTTCTTGAATAGTTGGTATGTTCCATCTCCTATCCCAGGCAATGGCTTACCTGTGCACCCCGCGATCCCCTCCCGTGCTTTGCTTGCCCCATCCTGTCCTCACACCTACTGCAGAGGCAGCAAGCATGCTTGGCCTTGACTGTGATTGCTGGGCCCAGACACTTCCTAGCTGCAGTGCTTTACCTCCCACAGGATTAGGAAGGAACAAATGCCAACCCCATCAAGGGTAGGCACAGCTTGGGCTCTGGTGGACAGGTGGGAGCATGCTATTCTCAGCTGTATCCTTTAGCAAATGCTGGGCAACAAATCACCCCAACACTTGATCTAAAAACACTCAAGTCTATGAGTTGGCCAGGCAGTGCTTCTGGACTTAGTGGTCTCACTCATGTGGCCAACACTGGGCAAGAGGCCAGGAAAGGCATGCAGAGGCCCTGATACCCACCTTGGGACATTTGCAGCCATATGCCAAGAGGGCTATCAGATGACTGTGATGTCAGAGCCAGGGGGAAACGACCTGGCCTTCCAAGCCTGCAGTGAGGGCCTCCACTGCATCTGGCTACCATCCATCTCCATCCCCAGTGCACTTTATTCGTTAGGACCACAAGCACTGGAGCCAATGTGAGTTCAAATCCTGGCCCACATATTAAGCTAAATGACCTGAGCCTTTTTGGGTCTCAGACTCCCCATTAATAAATCTGGGGTTTTAAATATTTTCCCCGTGCTATTGAGATCAGGGGGATATGCAGGTTTTACAGGCCCTGGCGCTGCTACAGCTTGAAAGATCCTCAGATGAGGCTTTCTGAAGAGTCACGTTTAAGTCATTACACCTTTGCTCGCTCCAGCTTTGGAAGCTGAAAAGGTCAGAGCCCCTTTACACCTCCTGCCTGGCAGTGAGGCTGTGGGTTCAGAGTCCAGGTCCACCAGTCTAAGGCCACACCCAGGATGCGAATTGAAAGCTAGCAACCTTCTGCCAACAGATGGCAACAGTGGGGGCAGCTTCCTCATGAGGACAGAAATTCTGGTGGCCACTGTCATGGCCCCATTGATTTTTTGGGGTGGTGTTCCTATCTATGTGGCCTCCATCTGCCTCCCTGCCCCTCCCAGAGGCTGTGAGCCTTTTCCTTTGTAACATTTCTGGAGCACTCACTAGCTCTCTTTTCCTGAGCCCAGGACCACACACTCTTTGGTAAGTCCCCTTGCTGCCAGCTAGGTGCTGTGGTCTGCAGCTAGGAACCTCAGGGCTCAGAAGGATCACACAAAGATAGAACCACCCTGGAGCAGATTTTCTTCCAAGCACCTGACAAGCCTGATCAGTTACCTTAATCCTGTGACCCGCCCCTGCCTTCCAGGCATCCATCCTGCTGCCAATCTCTTGTTCCCCACGCGCTGAGCCTGGCTTGCTGCCCAGGCCTCCCCAGGTCATAGGCAAGGCTTCTCTCCCTCCACCTTTCCTCGTCACTGCCTCCTCCAGCCTCCTCCAGGCTGCCCTCCAGATTCTGCATTCTGGGCCCTCAGCTCACTACTTCTTGGAGCCCCTGGCCACAACCCTGGCCGTGGCTGCCTGCTCTTCCCTTGAGCAAATAAGGTGGTAAAACCTGATCCTTCTTCATCCAGGAGAAAGGTCTCTGCAAGCTCGACTCACCCTCTCTTCCCCACTATGGCCCCAGATAAAACCACCTTCGTTCTCCTCACCCTGTGGCCTTGGGCAAGTTCCTTTACTTTTGGGTTTTGCTTGTCAAACTTCAGGTTGTAAACTCTAACCTGTGTAGCACAGGTTAATTATCATGCTTACTTCTACAGGTCTTATCTACTGTCAAGACATATCATGAACTCCCTTACCTGGGCAGGGTGATGGGGGTGCTGGGCTTCTAGGGAGGTGGAGCAGAGAGAGCGAAACAGGAAACCACAGGACAAGACAAGCAGCATCTTGTCTGAGTTCCCACTGAAGACGCAGGGACTATAACGGCCAACTGCATTGGTGCACGTGGGGACCAGGGCATGGGGGAAGGGGTGGTGAGGTACAGACTTCAGGGATCCGGTCACCACAGTGCCCCGTCACCCTCTGTATAGGGCTGGGGACCTTCTCAGCAGCTGGGTGATGCATCCCAAGGGAGGGTGGAGGAGAAAGTGCTGGAGCAGAGCCAATCATCTGGACTTACTCTCCGTGTGCAGTGGACAAGAGGGCAAAAGTTCCCCTTTCCATGGAAGTGTGCCTGATGGGAACTCAGAGCTGAAACACGACTCAAAAGAAAAACAGAGGCTGGGGGGGGGGGGGGCGGGGTAAACAATGAGTTTGGGGACTCAGTCCTTCCATACCACGAGGGAGGCCCGCCTCCCCCCGGCCCCCCGCACTGACCCCTCCACGTGGCACGAGCCTCTCCCCACCCATACCCTGGCCTCCTGGCCGCTGCACCCAGGGCCTCCACTAAGACCGGGCATGCCTGGCGGTGGACGATGCCCAGCTGAAGCTGCTCGGGCCACGCGGCAGCACCAGGTCCAGGGCGAGGTTGCGCTGCTCCTCCTCGGAGAACACGGGCTTGTAGCCCAGCAGCTGCAGGGCGCCGGCGCACAGCTCCTGCACGCGGCGGATCTTGGCGAAGGGCAGCGCGTGGCGCCAGGCCTGGGAGACGTTGAGCGCGTCCCTGGACGTGGTCTTGAAGGCCTCGCGGCGCGCGCCGGGCCCGGATCCATGCGTGATGTTGTGGATCCAGGCCTCGAGCGGCGGCGTCAGCTGCAGACCCGCGAAGTTGTAGAGCGCGCGGATCTCCGGCAGCGGCTCCCTGGCCAGGTCCTCGAAGCGCACCAGGCGGTAGCGGTCGCGCAAGAAGGGCGGTGGCTTGTGCGTGGCCGCCTCGGCGATGCGCACGTGGCTGCGGCACACCTCGCGCATCACACGCAGGCCCGGGTCGGCCTCCACCCACGTGCCGTTGGTGCCCAGCACGATGCCGTTGTCGCGCGCCAGCGCTTTGGCCGCCTGCTCGCGGGAGCGCAGCACGGCGCGCGGGTCGCGCACCAGGTGCACGATGCGCAGGTTGAGCGCGGGGTCGCTAAGCAGCGGGTAGAGCACCTGCAGGTTGAAGAAGCGCACCTCCTTGAGCACCACGTGGCTGTGCGCGCGGCACGCCTCCTCCGCCAGGCCGAAGGGCCGCCGCGCGCACAGCGGCTTGCACACGGCCTCGCTGCTGATGGCGCCGCGCGGGAAGGCGCCGCAGGCGGGCGGCGAGCACAGCGCGCGGCTCACCGCCCACTGGAAGAGGTCCGACAGGTTGCGGCGCCACGGCAGGTAGGCGTCGAACACAGTCATGTCGCACAGGAAGACGGAGCGCACCAGGTCGCGCACGGCCATGTGCAGCGCCGGCGCGCTGCTCTGCGACAGGGCGGCCCACACGTGCCACGCGGGCTCCATCAGGTAGAAGACGTTGGGGTGCTGGCTGAAGAGCTGGCCCACGAAGGACGAGCCCGAGCGCCACGACGACAGCACCAGCACGTGCACGCGCGCCTCGCCGCCAGCTGGGGACGGAGGCCCGGACCATCCTGGCCGCGAGACCAGGAAGAGCAAGAGGCCGGTCTGCGCCAGCAGGAGCGCGGTCACCAGCGTGCTGGAGAAGCGCGGCCGCCACATGCCGCCGGCTGGGGACCTGCGGGAGGAAAGCGCAGCGGTCAGGGGCGGCCGCGCCCGCCCACCGCCTACCCCACCTCCAGCCCTGGGCCCTAACCTCCTACCAGAGGGGGCTCCCACTCTCTCGGCCTGGGAAGGTCAGAGGTGAGCCATGAGGAAAAGGCCTGCTGCAGACGGTGGGGAGTGAATGTTTTTTTTTTTTTTTTTTTAACTCAAAATTTGTCAATCGTTTTTAATAGTTTTTTTTTTTTTTCCAAAAAAAATTTATTTATTTTTATCCATTTTAACATCCCCCTCCCGCCCTGGTTTTGCTTTTTTTGTGTCCATCTGCTGGGCAATTCTCTGTGTCTGTTTCCTGCCCTCTCCTCTCATCCTTCTCCTCCTGTCTTTGCCAGGATTCAATCCTCGGAACCTCCAATTTGGGAAAGAGGCGTCCTACCACCTGCACCACCTTAGTTCCAGGTTTTTTGGCACATCTCATCTTGGCTCTCCCTTGTGTCACTCTCTTGTTACATCATCATCTTGCTGTGCGGCTTGGCGGTGCACCCATGCATGGGGCCTGACGGCCCACACGCCTTCTATATTTTTCTTTTTTTTTTCTTTTTACCGGGAGGTCCCAGGGATCAAACCCAGGTCCCTCCCTATGGGAGATGGATGCTCAACCATTTGAGCCACATCCATCCCCCAGCTACATCTCTTAAGGTTGACCAAAGATACCCAGAGTTACAGTCATTTCCCATACAGGATGGACATAAAATAAATCAGACTTGGTTTATTACCAGTATTCTATAAACCAGACCTAGGGAAAAAAATTAGGTCTGGGGACACATGCATGGTTTCTAATATAGCGAATATTTAGCCTACCCTGATTATCACAAAATCAGGACAGCGAGAATATTCGCGTGAGTGAATGTTTTTTTGATCTGAGGGAATTTTATTTTTTTCAGGCAAAGGAGTAAAGAGTTTATTAAGAAACAAGAATAGACAGTCCTAGATGTGGAATGTAGGTGTGATACAGGATAAGTTGCTCAGAAATGTTATTTTCCAAATATTCCCATTGAGTTGGCTGCCTTTTCACCCTTTTGACAAAGTCCTGTGAGGTGCAAAAGTGTTAAATTTTGAGAAGGTCCCATTTATCTATTTTTTCTTTTGTTGCACATCCTTTGGGTGTAAGGTCCAAGAAACCGCTACCTATTACAAGGTCTTGAAGATGCTTCCCTACATTTTCTTCTAGTAGTCTTATGATCCATTTTGAGTTGATTCTTGGGTAGGGAGTGAGATAGGGATCCTCTTTTATTTTTTTTGGTTGTAGATATCCAGTTCTCCCAGCACCATTTGCTGAAGAGACTGTTTTGTACCCTTAACATTAACTTGGCAGGTTTGTCAGAAATCAGTTGACTGTATAGGTGAAGGTTTATTTCTGGATTCTCAATTCTGTTTCACTGATCAGTGTGTCTGTCTTTATGCCAGTACCATGCTGTTTTGACCACTGTAGCTTTGTAATATGTTTCAAGGTCAGGCAGTGAAATTCCTCCCACATTGCTCTTCTTTTTTAGAATACTTTTGGCTATTCGGGTGCACTTACCATTCCAGATGAATTTGGTAATTGCCTTCTCTAATTCTGTAAAATAGGCTGTTGGGATTTTGATTGGTATTGCATTGAATCTACAAATCAGTTTGGGCAAGATTGACGTTGTCACGATATTTATTCTTCCAATCCATGAACACGGAATGTCTTTCCATTTGCTTAGGTCTTTTTAAATTTCTTTTAGTGTTGTTTTGTAGTTTTCTGCATATAGGTCCTGTACTTCTTTGGTTAAATAAATTCCTAGGTATTTGAATCATTTTGTTGCTATTGAAAATGGAATTTTCCCCAATTTCATTTCCAGATTGTTCAGTACTAGTGTACAAAAACATTAGGTTTTTGCATGTTGATCTTGTATCCTACCATTTTGCTGAACTCATGTTTTGTGTGTTTTTTAAATCTTTTTTCTTATTTTGATTGCTGAACTCATTTCTTAGCTCAATTAGCTTTATCAAGGATACTTCAGGATTTTCTAAGTACAGGATCATATCATCTACAAACAGTGAGAGCTTTACTTCTGCTTTTCCTATTTGGATGCCCCCCCCCCCCCCGTTTTTTCTTGTCTAATTGCCCTAGCTAGAACTTCTAGTACAATATTGAACTTCTAGTACAATATGCCACTGTTGACAGTGGGCATCCTTGTCTTGTTCCCCATCTTAGAGGGAAGGCTTTCAACATTTCCCCATTGAGTATGATGTTGGCTGTGGATTTTTCATATATGCCTTTTATCATATTGAGGAATTTTCCTTCTATTCCTATCTTTTGAAGTGTTTTTATCAAAAAAAAGGATGCTGGATTTTGTCAAATGCCTTTTCTGTGTCTATTGAGATGATCATGTGTTTTTTTCCCTTCAATTCGTTAATGTGGTGTATTACATTAATTGATTTTCTTATGTTGAATCAGCCTTGCATACCAGGAATAAATCCTACTTGGTCATGATGTATAAGTCTTTTGATATGCTGTTGATATTCAATTTGTAAGTATTTTGTTGAGAATTTTTACATCTATGTTTTTTAGAGAGATTGGTCTGTAATTTTCTTTTCTTGTAGCGTCTTTATGTGGCTTTGGTATTAGGGTGATGTTGACTTCATAAAATGTGTTGGGGGGGTCGGATGTGGCTCAACTGGTTGGGCATCCGTCTCCCATATGGAGGGACCCGGGTTCGTTCCCTGGGACCTCCTGGTAAAAAAAAAAAAAAAAAAAAATGTGTTGGGTAATTTTCCCTCCTCTTCAATTTTTTGGATGAGTTTAAACAGAATTGGTGTTAATTCTTTTCAAAATGCTTGGTAGAATTTACCTGTGAAGCCATCTGGTCCTGGACTTTTCTTTGCTGGGAGATTTTTATTTTTTATTTTTTTAATTTATTGAAATATATCACTCATACATGAACATTCATAAACAATAAGTATATAGTAATAGTTGTGAACTTACAAAACAAACATACATAACATCATTCAGGGCTCTCATACCTCACCCTACCACCAATACCTTGCATTGTTATTAAACATTTTTATCTAATGATTAAAGAGCATCCTCAAAATATTACTACTAACCAAAGTATTTTCCCCCAACCCACCCTATTATTATTTATATCATTTATACATGAACATACATAAACAATCTATGTATAGTAAAAGTTGTGAACTTACAAAGTAAACATTCATAACATCATACAGGGGTCCCATACATAATCCCTCCACCAGCACCTTGCATTGTCGTGAGACATTTGTTCAAATTATGAAAGAATATTGTCAAAATCTTACTACTAATTATAGTCCTTATTTTACATTTGGTGTATTTTTCCCCCCAACCCTCCCTTTTATTTTTTAAATATATTTTTATGACAAAAGTTGTGAACTTACAAAACAATCATGCACATGTGCATAATTCCCAAACAACAGCCCTCTATCAACACACCACACCGTGATGGAACATTTATTACAGATTATGAGATAATATCATCCGATTATTACCCGTTCCACGGCATACATTTGGCACACATTTTTATACTTCTCCATTATCAACACAGTACATCTTTGGCATAGATGCAAAAATATTAACATTATTACTGTTAACCACATTCCATAGGTCACTCCAGTTGTATTTTTTGCTGGGAGATTTTTGACAACAGATTCAATCTCTTTAATGTGATTGGTTTGTTAAGTTCTTGTATTTCTTACAGCGTCAGTGTAGGTTGGTTGTGCATTTCTAGGAATTTGTCCATTTCATCTAGGTTGTCTAGTTTGTTGGCATACAGTATCTCGTAATATCTTTTTTTTTTTTTTAGATTTTTTTAAGTTTTTTTATTTTTATTTATTCCCCCCTTGCTGCTTGTGCTTGCCGTGTCCATTTTTGCTTTTGGCATTTTTCTGTGTCTGCTTGTCTCCCTTTGTTGGGTCACCTTGCTGCGTCGGCTCACCGCACCGCGTGGGCAGGCTTGCCTTCACCAGGAGGCCCCGGGAATTGAACCTGGGGCCTCCCATATGGTAAACGGGAGCCCAACCAATTGAGCCACAGCCGCTTCCCTCATAATATCCTCTTATGATTCTTTCTATTTCTTTGGAGTCAGCTGTAACTTCCCCCGTTTCATTTCTGATTATATTTATTTGCATCTTCTTTTTTTTTTTTTTTTCCTCTTGTTAGTCTAGCTAGTAGGGGTTTGTCAATTTTATTGATCTCAAAGAACCAGCTTTTGGTTTTGTTGATTTTCTCTTTTGTTTTTCTGTTCTCATTTTCATTTATTTCTGCTCTAATCTTTATTATTTCTTTCCTTCTTTTTGCTTTGGGATTGGTTTGCTCTTCTTTTTCTAGTTTCTTTGTTGTTCAGTTAAATCTTTGAGTTTAGCTCTTTCTTGTTTTTCAATATAGCATTTAGGGCTATAAATTTCCCTCTCAAGACTGCCTTTGCTGTATCCCATAAGTTTGGATAAGTTGTCTTCTTCTTTTCATTTGTCTCAATATATTTACTGATTTCACTTGAAATTTCTTCTTTGACCCACTGATTATTTAGGAGTGTGTTGTTCACACATTTGCAAATTTACTTTTTTCATGTCTATTATTGTTTTCCAGTTTCATTCCATTATGATCTGAGAAGGTGCTTTGTATAACTTCAACCTTTTTATATTTATTGAGAGCTGCATTGTGCCCTAACATGTGGTCTGTCCTGGAGAAAGATCCATGGGCACTTGAGAAGAATGTATAACCCACTGAGTTTAGATGCAGTGTTCTGTATATGTCTGTTAGGTCTAACTCGTTTATCATATTGTTCAAGTTCTCTGTTTCCTTGTTGATCTTCTGTCTAGTTGTTCTAATGATGTGAGTGGGGTGTTAAAGTCTCCAGTGATTATTGTAGAGATGTTTATTTCTCCCTTCAGTTTTCCCAGAGTTTGTCTCATGTATTTTGGGGCACCCTGGTTAGGTGCATAGATATTTATGACTGTTATATCTTCCTGGTGGATTGTCCCTTTTATTAATATATAATGGCCTTCTGTATCTAACATTTTTGCATTTAAAGTCTGTTTTGTCTGATATTAGTGTAACTACCCCTGCTCTTTTTTGGTTATTATTCGTGTATGAAGTATCTTTTTCCAACCTTTCGCTTTCAGCCATTTTATATTCCTAGGTCTAAGGTGAGTTTCTTGTAAAGCAGCATATGGATGGCTCATCTTTTTTTATCCATTCTGTCAGCCTGTATCTTTTGACTGGGGAGTTTAATCCATTCGCATTCAACGATATTACTGTAAATGCACTATTCCACTATTATTTGGTTTTCATGTCATATATTTTTGCCTTTTTATTTTTTTGGTTATCCTTTCTGCTAGTCTTTCTTCTATACTCTCCTCCAAGCCTCTCTTTCCTGTCTTTTTCTTTCAGGTTCCAAGGCTTCCTTTAATATTTCCTCCAAAGATGGGTTCTTTTCTGCAAACTCTCTTAGTTTCTGTTTGTTTGTGAATATTTTATACTCACTTTTATATTTGAAGGACAATTTTTCTGGATTAAGAATTCTTGGCTGGCAGTTTTTCTCTTTCAGTATCCTAATTGTATCATACCACTGTCCTCTTACCTCCACGGTTTCTTTTTTTTTTTTTAATTTTTTTATTTTACCGGGAGGTCCCGGGGATCGAACTCAGGTCCCTCCATATGGGAGACGGACGCCCAACCAGTTGAGCCACATCCACCCCCCCTCCTCGGTTTCTGAAGAGAAATCTGCGCTAGGTCTTACTGGACATCCCTTTTACGTGATGGTTTGTTTCTCTCTTGCTGCTCTGAGAATTTTTTTTTTTTTTTTTTTTTTAAAGATTTTATTTATTTATTCATTTATCCCCCCCTTGCTGCTTGTGCTCGCCGGGACAGCTAACCACACCGTGCAGGCGGGCTTGCCTTCACCAGGAGGCCCCGGGAACTGAACCTGGGGCCTCCCATATGGTAAACGGGAGCCCTACTGATTGAGCCACAGCCGCTTCCCTGCTCTGAGAATTTTATCTTTGACATTTGACATTCTGAATAGTATGTGTCTTGGGGTAGGTCTATTTGGATTTATTCTGATTGGGGGACGGTGCACTTCTTGGACATATAAGTTCATTTCTTTCATGACAGTTGGTAAATTTTTAGCCATTATTTTCTCAAATACTTTTTCTGCCCCTTTTCACTTCTTTTCTCCTTCTGAAACTCCCATGACATGTTGTTGCATTTCGTATTGTCATTCAACTCTCTGAGCCCCCGCTTTTTTTTTTTTCCATTATTTTCTCTCTCTTCAATTTTAGCTGTTCTGTCTTCAGTATCACTTATTCTTTCTTCTATCATTTCGAGTCTGTTATTGTATTCCTCAAATTTTTTTTTTTTTTTTTAAGATTTATTTATCCCCCTACACACACCCATTGTCTGTTCTCTGTGTCCATTCACTGTGTTCTTCTGTGTCTGCTTGTTTTTCTTTAAGCGGCACCGGGAAATGATCCTGGGATCTTCCGGCGTGGGAGAGAGGTGCTCAATCTCCTGGGTCTTGGAGAAGGAGGCTATAGAGGCCAGAAAAAGCCTCTCCTTTTTAATTTTCTTGCATGCATATCCTTGGTCTGCCAGCAGATGGCGCTCTTTGGCAGCTCTCAGTTCAATGCCTGGTCAGAGTGTTTTTGTTGCAACAGAGACTGGGATCAATGTGATAGATGTGAACAAGAGTTTCCTATCTAGAAGCTATGAGCCTTGTAATTCAAACTCTCTCTGAGTAGGTCTCTAGCCTTCTTTGGTAGCCTCCTCCCTTTTCCCAGGCCGGTAATATTTCTACTCCCCTCTGAGTCAACAATCAGTCCCTGTTAGTAGAGGAGGAGAGTGGGAGGGTTTTATATATTTAGCCCCTTGCAGGCTCCAAGGCAAACAATGGTGCAGCCCCACCCGGTCTGGAAGGGCTCCTGGGACACAGCAGACCAAATTTGTGAGTCAAAATTGAGTCAGCCTTGGGAAGCAGCTGTGGCTCAATCAGTAGGGCTCCCGTTTACCATATGGGTGAAGGCAAGCCCGCCTGCACGGCGTGGTTAGCTGACCCAGTGAGCGCGAGCAGCAAGGGGGGGATAAATGAATAAAATCTTTAATAAAAAAAAAAAAAAAAAAAAAAAATTGAGTCAGCCTTAAGCCGTGTCCCTCTTTCCCCATTCCCCGGGTGGTAGATCCCTAGGGCCCCCTTTGTCTATAGTGGCAGGCCCAGAGGCCTGAGCATCCTGAAATGTCTTTAGTATGGGGGAGGGTGCCAGCAGCAGCACCTGCGGGTTTCAACTCACAGTTCTATTGTTGGGATTCCCCTCCTTTGTCCCTCTCTCCTCTGGGCAGTGTCCAGTCTTCACCTGGTGTCCTAAACCCTAGAAGATCTTTTTCTAGGCTGTTTCAGCCTGTCCTGTAGTTATTTTTCTGGAGACAGAGTCCCACCATCTTCCTGAAATTCTGAAATGTTAGTTTCAAAACAGAATTCCTGGGAAGCAGATGTTGCTTAACCCCTTGGGTGCCTGCCCACCTCATCGGGGGTCCCAAGTTCCTGTCTGGTCACAGTGCCTCCTAAAAGAAGATGAGTAAAGCCACCTCCCCTGCAAGAACGTAGACTCCACCACCACCCCCAACAAGCGGATGCCACAAAGCCTGCAGACCCTGCAGCTTGTGTGGCTCAGGGGCTGGGCACTCCCCTCTCATGTGGGAGGTCCCAGGTTCGGTTCCTGGTGCCTCCTGGAGAAGCGGAGCAAACAAGGAGCAGACAGAGGAGAGAACCATCTGGGGGAGGGGAGGATAAAGAAAAATAGAAGTAAATAAAATAAATCTTTAAAAAAAAAAAGAAAAGAAGAGAGTTCCTGTCCTTTGCTTGATAAGCCTTCTTAGGGAGAAAGTTTTAGCTTGTTTAGCTGAACAGCTTGATGGGCAATATGGCCCATAAAGGAAAGTGCCACTCCCTCCCCCCAATTCCTGGTGAAGCAGCGCGACGGTCTAATATTGCATTTTAAGTTTTGGTCAAGTGGTACACCTTGGCTCTCTCATGGGCTCCAGACCTCCTTGGGTAGAATCTGCAGAAAGGAGAGCAGCGTTCCAGGCATAGACTGACGGGTCAAGAGAAGGCCGCTGCCCTGGGAACGGAGATAACAGGAACTCCACGGGAAGCCAAAGATTGAGGTTTGGGGGTGGGGGATTCCCCACTGAAGGTAAGCTCCCCCAGGCACCTGTTTTTGGTCTGTATCACTCAAGTCTATATCTTCAGTACCTTGGTAAGTGAATGAATAATCAGACAATGGAGAGCTATGTACTTTGCAGTGAATGTGAGGTAGGACTCAAGTCAGCTTCTCTAAACAGTAAAAACCATCTGTGGTGACTGGACACTTTGAGCCACTTGAGAATGGATGCTTGGGCCAGCAGAAGGCACTGGTTAAGGGTTTGGGTTGGGGAGCCAGGCTCCTCCCCTATGATCTTGGACCAAACACTTAATTTCCCTGCGACTCCACTTACCCATCTGTAGAAAGGGAATAATACTGAAGCCTGGCTCACAGGACTGAAACAAGCATGGCAGGCATGCAGTAACCACATGACTGAGGACCTGCACTTTGTACTTAGTGCACTTCTGCAATGTATGATTAAAAAAAAAAAAAAAATAGGTATCACTTCTGTTATTAAAAATAAATAAATAAAAGAGACACCACCAGCTTTTGCCATCACCCAAAGGAAGGGTGCTCTTCTGGGGCTGTGCAAGTCTGCAGAAGAGACCAGTTAAGGAGAAGCAGGATGGAGCCAGGAGAGGTGAGAGCAGCGTCACTCCCTGCCCTGCTGAGGACACTCACCTTTGTCCAGGGCTGCTGGGAGAGCTGCCCCGCTGATCACGAATCCATGGAGAAGCCTGCAGGTTTCTCAGGGCCTCAGAACACAGGGGCAGCAGCAGAGGCTGTGTAAGCAGGAGGGAGGATGAGTCAGAGCTCCACAGGGGCCTACAGCCCTGCCTGCTGGGAGGGCTCTGCTTTTCCAACCTGATGGCAGGTTCCCCACATGAGGGCAGGGCCCGGCTGTCCCTGGCCTGAGCTGGGACAAGGGGCTCCATACATTCCTCCAAGTGTACGTGAGCTGAGGGGCTCTCAGCATCAGGAGGGCTGGCTTTGAGTCCCAGGGCTGCCACTTAAGAGCTGTGAGACCTGGGGCAAGTGATCTGCCCTCAGTTTCCCCCTCTGCAGTGGCGGTTACAACATTTATCCTGTTAGGGTTGCTGGGAGGGATACTGCTGCAAATACAAATGAGGACAGGCCCACCTTCTCTGGCCATACCTGGAGGAAGTCCCCTCCCCAAGGAGAGGTGTCCACCCAGAGGAGGCAGGGGAGGTCACCTTGCTTTGGGACCTGCACCAAGCACACTCCCAAATCCTAGCACCTCACAGACCCACCTCTAGACCCCTTAAGACTCTCCGACTTATCCCACAGGGCGGAAGGAACACTGACCCCCACCTCCCACACCGCAGTCCCAATATGTTTTCTTCTTCATACCAGTCGCCCTTGCAATGATCTCAAGCCTCTGCTACTTTGGAAGGGAGAGGCCAGGAAATTTCCTCCTTAGTTTCACAGCATTTGCTCCCCCACTGGACTCTGTCCATGTCACCACTGAAGAGAAGCTGGGGTTTAAATTGTGAGCAGACTATCCCTGCGCCTGCCCCTCAATCCCCTCCTCACTGCAGGAATAGGTGGAGGATGCCCCGCAGCTGTCACCAGCGGACTCCAGAATCACCTCCTGGATGCCACGCCCACCACTGGGAAACCTGGGAGACAGGGTTTCCTACTCTGTCTTCCAGGTTTCTACCAGCCACCTACTCTGCGGGGTCATCTCCTATCCCTGGGTGCTGACGGATGGGGGGACTTCCCCTGAGAACAAGGGTGCAGGAAAGGAAGGGAACTCATATTTGCTGACATAAATTACTACCCAGGAAAGTGCGAGGTGTTTTACATTCATGCTGTAATTTTACTCAGTGGGCCCTGGGGTGGGCATCACTTTTGGGGTAAAGGTCCAAGGCTTAAGAGAGACAGCAGGAGAGCTGGGACCCCAGCCCAGGCCTTCTGGCTCTTTCTCGCCACAGGCTGCTGCCTCTCCCGTCCCTGGGAGGACCCTGAACCTCTAGTCCAAACATGGCTGCCCTGGCCAGGCCAACCCTCCTCAGGGTGGGGATTTCGAACCCAGGCCCCAGTGCCCCAAGTGTTACTTGTGCTCCAGGAAGCCAGAGGTCTTCTTAAATGTCTTACACAATAAAGGAACTGCTACTGGATCTTACTATTGGAACTTGAGAACTAGGAAGGAGATTGGAATATCCTTCCCACTCAGAGTGTCCAGAAAGTCCAGTCCTAGCTGGGAGCTTTCTGATAAGGAGCCTTATGTTCAGCCCGCCTGGCAGTTCCAGAGTTCAAAGAAGGAAGAACACATCAGGCACTCTGCAATGTACTTTATCTTCACACTGGAATTGTATCCTCCCAACATCCCCAGGAAGTAGAATTATTATCCCTGGTTGTTTTAGTTGAGGTCAGAGACAGGAATATGCAGCCAGGAAGTGGCAGGAAAGGGATTTGAATTAAAGTGTCAAACCCCAGTGTACCAGTGTAGGGCTCTCGGTCGGTCCTACCTGAGCCTTTGCCCAATGAAGTCTCCTATCCTGAAAGCCCAATCCCTCTCACCTATAAATTCTTTCCTTTTTGATTACTTTTGAGTACATATTTATTATGTGTTTAATTTTTGTAACATGTAATACACAGACGTGGCACAGAATTTTTAAAGTACAGACGAAGGCATCGGTTGGCACAGGTGTTGTCTTTGTGAAGATGAGAAAAGGTGCCCCATCCTCTGGGCAGGCACAGCCCCACACCAGAACCCAAGGGCCAGCCAGTCAAAGGGGACGCTGAGCAGCTATGCCCCCAAGGGACAGACAGCAAAGAGGACGTGATGCTCCCCACGCCCGCCCCAGGTCCTTCCCCAGGGGCAGCCAGGCCTCCAGTTTCCACCAAGTCTTTGATGGTGTTGATGGTGATGAGAACGATGAAAATAATTATATATTTCAGGGTGGGAGGAGGGCAGAAGTAAAACTACAAAAGGCCTAGAAAGAAAAGAGAGTCCCCTCCCTGCACTGTTCTTTCTTGAGGCACTGGCACTTTTTTTTTGGTCAGAAAATCCTCTTTAAATTTGTTTTTATCATAATTAGTATTATCAAAATAAGACAGCTTGAATAAGCACAAATATCTCTGGAAGTTTACCCAAGAAAGCGGTGATGTTAGTGTCCCCTGGGCAGAGACCATAAGGGCCAGGGAATACACTACTCATGAAAAACCCTTTTTCATATCTTCTGAATTTTGACCCATGTGAACATATTATCTCTTTATTTTTATTTTTTTAACATTAAAGAAGCTTTAGATTGCATAAATGAGACATCGAAAATATAGAGGGTTTCCCATATACCCCACCCTCTCCCCCTCCCACCCTCTCCCCCATTAACAACATCTTTGTTTAGTGTGGTACATTTGTTAGAATTGATGAACATATATTGAATTATTGCTACTAACCATGGTCAATAGTTTACATTATAGTTTACACTTTCAACCACACATTTTTATAGGTTTTGACAAAACGTACAGTGGACTGCATCTGTCATTGCAATGTCATTCAGGACAAATCCAATGTCTCAGAAATACCCCATATTACACCTATTCTTCCCTCTCCCTCCCCTCAGAACCTCTGGTGGCCACTGCCTTTGTCTCAATGTTACAAGTTCTTCCACTGCTAGAATAATAAATCTCCTTTAGTCCATAGTTGCATTCCCCCCCCCTTATGTTTGTTCGTTCCTCAATATTGAGGATTTTAGGATGATGATGCCCACTGTTTCTGACTGAGAAGGACATATTTTCTCTTTTTAAATAACTACATTAAAACATTTTTTAAATGTGCATAGTTTAAAAAGCCAAATTGTTACAGTCATTCTCTTGTTCTAGAATCCTACCTCCCAGAGGCAATTGCTTTCAAATTTGTGAGCTATTTCTTCTGCAAGTTACCTCCCTGTTTCCAAATAACATACTTAAACTATTATTATAATTTATGGCATTTTCTAGCATCTTACTACAATGGAAGGTAAGGATTTTTCTTTGTCTACATAGACACACACATACCCACACACAGTAAGATACATGCACTTTTCTTTTCCCACTATCCACCTAATATAATTTTGGGTTACTCAAGATTCAAAATTTACATGATATGGTATAAATACAGCTCACAGCTGAAGCATATAATGTACTACAAATGCATTTCCTTTCTTGTATATCTTTGTTTTCCTTGGAGTTAAATTGCCTTGGATGCTAACGCTGTAATAGAAGGGTTGAAAGATAAAATCGAGGAAATGTAAAAAGAGAACAAAAAAGGATAGATGGAAAATCGAGGAAAGATAAGAAAGCTAGAGGATCAATCCAGGAGGTCCAGTGTCCAGGGTCCCTATCCTGGCAGAGCTGACAATCTAGTTGGGGATAGTAAGGACACATCCATGAAATGGTCAAGAGACCAGATGGTGGCCCAAGAAAATGGCCCTGCCATCCAGTGCCATTGTTGGCGGGGCGGGGGGGGGGGTCGGGCCAGTGCTGGCATGCATACGTCTCTCCTGGATTCTGGCAAAATCCCCTTCCCGTCCATCTTACCCAGGGCTACAAGGGCTGTCTAGCCAGCCATCTGATCATGCCATTCTCCCACTCAGCAACCTTCAGCTTTCCACCTTCACTTCCCTTCATTCTCATCCAGCATCCTATGCTTCACATCATCAGGAATCATAATTGTTCATCAAACAAGTTCCATGCCCCCCTGTCCCTCTGCCCTGAGGGCCCAGCCCTGGCTCCCATCCAGGAGTCATCTCAGCTTCCTCTGAAGGCACTTCACTTGTGCCTTTCCTAAGGCACACACCCCATGGCAGGGATCGAGCTGAAGCCCAGGAATCCTGGCTCCCTGCAGCACTCACTTGTACAACTCACTTTGATGGCGACTGACAACTCTGCAGCTTCTGCCACCAACATCTCCCAGCTCTGGCACAGACCCAGGAGTGAAATCTAACACTGGATGCAAATTCCAGGTTCAGATTTCTCACCATTTGCAACCAGCTAGAGGCCATCTGTATTCAGAAATCCCAAAGGCTAGAAAAAATGGACCCCAGGCATCGAAGGCCAACCCTAGGGGTCAAAGAGACTCTACTGGAGTCCAGGACATTCATTAGGGAGAAGGCTAAAAAGGAGGGAAAGAAAGGGGAGAAAAGTAGAGGGAGGAAACAGAAAAGGAACAGAGAGCAAAAGAAAATAAAGCAGGGAAGGAGGAAAGGAAAGAGGGAAGGAGGAAGATGACTATCTTCCTCACTCTTCAAGGAGCACCAATACATATGTCCACTGAGGCCTTCCTATATGCCAAGGCTTTTCTATCCCATCTCCTGATTTAATCCTCACAACAGCTGTGAAATGGCCTGATGATCATCCCCGTTTTTCAAATGAGAAACTGAGGCTTACAAAGCTTAAGGGACTTGCTTAAAGGATCCACAATGCAGCAGAATCAGAATTCAGGTTCAAACCCTAGCAATCCAACTTTACAGCTAATTCTTAACTGCATAGTGTCTAGTGGAAAAACACAAGTAACAAAACTTACATACATATAAACATACCTTATGTACCAACTGTGTTAAAAATACAAGAATATCAAAGGATATCATCCAGAAAGTGAAAGGACAACTCACAAATGGGAGAAAATATTTGCTAAGCTTATATTTGACAAGAGCATTGTATCCAGAATATATAAAGGATTCTTACAACTCAGCAATAAAAAACAAACAACCTAATTTTAAAATGTGCAAAGGATCTGAATAGACATTTCTCCAAAGGAGATATCCTTATGGCCAAAAAGATGTTGTACGTGAAAAGATGCTCAACATGATCAGCCACCAGGGAAATGCAAATCAAAACCACAGTGAGATATCACTTCTCACCCACTAGGATGGCTATATTCAAAAGACAATAACAAGTGTTGACAAGAAAGTGGAGAAATAAGAACCCTTGTACATTGTTGGTGGGAATATAAAATGGTGGCACCACAGTGAAAAACAGTTTGGCAGTTCCTCAAAAAGTTAAATATATAGTCGCCATATAACCCAGCATTTCCACTCCTAAGAATATACCAAAGAGAAATGAAAACCTATGTCCATGCAAAAACTTGTATGTGACTGTTCATAGCAGCATTATTCATAATAGCCATAAAGTGGAAACAACAAAAATATCCATCAACTGATGAGTGACTAAACAAAATATGTGTATTGTTACTGTGAATATTATTTGGCCATAAAAAGGAATAATGTACTGAAACATTCTACAATATAGATAAATCTTGAAAACATTATGCTAAGTGAAAAAAGCCAGTCACAAAATACCATATATTGTATGATTCTATTTATATGAAATATTCAGAACAGGCAAAATCTGGCTAGGTTACAAGTAAATTTTTAGAATTTTTGTTACCTTTTCCAGATAATTGACAATAGACTTTTATAACTTGGTAATAAAATGAAGAGGGAAGCATGCCTCCTAAAAAACAAAAACAACAAGCAAAGAAAACAAAAAAAAACCGGCTCAGGGGAGTGGATGTGGCTCAATGGTTGAGTGCTGGCTTCCCCCATACGAGGTCCCGGATTTAATCCCTAGCCCCCAGTACTAATAAAAAAAATAAACTGAAGAATTTTTAGTTGGTGAAGGAGGAGTGGGTAGAGTTTGCCTGCACCCAGCTTTCACTATTGGGAGAGAGGTGCCTGCAAATCCATCTTCCAGCTGATTCTCAGTACCTAGTTGGCTGGAAACGGAGGGTGTGGATGGGATGGAGAATGGCCTTTTTATTTATTTTTAGGTTACACAATATATTTCGTTCATAGTAATGCAATCATGCAGTATTTGTCCTTTGGTGTAGAATGGTGTCTTTTGCAGTGCAATGTGTCAAGGCCCCCAGGCCTGACCTCAGCCTCAGGACTATGGGTTGGGCCTGGCTGTGACAGAAGACACAAGACAAGCCTAGCCCCCAAGTCCCAGCCATATCTGCCAGGCCTGAGGCGCAGCTGCCTGGCATCTGCCAGAGGCAGAGAGGCTGGAACTGCACAGCCCAGATGTTACTGGAGGGAAACAGATTTGCCTGCAAGAATCTATTAGGAAATGAATTCAAATCAGTCTGGGAAAGGAGCCTCAAGTCTCCCAGGCTCAGAGCAGCCCTGGGGCATTTTGGAACAGTTATCAACATATAAACTCCCTTCCCTGGCTCTGAGCTTTGGGCACCCTCAAGGTGCACTTTGCATAGCACCCAATTTGGTCTAAATCATAGAACCTCACAGTGGGAGGGCCCTAAAGTCTAAGGTCACCCCACCTCTTTGCAGCAGCACTGGGGAAAAGGAATGTATGTGTACATCTGGCACATTCCCGTTTCTCTAAGTGTTTTTACAAAGCCCTCTTATTACATAGACACTCAGGAATGTTTATATTTTTAACCTCTTATTTTGAATAATTTTTAAAAAATAAAGCATTCTTGGGGAGCACTTATAGCTCAATGGTTGAGTGCCTACTTCCCATCTACGAGGTCCGGGGTTCAATTCCCGGTACTTCCTAAAATTAAAACAAAACAAAAACAAAAAACAAAAAAACATTACAAGTCAATAAAAAGAAAAAGAGGTTCTTTGAGCAGAAAACAATTAGAAACACATAACCACCAAATGTAATGTGTGGACCTTGTTTGGATCCTGAGTCTTAAAGGTAATCAGTGAAGTTTCAAAATGGACTATTAGATGACATTGAGGAATTGTTAATGATCTGATCACTAACCAGAATACTGTCACAGAAGTACCTATCTCCCCCTGCTGGCCTAGAAGCAGGACTGTCTGTAGGGTTAAAGGGGGTAAATATAGCCCAGTGGTTACCAGTATGCATCCGATTTGATTATTGACTGTGGGATCTTGGGCAATTTACTTAATCTTTCTACGCTTTTTTAATCTATAAAATGGGGGGAACAATACAACTCACCTTATGGGCTTAATTTGAAGATTATACGAGTTAATATTTATAAAGTACTTAGCACAAAGTCTAGCACTTAATAAATTTGTGTTTACTTAGGAATCTTTTAAATCCTGGGTAGGTGCACACCTGTCGCCAGATTACATTATATTATTATTTCCCACCATATCCGAGGGAAAACCTTTTCATAAGGAAAACCGAAGTGGTGGGACAATAGTCCGACGCAGTTCGGGCAGCCCTGGCGACAGAGCACAGCAAGTGCAGACAGGGGCAGGCACGGCGCACCATAAAGGCCATAGTGGCTGGGTTCACCCTTCTCTACTTCTAGTGAGGCGTGTAACCTGGAGCAGGTCACTCCTCACCCCTCTGTGCTTCAGTTCACGCCTTTGGAAGGTGAAGTTATAACAGCATCTTTCCGCGCAGGCTGGAGAAAAGTGAGGCAATACAACCCCTTAGCAGGGCCAACCCTCCCTCACCGCCAGTGCCATTCTTACTAGCGCTGGCACTTGGCGCACTGACTTCCGGTCAGCTAAGTCCTTTCTGCTCTTTAGGCCTTAATTTTCCCATTCTCAAAAATGGACATCATGACTCGAATAAGAGTGAGAGGGAGGAGCGCTAACACTGGGCAACCCTCCTGGGGCCAACAGGGGCGTCTATTGTTGCCTGACATCAAGCAGCCAGAAGCAGGGGCAGCTGGGCTCAAATTCAGCGGGGTCTGGTTCCAAATTCACTCGCCAAGCTGATTTCCCACAAGGGTTCCGTAGGAAAAGCCCTTGGAGAGCGTTCTAGATTAAAGCCATGCTCTGTGAAACTCTTCAAGGGCCATGGGAGCCCCCAGCAGTGAGCCCGTGTGGGCTCAGCCGCGGGTGGACACCTCCAGGCCCGCGCGCGGGGCGGCGACGCGCTCTCCACGACAGCCCCCCGCGGCGCTCCTCCTCCCCAGCCCCGACCCCCGGCTGCAGGGGCGGCGGGCGTCCTTCCCCAGCCGTGGCCCCCGCCAGGCTCCAGGCCGCCCGGGGTTGGAGACGACCCGCGCGGAGAGCGGCCGAACCAACGTACCCGAAGGCTTGGCGTCCCCGCCCGACGCGGCGCAGCGGGAGACGGTTCCAGAAGATGCCTCTCTCCCGCGTCTCTTCCTGCCGCCGGCACTTTTCCTCACTGGGAGAGTCTGCGGGGCAGGTTTGTTCCTCAAGGCTCCAAGGCCATTAAGGGGGCACGCGGTGACCGCGGAGGGGGCGCTCTAAAAGCCATGGACGGGGACCGGGAGTACCAATTTACAGGAGGCACCTGGGCACCCACGGCGGAGGGACCTGGAAACTGGCAGGAGTCGCAGGAAAAAAGGGGGCGTCGTAAGCGCGGGCCGGTCCTGGGGCTACAACAAAGGGTGGCTCGCGCAGCGGGGAGCTGGGGCGCGCCCACCCGTGCCGGGCCCCGCGCCCGCGCGCTGCTCTCCCTGCCTGGCTGCCCGCGGCGCTCCTCGGCGCCCAGCTCCGCTCTGCCCGCCCGCAGCGCACACAATGAGGCGCTTTCAGACGTGGCTGCGGCCCGGAGCCGGAGGGCGGGAGCGAGGGAGGGAAGGGAGGGGCGGGCTGGCCCCGGCTCCCGGCTCCCGCCACCCTCCTCGCTCCAAGACCCAAGGGCCACGCCTCGGGGGCGGCGGGCGGCTGCCCTAGGGCGGGCACGGGGGACCCTGGTTCAGGCACGCGCAGGTGGGCCCGGGGGCCGCGGGAGGCACGGCGTTTGGCCGCGGATGTCAACAGGCGCTCGCGGGTCACCTCTCACCCACTAATTGACCAAAAAAGTTGCCTCCAATTCCCAGAGGAGGGAGGCTCCTGGGAGCACAAAAGATCTTTGTGAAGGAAATGGAATCTTCATCTTGCCCCTCGTCGCCCTCACTGGCATCGTCGCAACGATGTGACTAGCACTCCACATCGCCTCCCGAGTCCCCGCACTCAGCCGAAGCCAAGACCCAGACACCTGGATGCCAGGGGGCGCCCGCGCCACCTCCCGGCGCAGCAGCCGGGCTGGGAGCGGCCGAGACGGCCGCGGGTGCTCAGGAGCGGCCCTCCAGCCCGGGAGCAGGGCCAGATAAGTACAAGACAGGTTTCACAGAGAAAGCAGTTTTTGTTTTGTTTTTTTCTTTTTCTTTTTCTCTACAACAATCAGGGCAGAGCCTAGAGACTTGAAGAAAAAAAAAAGCGCATTCCAACGTCTTGTAATCCGGGATGGTATCTGAGATGACCTCTGCCACTGCTGCTGGCAGTGTCAACGAGTGCAGAATTTCCAGGGGTTTGGCATATGAATTAAAATCCTTAACAATGGTCATAAATTTTCCGAACTACTAATTCCTTTCTAGCATCTATCTTAATGACTAAACTAGCATTTATACACAAAGGCTTGGGGAAGTGTTACAATAGCAAAAAAACTTAGAAACAATACAAAGGATGTGAAAGATGTGTGCCAGAACTCCAATAGTGGTTACTTCTGGGAGTGGACTTACAATTATTTTCTTTACACATTATAATTTACACATTTTCCCCAATAAGCATTTAGGATTTTCTTGATCAGAAAGAAACAAAACTTTTAAAAGGCATGAAGAGAAAGAAATAGGATAGGGATTTGCTTTATTAACCTTAGATGAAGGGATATAAAAGGGGCTGGAGGGGCCTCCACAAGCAAAGCAGGGGTTTTAGGCCACTTCTTACCTGATTCAAACAGATACTGGGCTAATCAGTTGGCAAAATCAGGGCTCTTTCCCCCCTAAAATATTGAATAATTGTCTCAAACCCTGACTTAGCTAAGGGGTCCAGCTCAGTTGGCAAAAATCCTGTGTATTTCTCACTATTTTCTTCTTCCAACTCCAGTGTGTGATTCAGGTTCAGAAGTACCAACATCTGCTCTGCAAATGATATTCACCAGACACATTTGTAATTTTCCAGCCTGTGGCTTTGACATGCCATGTGGATTCCACCAAAAACTTGCATTTATTTGGGATTGGACCAGGGGATTTTTGCCAAAGAGCTAACAAAACCAAGGTCTCTGGGCAGTGCCTTGGCAAAGCAATGCTGCTGATGAGTAACTTGGAAAAGCGTGGTAACCTCTGCCCACCCCACCCTCCAACCCCCTGTCCCTCCACAAATCCAAATGCAACCTTCCATTTTGAACATTTTAATTAGAAAGTTACAAAACATCATGGGTTCTTTATACAAAATTAGCTTTAAAATAATAAAATGCAAAGCCATGTTTATATGCATCTTTAGCCATTTTTCCATATCTCTATCTTTTTTTGTGATTTAAACCAGAGAACATTTTTCATTTAAATCTCAAGAAAAAATTGTAGGCATATAAAGAGCCCTCGTTATTGAAAGAGAAGGTAGAGAACCCAGTGTTAGAGGATTTTTGTGCTTGAATACTTCAAAATAGTTTTGTTTCCCAAACTCTCATTTTGGTCAGCCTAAAAGAAGAGGTACTTTGGAACTAAGAACTGAATCTCCCAGGTAAACTGAGGCACACACTGAGGAGTGTTTGTGAGTGGGCACTGAAGCATGGATCACATGCTCATGATCATAAAGCAGGTCCTTCTGTCCTGTGAGGACAGTGCGTGTTTCCATAGGACAAGATGAGGCTGAATCAGTCTTCAGTGTGCAACAGAGAACCATTCTAAGTGGGCTCTTCTTCTCCAGACACTGAGCCACGAGGCTACTCTGGCTGGACTGCTTGTCATTCTGCTAATGGCCAGGTGGACTGGGTGCCTGGGCCAGCCTCCTCTTCACTCCCTCACTGCTCCTGTGTCCTCCCTGAGGCTGCCCCCCTCTGAAGGGCACCCTGTTCCTCAGGCAAGAGAGATGCAAGTAGCTGGGCTTCCCGCTACCCTCAAAGTAAACTCTGCGGCTGTCAGGCAGTGGGAGCTAACACCAACAACAGCTCCTCTGTCACCAAGTCCTTCGCAGGAAGGGGGAAGGCTGTTAAGGAAGGGGAGTGGCAATCTTCCAAACTGCTGGGTGAGGGCCAGAAAGAACCTGTTGTTTCAAGCCTCATGTCCCCCACTGTTGCCGAGGGCATTGTGAATAAACAGGACTTCTGACTTCAGCCTGCTTTTCCAGGGGCATATACAGAAGGCAAAGACAAAGGCAAAGGCAGAGCGAAGAGCCAGCCACAGCAGGGCAGGGATACTGGGCTGTCCAGCTGAACTGACTTACGACTCCTGTCTGTTAGGCCGAGGGCAGGTGGCTGGTCCTCCTGTCCTCAACTCGCCCTTCCTCTCCCCCTCTTCCCCTCTCTCCATTTTTCTCTCTCCCTTTCTCTCTCCCTCTCCCTCTCCAGTTAAAGGCCTCTCAATCATGGAAATCAAAGTTCTGAATGGAAAATTTAGATGCCCAGGAGGGGAAAGTGCTAGTGATTTACATATTTATCATGAGAACCCTGAAAAGAGTAAAAAGTGGTTTACAATAGGGGAAAGAAATGCATAGCCTGTTTCTCAGTTCAAGAGAGGAAAAGTCTTTCCTTAACCAGAGATGGGCCTCTTTCCAAGATGTCTGAATTGACTGGAGTTTTCTCCTGAAATTTAGGCCTAAGCAGGTGGGAGTGGTGGGAAGCAAGTTGTAGCCTCCAGGAATCCTCAGACCCTTCCACAAACTAGTCCCTAATGATTTTATAGGTGCTAAAAAGGTATAGAATCTGTGTAGAGGAAAACTGGAAAGAATTGTTCTTTGTCTCCAAGGGGAAAGCACACAAGTCCACTCGTGTCCACTGGGCTCTTTTCAGAAATGTCAGAAGACGGCAGTTCTCTGAAGACAGCAATGAGGTAGCCAAGGTCCTGCTTGAGTTTTCAGAAATGATCTTATGATAAGTGCTCCTTGTACAGTTCTCCCTGGGGTATTGCTGTTACAGGAATTGTGGTCACCACCTGATTTTGAAATACAAATATTTTGATTCTTTCAAACACCCAGAGAAAGATAAGCAGGATACAGACATACTGGACCCAGGCAAACTTTATCATCTCCCAGAATCCTGGTTGGTAGGTGCAGGCAGTTAAGGAGTCACAAGAAGACAAAGTAAATAAATAAGTAAATGTTATTTACTTAATAATAAATAAATGTTAACCCATGATTTAGCTCAGACAGGAAATGGCACAAATGTTTCAAATACCCTTAAGAGAAAAGGGATAACAAAAAATTAAGACATAAATATGTATGATTCTGACCTAGAGGAATTGCTCAGAAAGAAAATATGAACAGGAAATGACAGTTTTTTACCTGCATGAACAGCAAACAGACACAAAGTCATTTTGTGGCATTTCCCAATCTAAGGCTTCCCACATCTGTTCCTACTTGGGACAATAGAGGAATCCTTCTGTTCTTTTAGAAGCTGAGTTACTGCTTGTTGGCTCTCTAATAGAAAGGATATGAAATGACTTCCACGGGATATCGGATGACAGCATTAATCACAAAGGGAGCTTCAGCAGCTCTTCCCACCAGCCAGATGGGGTTGGGATCAGTTAGGATGGTGGTTACTGCAATCAAATCATTAGTCATTAGTCCAAGGATAGCCCCTTTGGCAAAAAAATATCGAGGGCTACAAAAATTGTCCTTGACGCCAGGAGAGAAATCCTGCACTTCAGATTTCATGACAAAGAGGTCATTCAAAAGAAATAAATTGAATGTGCAAAGTTGCTCACATATTAATTGTTAAAATACTTACATTAAATACTTTTGTCAAAAACTTGGAAACAGTCTGTGTTCTACAAATGCTGAATGGCTAAAAGAAGGAATGCTATGTTGCCACTAAAAAGAAAATTAATTAAAACTTAGCAGTGTGGGGAAATATTTATATTACAAAGTTAAATAAAAATAATTTGGATTCCAAAGTATCTCTACACAGTGATAGCTGTATTTTAAAAATCTGCTTATGGACAAAGACTGGAAGGAATAAAGAGAATAAAAGTTGATTTGTAGGCTATTTTAAAATTTAGTTTCAAAATTAGAGTAATGTAGTATGTTACATAAGATCAGGAAGGTGTATTACATAAAATCAGGAAGAAAATCCTGGAATTGCAGTCACCCCACTTGTTAAATGTCTGTATCTCATGTCCACGATATCTGCTCACCAAGTCACACGTTAGATATGTTTAGAGAAAACCTTGGACCACCCAGCAGCCAAATGTGCTGAGTCAAGCACTGGGGATGGTCCTAAGAGCCTCTCTGTAAGGGATGGACACACACTGCCTTCTGTCCAGAACCCTGATGCTTCGTTTTCCTATGTGGACTGCTAATGTGGGTGAGTCACTCACATTCCCTTCTATCTGTAAACTGTGGACAGCAATTTCTCTTTTGCTTCTTTTACAGGGGTGCTGTGGGGAACAACTGAATTAGGCGTGTAATATAAAGGACACCAACAAGCCAGAGATGGGATAAATATGGTAATTAACTGTCACTAACCTGCTGGACCACAGTTGTAGTTGGGAGTAGAGGAGGGTCTGAAGATCAGGAGAAAAAGAACAGATCCTAGGAAGCCTACTGTCCTCCCATCAGTGAGTCCTCACTGGTAGACATTTTCATCATGACAAGGATTCCAATTCTGTTCTTCTCCACTGCCCCCACTAACCTGGCCAGGCCTGGTGAGCAGAGGCTCGGTGAATGTCACCCATGACTCACCATTCCTTTCCTGGTAGGCAGCAACAATGTGGGTCAGGTCGTAGTCCTGGGCGAAGGGGCTGCTCCCGTCGATCACAGACACCTGGCACACAGCAGCGCGCCTGAGTACCAGAGCTGCTCTCTGCTCCCTGCCCTCTTGCCCACCCAGGCTGATTCCAGAGACCACTATCTTGTTCTTGGTGGCATATTCCAGAATCAATAATCTTTTGTCTAAGGATGAATAAACTCTCACAATAATTTAAGTCCATTTACTTTCAGGCTTTCTTTTAGTGGGAATGGGAACAGGGAGTCAATATGTACCTCTTACAAGTTAGTTTTTTTGCTTTTTGTTTTTGTATAAAATAACTTTTATTTACATAATTTATCAAAAATAATTGCATTCTTTGGAACAAGAAAATTTACAAATGACAGATATTGCTTTTTATCAGACTTCTTCAAGCCAGATCTCTTATAGGTTTTAAAGCTGTTTATAAAAGATCCCTTTCTATTCCAATGGGAGAAATAATTCTTTTCATTTTTAAAAATAGACCATATTTTTAGACTCCTTTGTCTTGTTTTGCTATTCTCTGGACACACTCTAGTTTCTTCATCTCTTTTAAATGGAGAGATGGAAATAGGATAAAATGTAAATAATAAGCATTTTAATCCTTTGAACGGAGATATGATTTCCTGCCCTTTAATATCTGATATATAAACTTTTAAATCAACAGTGCTATGTTGAGTTTATATCTTGTAGTTTCCTTCTTTCTTTCTTTCTTTCTTTCTTTCTTTCTTTCTTTCTTTCTTTCTTTTTCTCTTTCTTTCTTTCTTTCTGTCTCTCTCTCTCTCTCTCTCTCTCTCTCTCTTTTCTAACATGTCTATTATAGTTATGGGGATAGTAGGTTCTAATTTATCTGGAACAGTTCTGCTTTATGCCTGCAGTAATTGATAGCATTCTCCTTTCATCTTCAAAAGATCAGCTAAGGGAAGCGGCTGTGGCTCAATCAGTAGGGCTCCCGTTTACCATATGGGAGGCCCCGGGTTCGGTTCCCGGGGCCTCCTGGTGAAGGCAAGCCCGCCTGCACGGTGTGGTTAGCTGTCCCGGCGAGCACAAGCAGCAAGGGGGGGATAAATGAATAAATAAATAAAATCTTAAAAAAAAAAAAAAAGATCAGCTGAGATGCTAACTTAAATGGTCCTCCTTGTGACAACATAAAGGTTAGGAATAAGTTATATAAGTTCCATGAGCTCTAGGCTCAGACAGACCTAAAATAGAGTCCTTGGTTCTATTACTTTCAAGCTGTGACACTTTGGGAAAACTAATTACAGTTTAGTCACTGTAAACCCCAGTTTCTTCATGTGTAAAATGAGAGTTCACTCTTTCAATATATATGTCTGCGTTCTTACAATGTGCCAGGCCCTGTTTTAGGCACTGGGGTGAGAATACCGAAGATGTCAGTGCTTGGGAGCAGATGTAGCTCAAGCGGTTGAGTGCCTGCTTCCCATGTACGAGGTCCTGGGTTCAATCCCTGGTACCTCCTAAAAAAAAAAGGTGTCAGTGCTTTTAATGCTGAGGGAGGCAGCAAATAAACCAACCACAAACTCACCTTTACTATGTCAGGTGGCAATAAGAAAAATAAATCTGGGTGAGGGATGGTGGAGGAAGAGGGGATGCTATTTTAGAGAGGATGGCCATGGAAGGGCTTTGCTAAGGCGATATTTGAACAGGGACATGAATGGAGTAGAAAAATAAGCTATGTGGAAACCTGGCAGAGGGAAGAGCAAAGGCAAAAGCCCTGAAGCAGGAGCTGCTTATTGGGTTCAAAGAATCGCAAAAGGCCAGCATGGCCGGAGAGAAGCAAGGTGGAAAGTGGTAGGAAAAATGGCTGCAGAATTGGGAAACGACAACTCTAGGCATCTCACAGGGTTACTATGATGATTAACTGAGATGACACAAGGAAACCTCTTAAATCAGGGCTGGCATATGTCACATGCTTAATAATCAGTGAAAGATTTTATACGAACTGAAAAAACACATGGAACGTATGTCCAGTATATATGTGTATATGCAAAAACAATAAACTATTTATTTGATAAAGATGGATTCTTTTCTTTCTCTCTTTCTAGATGTAAATACAGGTTTCTCTGACCTCATATTTTGAAAGAATTCATAGCAAGAATTCCTCAAAGTCCTGTTCTATACCACCCACAAAAATGCTATTTCCAGCTTACATTTTCCCCTCTTCAAAGAACTGGTTAAACAGCAAAGTATGGAAACAGAGGAGCTGGTTAAAAAGAAGCATCCTTACATTATATCGGACGTCCAGGCCACGATGGCTTAGGGGCTGCTTCTGCTGCAGCCTCAGATCTCCATTCACATACAACTGGGACCCCGGAACAGCAAAGGAGGACTGGAGAAATGCCATGCTCTGCATCACGAATGTCGACATCCTCTGAAATTATTGAGGGGGTCAATACCAACTGTGATCCGGTCCAAAGAGCTCAAAGTTCTAAGAGTCACCTGTCTAAAGTTGAAGCCCAATGGACCCTCACTTACCTGGGTTAGCCTTGCAGGAAGCACTGTGCTCAGAACCCTCTGAGCTACCAAGAGTGATATGAAGTAATATGATACCAATGAGAAACATCCAATTTACCTAAGTAAAAACCCAAACTGCTCTTCAGAAAGAGTTTTCTACAGTGTGGGTTTATCTAGAATTCTGAAGGAGAGCTCTGTTCAAGGACAAGAGGGAGGTGACGGCCCTCCCTAAGGAATCGACTCACGTGCAATTGGTAGGAGAAAGTCAAGATGAGCTGCACACCAAGAACATGCTCCGTGGACTGCAGGGGAAGCTCCAGTTTAAAACGTAACATGTCCATTTTCCCATCTTGGTTCCTGTCTTCTTCTCTAGTCTAGGAAACCCAAAGATGGCCAATGACCCTGGTCCTTAATAAGTTTGGGAAGAATCCACATCATTGTTGTACATAGACATACACAATGACCGAGGCATTAGCTCCCTCACCAAAAGAAAAAGAAAAAAATAAAGTTGTAGGTGGTGAATCAGTATTAGAGAAAGAGACATACAATATGCATGGCCTCTGAACTTGCTGTTTGTGCTTCTCAAATGTTCAAGACAAAACTGAACAAGAACTTGAAGTGGCAGTAACAATAGCAATAAACATCTACACCATACTTTTTCTCCTTCAGTAGTCTCAATTGATTTTTTGTTGACTTTGTTGCTGATATTTTTCTTTTTTTTTTTTTTTTTAAGTAAACCTGCCTGAGTTTGATGGAAAATTTAAACAGTACATCAGAATTTTCTACTTCTCTAGAAGTCAACTTATCAAAATAGCAAAAAAAAAAAAAAAAAACTATTAAATGCTGTGCCCTCATCATTACGCATTTCCCAAACAAAATCAACAGGAAAAAAATCAAGCTCTATTTATACATTTAACCACAAGACCCACAAATGTCTTTGCTTTAAATTCTTGACGTTGGACCACATCTCATCACTGACGTGAGAACTTTAAAGCCTGTTAGCGCCGATCAATAAAATAAAAAAAGAAGCTAAGTAAAATCAGCAAGTCATTAAAATTACAAAGATTCTTTACATGAAAGTAGGGAAAACAGACAAGATCTGTGAAGGGAAAAAGACAAACTGCATTTCATAAATCGTATGTAAGGAGTTTAAAAGAAAGTTGATATCCAGACTCGCCATCCACAGCCTTACCTCATAGAGATCCTAAAATTACTGGCAGGAAAGGCCAGCTATTGAAATGTGATCACTGCTGATATGGGTCCAGGCACCACTCTGGATCTTGTTGCTACAAGTGATCCTTTCCCACTGTGGGTTCCCAAAAGACTTCTCCTCAGGTGTATCAACACACCCATTTGAATCCTCCATCTACTGAGTAATTTTGCTTTCCACCATTTCCATTATGTGTGCTTTGTCAGGCTGGTAAGGTTGTCTGAGGTAGAGATATTTCAGTTTTAAGAACCTTTCAATCATTTCGTTCCTCCAGACAATAATGTTCTTATTCAGGCCTCATTCTAGAGGCACTTACCCTCCCTCTACTTTTGGATACTATTTTCTCTGTCCTGTTCCATCAGCCCTGCAGGTCCAGGGAAGCAATATCTGCTACCAGGACTGGTGATCACATTACTGGGACCCTGTATTAGAAATTATGGGTAGGAAGGAAAAAAGGCTGTCTTGTCTTCTTATGATTTTTTTTTTCAATTGGTATCTGGGAAGTCTTCAAAGACAAAATTGGGTTAACTCTCTGTTGTGGACCTATGCCTTCTAGGTCTTTAGGGTTGGTCAAAAAGACAAAGATCAAATATCTCAAAAGAGGATAATGACCAGGAGAGAACTGCCAGAAGAATCAAGACTGCAACACAGTGTGGGAGAAAAAGAAACTCATTTTATTGAATCTGTACAAGTCTGAAGGTATAGATAGGGCAAATAGTATCCCCATTGTATAGATGGGAAAATCAAGGCTCAGGAAGATTAGGAGACTCATGAGAGATATTGCTAGTAAATGGTAATGACAAGATTTTAAACCAGTTCTTTGACTTCAAAGCTGGTCCTTTTTCCATGACACTACACTATAAAATGCCAAGACTTAAAAAATGCATTTATTAATCTAGCAAGTAATTTTTGAGGGCATACTATGTGCCCCTGTTTCAGGTGCTGAAAATACAATGGCAGTTCACAACTTCTATAATAAAAATATATTTTTAAAAAATGCCAAATATATATATATATATAATGGCAAACAAAATAGACAAAGTCCTTACCCTCAAGGAGCTTAATTCTAGATGGGGACATAGAAAAGAAATCAACCAGGAAACAGATGTGGCTCAAACGATTGGACTCTTGTCTACCATATAGGAGGTCCAGGGTTCAATTCCCGGGGCCTCCTAGTGAAAGGCAAGCTGGCCCACATGGTGAGCTGGCCCACATGGTGAGCTGGCTCACATGGTGAGCTGGCTCGCACAGAGTGCTGGCAGGTGTGGAGAGCTGGTGCAGCAAGATTTTGCAACAAAAAGAGACAGAGGAGAAAGACACTAAGAGATGCAGCAGACCAGGGAGCTGAGGTGGCAGAAGAGATTGAGTGCCTCTCTCCCACTCTGGAAGTCCCAGGATTGGTTCCTGGTGCTACCTAAAGAGAAAACAAGCACAGAAGAACACACAGAGAGCAGACAGTGAGTGCAAAACAATGAGGTGGGGGCGGGGGGAAGAAATGAATAAATAAACCTTAAAAAAAAAAAAGCAATCAATCAATAAATATATAACAATATCATGTAGTGGTAAGTGCCACAAGGAAAAATGAAGCAGGCTAAAATTCAAGAATGATGGGAAACGGCTGTGGCTCAATCAGTAGGGCTCCCGTTTACCATATGGGAGGCCCCAGGTTCAGTTCCCGGGGCCTCCTGGTGAAGGCAAGCCCGCCCATGCGGCCCGGTTAGCTGACCCAGCGAGCACAAGCAACAAGGGGGGGATAAATGAATAAATAAATAAAATCTTTAAAAAAAATAAAATAAAATTCAAGAATGATGAATGAAGGTAGAATTTAACAGAAATTTTACAGAAAATAGGAAAGACCTGACTGCCAGAGGCAGCGCTGAAGGAAAAGCAATCTAAGCCAACCAAGTGCCAATGCTCTGGGCAAAAGTGGCTCAGTGATTTCGAAAGCACAAGGAAGCCATTGTAGCTGGAACAGAGTGAGGGAGAAGGCAAGTGGTGGACTCGTAGGGAAAGCAATGATTCCCCAAGTGTGACGGTTAGGCTAATTTGTCAACTTGGCCAGGTAATTATGCCCAGTTTTTGGTCAAGCAAGCACTCATTTATGGGCTTTAGTCATCAGTGAGTTTACTGCATGGATGGCTGATTACATCTACGATCAACCTGGGACATGCCAACAATGAGTGCTGTTTTATCTAATCAGTTGAATGCCTTAAAAGGGAAAATGATTTCAGCATTCAGAGAGATTTTCCCAGCTTGCCTCTGGACAGCCAAAGTCTCCTGGAAACTCATGAAGGACATTCCTTGGACTTTCGTCGGAGCCCCTGGTTTGCAGCCTCCCTGTGGAACCTGGACTTGTGCATCCCCACGGTCACATGAGACAATCTTATAAATCTCATACTATTTACATATATCTCCTGTTGATTCTGTTTCCCAAAAGAGAACCATGACTAATACACCAAGTCACATTCCCTACATTGACACGCTCTCCCACAGGGCTGGATTGTCACTTGGATTTAAATCAATTCATTTAAATTCTAACCTCAAAGATTTCTGTGGTTAAAGAACAGTCCTTTACACAATATATGTGTAATCAATATTAATGCCCTAGATAGAAAAATACAGGCACTGTTAGATTTAGTCAATCCACATGGGTCTACCAGTGTTGCAGTTGGGCAGTTTGATGTAATTATGAATTCCAAAAATATAATTGGATCATGCTTGTAAACTGATCTGTTAATCTGGGCATGATTAAGTTATGATTAGGGCGTTGACTGGGCCAGTCAGTAGGGCGTTGAGCCCCACCCCTTGGTGGATGGGGAATCGAATATAAAAGGCAAAGAACAGAGTTGCGGCAGATTTTGAGAAGCAGTTTTGATGTTGGAGAAGAGGCCCCAGAAGAAGAGAAGTGAGCCATTCACCTGATAGTCTACAGCTGACCTTGTGGAGGAACCAGAAGAGCTAAGCCCAGAGAGAAACGCAGCCCCGGGCAGAGAAGAACACAAGAAGCCTGAACCCTGGCAAACGTTGGCAGCTGTCTTGCTCCAACACGTGGCAATGAACTTTGGTGAGAAGAAACTTACGCTTTATGGCCTGGAATCTGTGGACTTCTACCACAAATGAATACCCTTTAGAAAGACCAACCCATTTTTGGTATTTCACAATACAACCAGTATCAATCAGGGCCAATCAAGAAAACAGAAACCTCACCAGTTATTTTAACAGAATTCAATGTAGAGAATTAGTAACACAGATATTAGAGAACTAAAAAGGCAAAAAGGGAATACTGTGATACCAGAGGGACGGTAAATGCAGGAAACAGTTTCCATCCCTAGGGCTGAAAGGGAAGAGGTTGGAGCTATTAGAACCTAGAGGCAGACCTCTGAGAAGGGAGTGCTGCCCAGCTGGTGCTTGGAGGAAGAGCTCACTAGAGGGAACCTGGAAGGCTGGAGGAAAGAGAAGTGACTTTTTCCTTCTTGTTCACTTGTTGTCCCTGTTAATGTCCTCCAGCAATGGTTCTTCTCCCTGGCAGTGGCAGCTGGTTGCAATTTCCAGACTTTTTACCACTCCCAGAACAAACCTCCCCATGCTTCCTCTTGGCAGGACCTAACAGGGAGCAAGCGGGCAAAGAAGAATGTGTTTTTCAGAATCTCACCATGTGCATCACAGAACAGAGTATAGAAGGGTGGGCTGGTTGCTGAGACATTACCTAATAATCAGCAACTGATGATCTGACTAAAGAGTGGTTGTTAATTTAAGAAATGTTACTGTTTCCAGTGTCCTGACTTGCAACATTTTTTTCCTATCAGAGATGCCATTATATCTGGTGGTTTGTTGGAATTTTGTTCAGCTCCTGTTTTGTTTTCATACCTTTCACTTTTTTAAAGTTATATTCTTTTATTAAAGATTAATATCCTAATTTATAACAGTGTCCATTTCACCATGAACTTGTCATCATTGGGTGTTCCATTTTTCCTTTTTATGCTGAATGTATTCTTGTTTTCCAGCAAACTAGGAACCATTATTTCATGGCTCTTAGAGTCATGAATCCTTGCTACCTGCATTTCACTAAATCTCAGATACCATCAATTATCAAGTGCACCATTATTTTATGATACCCAAAAGAATTAAAAGTAGGAACTCGGGCAGATTTTTGTACACCAATTTTCATTCTGCATTATTCTCAATAGCCAAAAGGTGGAAGCAACCCAGTTATCCATTAACAGATAAATGGAAAAACAAAACATGGTATATCCAATCTGTACAATGGAATATATATATATATATTTTAAACAATTTATTGAAGTATATCATTCATACATGAACATATATTTAAACTATAAGTGTTCAATAAACATTGTGTTTCCCACTATTTCCAGACTATTTCTATCATCTCAAACCGAAATTTAAATATATTTAGCAACAACTCCCCACTCTCTCCTCCCCTCATCCCTAGTAACCTTTATTCTGTTTTCTGTCTCTATGACTTTGCTTAGTCTAAGTATTTCATAGACGAGAAATCACACAATATTTGTCCCTTTGTGTTGGGCTTATCTCACTTACCATGATGTCTTCAAGGTCATCCATGCTGTAACATGTATCAGCACTTCACTTCTCTAAATGGCTGAATAATATTCCATTGTACAACTGTGAATATTCTCGCTGTCCCGATTTTGTAATAATCAGGGTAGGCTAAACATTCGCTATATTAGAAACCATGCATGGGTCCCCAGACCTAGTTTTTCTCCCTAGGTCTGGTTTTTAGAATGCTGGTGATAAACTAAGCCTGATTGATTATATGACCATCCTGTATGGGAAATAACTATAACTCTAGGTATCTCTGGTCAACCTTAAGAGATATAGCAGGGGGACGGATGTGGCTCAAATGTGGGCATCTGTCTCCCATATGGAGGGACCTGGGTTTGATCCCTGGGACCTCCCGGTAAAAATTTAAAATATATATATATATATATATAGAAGGTACGTGGGCCACCACACCCCGTGTACAGGAGCACCGCCAGGCCCCGTGTGCAGGTGCGCTGCCAGGCCCCACGAGCCATGCATCAAGATGATGACGTAACAGGAGAGTGACACAAGGGACAGCCAAGATGAGACGCACCAAAAAACGAGGAACTAAGGTGGTGCAGGCAGTAGGACGCCTCTCTCCCACTTCGAGGCTCCAAGGATCGAATCCCAGTGAAGACAGGAGGAGAAGATGAGAAGAGAGGGCAGGAAACGGACACAGAGAGTTGCCCAGCGAATGGACACAAGGGGAGAGGGTAAAAATGGATAAAAAGTAAGTAAATAAATAAATCCTTTAAAAAAAATGTATAGGGGAGTAAGATACAGACTATAGTTAGTAGTAATATTTTGATGATGCTCTTTCATAATTTGTTAACTAATGTTTCACATCAATGCAAAGTATTTGTGGTGGGGTGATGTGTGGGAGCCCTGTATGATGTTATGCATGTTTGTTTTGTAAGTTCACAATGTTTACTGAACACTTATAGTTTAAATAAATGTTCATGTATGAATGATACACTTCAATAAATTGTTTAAAAATAAAAAAAATATATATTCCATTGTACAGATTGGATATACCATGTTTTGTTTTTCCATTCATCTGTTAATGGATACCTGGGTTGCTTCCACCTTTTGGCTATTGAGAATAATGCTGCAATGAACACTGGTGTACAAAAATCTGCCTGAGTTCCTACTTTTGATTCTTTTGGGTATCAACCTAGGAGTGGAATTACCAGGTCATATGGTAATTCTTTGTTTAATTTTCTGAGGAACCATTAAACTGCTTTCCACAGTGGCTGCACCATTTTACATTTCTACCAACAATGTACAAGGGTTCTTATTTTTCTACATCCATGCCAACACTTATTTTCAGTTTTTTAAATAATAACCATCCTAGTGGGTGTGAAGTGGTATCTCACTGTAGTTTTAAATTGCATTTCTCTAGTGGCTAATGATGTTGACCATCTTTTCATATACTTATTGGCCATTTGGATATCTCCTTTAAAGAACTGTCTATTCAAATCCTTGGCCCATTTTTTTAATTGGGTGGTTTGTCTTTTTGTTGTTGAGTTGTAGGAATTCTTTATATATTCTGTATATGAAACCCTTATCAAACATAGGGTTTCCAAATCTTTTCTCTCATTCTGTAGATTGTCTTTTACTTTCTTGATAATATCCTTTGATGCAAAAAAGTTTTTAATTTTGATGAAGTCCACTGTATTTCCTCTTTTGTTGCTTGTGCTTTTGGTGTAAAAATCTAAAAATCCATTGTAATTTTTCCATTACTGCCCTTTTTTGTAGCATACCATTTTAATTCTCTTTACTTTTCTCTATATTTTTCAATTATTTTCTTAGTGGTTACCGTTGTAATTACAATTAACATTGTTTTTTGTTTGTTTGTTTGTTTTGAGGTACTGGGGCCGGGGGTTGAACCCTGGAACTCGTATTTGGGAAGCTGGCACTCAACCACTGAGCCACATCGGCGTCCTTGAGTTGGTTTTTCTCATTTGTTTGCTTATTGTTTTTTTTTTTTTTTTTTTAAGGAGGCACTGGGGAACGAACCTGTGACCACCACTCCCCCATGTGAGAAGCAGGCACTCAACCGCATGAGCCACATCTGCTCCCTACAATTAACATCTTTTGTTTTTTTAAAAGATTTTATTTATTTACTCCTCCCCACTCCCTCATTGTTTGCACTCGCTGTGTCTTTTAGTCTTCCTTGCCTATTTAGGAGGCACGGGGAGCTGAACTCAGGACCTCCGATGTAGGAGGGAGGTGCCTAATCGCTTGAGCTATCTCCGCTCCGCTTGGTTATGTCTCTCATTATGTTTTTCCTCCCCACGTCTCTTGTTGTGTCAGCTCACTGCACCTGCCAGTCACATCAGCTTGCTGTCTTCTTTAGGAGGCACCGGGATCCGAACCAGGGACCTTCCATGTGGTAGGCGGGAGGCCAGTTGCCTGAGCCACATCCACTTCCCTCTACAATTAACATCTTAAACCAACAGCAACCTAGTTTGACTGGTACCAACCCAGTTTTGGTAATATACAAACTCTCTACTCCTAAATACCTCCCTCCTTCCCCCTTTATAATGTTTTTGTCTCAGATTACATCTTTATACATTGTATGCCTATTAACATTGATTTAAATTATTTTATATATTTGCCTATTAAGTCATGTGGAGAAAGGAGGAAAGCAGTTACAAAACAAAAGTACAAAAATACAGGTTTTTATATTTACCTACGTAATTACCTTTACCAGGGTTCTTTATTTCTTCTTATGGCTTCAAGTTACTGTTTAGTGTCCTTTTATTTCAGCCTGAAGGATTCCCTTTAGCATTTTTTTTTGTAAGGCAGGTCTAGTAATGAACTCTCAGCTTTTGTTTAACTGTAAATGTCTTAATTATTCTTTCATTTTTGAAAAATAATTTGGCCAGACATAGAATTCTAGGTTGACAAGTTTTGTTTTTTTTTTTTCCTGAGGACTTTAAATATGTCATTCCATTGTTTTCTGGCCCCCAAGGTTTCTGACGAGAAATCCACTGTTCATCTTTTCAGGGATTGCTTTTATGTGACAAGTCACCTCTCTCTTGCTGCTTTCAAAATCCTCTCGTTGTCTTTGTATTTTGACAATTTTGCTATAATGTGACTTGGTGTAGATTTCTTAAAGTCTATCTTGGGAAACGGATGTGGCTCAAGAGGTTCGGCGTCCGTCTACCATATGGAAAGACCGGGTTCGATCCCCGGTACCTCCCGGTGAAAAATAAATTAATTAAAAAAAATAAAGTCTATCTTGCTTGGAGTTCACTGAGCTTCCTGGATATGTATATTCATATCTTTCATCAGATCTGGAAAGTTTTCAGCCATTATTTCTTTTTTTTTTTTAAAGATTTTATTTATTTATTCATTTATCCCCCCTTTGCTGCTTGTGCTCACTGGGTCAGCTAACCACGCCGTGCGGGCGGGCTTGCCCTCACCAGGAGGCCCCGGGAACCGAACCCGGGGCCTCCCATATGGGAAACGGGAGCCCTACTGATTGAGCCACAGCCGCTTCCCAGCCATTATTTCTTTTTTTTTTTTTTTTTTAAAGATTTTATTTATTTATTCATTTATCCCCCCCTTGCTGCTTGTGCTCGCTGGGTCAGCCAACCACGCCATGCGGGCAGGCCCGCCCCCACCAGGAGGCCCCGGGAACCGAACCCGGGGTCTCCCACATGGTAAACGGGAGCCCTACTGACTGAGCCACAGCCGCTTCCCGCATTATTTCTTTAAATATTTTTTCTGCCCCTTTTTCTCTCACCCTTCTAGGACTCCAGTGATGCATATGGTGGAGTCCCTCAGACTCTCTTCATTTTTCTTCATTATTTTTTCTTTCTGATCCTCACACTGGATAATTTCAATTTTCTTGTCTTCAAGTTTGCTGATCCTTTCTTCTGCCTGTCCAAATCTACTTTGAATCCATCTAATGAGCTTTTCATTTCAATTACAGCAACTCCAAAATTTCTGTTTGGTTCCTTTTTTATAATATTCATCACTTTATTTTGTTCAGACAATGTTTTCCTAATTTTAGTTTTTTTGTATATGGATTCTTTTTAGCTTATTGAACATATTTGACAGTTGATTTAAAGTCTTTGACTAATAGTTCCAATGTGTGAGCTTCTTCAGGAATGGTTTCTGATAAATTCTTTTTTTCCTGTGAATGGGCCATTCTTTCTTCTTTGGGCATTTTGTAATTTTTTTGTTGATAACTGGACATTCTGAGTATTATGGTGTTATAATTCTACAAGTCTAGTTTCCCACTCCTCTGAGATTGTTAGGTATTGTTGTTGTTGAGGGCTGGTGTCAATTTATGATTTTTCCAAACTATTTTTGCTCCCAAGTAGTGAATGAAAAGAGGAAAAGAAAAAAAAAAAAAAAGGTACTGACTCTTTAAGACTCCTCTGCCACTTTTGCCTAAAGGGGTTTGGAACAATGGCTGCCCTCAGCCCTAGCTATCTGAAGTAACTGATCAGCAATCAGACCATACCCCCTGGCTTTTGGAAGACTAGGTCCTTAAAGACCACCCTGGCATCAGTAAGATCCATCAGGAGCCCAAGCTATAGTCCCCACTGCTGCCTGCCACAGAGCTGAGGGATGGTAGCAACTGGAGAGTGAAATTCACTGATATTTACTATAACTTATCAGCCTCTTCCTCCAGTTCTTCCTGGATGCTGCACAGTGTTCCACTAGACTCCAGGGTTTCAAGATAGTTGATTCAGTTTCTGCTAGTTCAATAGCTGTTTTGGTGGAGGGACAGATTCTTGGAGCTTCCTACTCTGCCTCTTCCCACAATCCTCCACCTCAATGTTGTTTTTGTTTTTGAGCTACTGAGGCCAAGGATTGAACCCTGGACCTCGTGGGAAGCTGGTGCTCAACCACTGAGTCACATCAGCCACATCAGGTCCCCTGAGTTGGTTTTTTCATTTGCTTGTTTTTGTGGTGGTTGTTTTTAGGAGGCACCAGAGACTGAACCTGGGACCTCCCATGTGGGAAGCAGGCACTCAACCATTGAGCCACATCTGCTCCAGCCACATCTGCTCCCTCAATGTATTCTTAATTTGCATTTCTCCAATTACCAGTGAGATTTCAGTTTAAGAGCTATGTGTGTTTTCTGTAAACCATCTGTATTCTTTGCCCATTTTTCTATTAGGTAGTTGGTCTTTTACTTAATGATCTGTATCAACTTTATATAAGGAAAACTGGCCTTTTATGAGAAATACAAATGGTAAAAATTCTTTCCTGGTTTGCCATTTTGTTTTTTGACTTTACTTATGGTTTTCACCAGGACAATACTTTTCAAATTATGTATATGGTTGCATTTAGTAAAAACTTTTTTTAATGACTTCTAGATTTTAATTCATATTTAGAATGTCCCTCCCAACTCCAAGATATAAAAACTTTCACTCATGTTTTAGTACTTTATAATTTCACTTTTTAAATTTAATGTGATCCACCTGGACTTTATTTTGGCATACAGTTTGAGGACTGGCTCTACCTTTATTTTTTCCAGAGGCTTCCCAATAGTCCCAATACCATTTTATTGTCTAAGACAAACTTTCTCCATTGATTTATTTTTTTAAAGATTTATTTATTTACTTTATCCATTTTAAACACCCCCTTCCCCATTTGCTGTTTTGTGTCCATTCCCTGCGCAATTCTCTGTGTCTGTTTCCTGCCATCTCTTCTCATCCTCCTCCTCCAGTCTTCACCAGGGTTCAATCCTGGAGACCTCCGATGTAGGAGAGACGTATTCTGCCACCTGCGCCACCTCAGTTCCTGGTTTTCGGAGCTTTCCAAGCATCTCGTCTTGACTCTCCCCTGCGTCTCTCTCCTGTTATGTCATCATCTTGCTGCATGGCTCCCGGGGCCTGGCAGCTCACCGGCACACAGAGCCTGGCAGCCCATGCGCCTTCTTATATATATATTTTTTTATTTTACCGGGAGGTCCCGGGGATCGAACCCAGGTCCCTCCATATGGGAGATGGACACCCAACCATCTGAGCCACATCCGCCCCGTCCATTGATTTAAAATGCCACCTTTGTTATATCTGGGTCTATTTCCATACTTATGTTTACATAAGTCCCTGTAGCAGTTTGTTACTGTTTATGAATTCCAAAAATAGATATTGGATTGTGTTTGTAAACTGGTCTGTTCCTCTGGGCATATTAGATTGTATTAAACTCAGAGGTTTCACTTTTGCTTGATTAAATTATGCTTAAGGCTTTGATTCAGCTACCTCAGTAGGACGTCGAGTCCCTGCCCCCTTGGTGGGTGGAGACTCACAGAGAAAACAACATGGCAGAGGACAGAGTTTGAGTTTAATGCTGGAACCCTGGGAAGTAAACACACAGGAGAAGAACACATAGGAATAGAGATGGCTCCATAGACATGGCAGAGGCCCTGGGAAGAGAGCAAGCCTAATAGTCTACAGCTGACCTTGTGGAGAGACCAGAGCAGCTGAGCCCAGAAAGAATCAAGCCCTCGGGAGAGAGACAAAGCCTTATGCCAGTCCATAGCTGAGATCAGAAGGAGCTGGGGCCAATGAGCCTTAGGAGGAAGAGGAAGGCTGAACCCTTGCAGAAACCAGCAGCCATCTTGCTCCAACACATGGCAGCAGACTTTGGTGACAGAACTAACTTATGCTTCATGGCCTTGTGACTGTAAGCTTCTACTCCAAATAAATACCCTTTATAAAAGCCAACAGAGGGAAGCGATGTGGCTCAAGCGATTGAGCTCTCACCTACCACATGGGAGGTCCCAGGTTTAGTGCCCAGTGCCTCCTGAAAAGACGACTAGAACACAACAAGCAGACACAGCAAATGCAAAACAATGAGGGGGCGGGAAGAACTAAATAAATCTTAAAAAAAAAAAAAAAAAAAAAAAAAGCCAACAGAGTTCTGGTACTTGCATCAGCACCCCTTTGGCTGACTAATACAGTCCCCATCCCACACTGCTCTAGTTTTTATGGCTTTATGACATAGTTTAATATCTGGTAGAGTTGAGTATCCATCTCTTTGTATTACCCTTCTTTTTCTCCTAGAATTTTCTGGCTATTTTTATTTTTTCATATGTCTCTTTCTTCTCCTCAAAAAAATTATGCTGTTTTAATTGGGAATGCATTAAAATTATAGATTAGCTTAAAGAGAAGAGACATCTTTATGATGTTGAGTTTTCCTATCATAGAACATGGCATGACCTATCGTTTGTTCTCACCTTGTTTCTTTCAGCAGTCTTTTAAAGTTTTATTCATATAAATTTGTATATTTTTGGCCCCCCCACCCCAGATGGCTCCCTTGTCTGTTTGATTGTTTTTTTTTTACTTGTTGTTTTTGCTTGTTGTCTGCTCATTGCTTTTTGTTCGTTGTTTGTTTTGTTTTTCCTTTAGGAGGCACCGGGAACCAAACCCAGGACCTCCCATGTGGGAGGTGGGCGCTCAACTGCTTGAGCCACATCTACTCCCCTGTACATTTTTTGTTATGTTTATTCCTACTTTATCTTTTGGGTTGCTATCAAGTTCTTTTCTTTCATTTTATCTTCTAACACTTTTTTTATTGTTTGCTTGTTTTGTTTGGTATCAAACAATTTTAACCAATTCCCACACTAAGAACTCAAACCAGAAGTCAGCAAAACATTTACTGAGATGGACTACAGATATGAGGACATCAAGTATTTATAGGCACTGGCCTAGAAAGAAGAAAAAAAAAACGACTAAGAAAAAGAAGCTTGGGTTTTGTGTTTTACCAACAGGGTAAAATTATCCAGTATTAAAGAGAATTAAGGGTACAGGCACTATAAAAGTCACAGGTAGTCTTGGCTCTGTAGATTTAAAATCGTAACCCACATACACCAGAAGTAGGGGTAGACTAGAAGTAGTCTCCAGGGAGTGCTGGTTACAGAGGGACTAACCAGCAGTCCAATGGGAGAGCCAACTTTTTACCGAGGGTGATGAATAAACAAGTTAAAAGAACCAATGAGGGGGGCGGCTGTGGCTCAATCAGTGGGGCTCCCGTTTGCCATGTGGGGGGCCCCGGGTTAGGTTCCCGGGGCCTCCTGTTGGGGGCGGGCCCGCCCGCGCGGCGTGGTTGGCTGACCCAGCGAGCGCGAGCGGCAGGGGGGGGAAGAATGAATAAATGAATAAAATCTTTAAAAAAAAAAAAAAAAAAAAAAAAAGAACCAATGGAAGAAATCTAATGCTGTATCTTTGTAATGCTTTAAGTTTTCATGATTATTTCTTAGAATCAAATAACCTGAAGAGTATGATAGAGAGAAATATACAAATGTAAAGAAAAAAACTTCTACTCAAGTTTAGAAGACAGGGATTGCTAACTTAAAATAAAGCTAACAAGTTAATTTTTGCTTGTTTCCACTTTTGGAAAGGAAATACATATGGAACCTAAGAAGTGATGGATATGCAGTGAAATGTACGTCTACCTCTACACTGACCCCCTCATCCATAGTCACACTTCCCCAGAGGCATTATAATCTCAAATAAGTATAAAAATGAACAATATATCATGATTACTGAGGAGCTACTAAAATGAAATTTGTCTCCTATTCCACTTCTATTTTTAAAATCAATGTAAAAGAGCTGGTCAGTTCAACATCATTTAAAGAATAAGAGTTCAACAATGTTTGCTGAACAAAAAAAGAGATTTCCATTCTCCTTTCCCAAAGGCAAATATTTTCCTCTCATTTATCTGATTATTTAGAAATATATCCCCATGTCTCTAAATAATGTTTGTATTGGCACTTCTTGATTTCTAATTTTTGGACATTTTCTATTGACTTCCCTAATGAAAAGTTAGCTTCCCTGCCCTCCCATACTCCCACCAGCCCCACCACACTCACACACCCTTCCTATCCTCCCAGTAGAGTTAAACTGTCATTTTGGTTAGTCAATATTAAATGTTCACATACTTATGTCTATGTAAACCCTACTCACAATTCTGATTATTTTTCCTTACTTTTTACTTCCCTGGAGGTTTTTTTTTTTTTCTCTTGTTTAGTTTTCTATGTATTTTCACAATTACATACAACAAACACCTTCAACCCCAATTCTTCAGAATTTGACATTTAAAGGTGTAAGATTTATTAAAAATCTTGCACATTGCAGTATTGTCCCTAATTGTGAAAAATCTGAAGCAAATAAAATATCCATCAGCAGGGAACTGGCTAAAAGCATTATAGTTCAATATCATGAAATACTTTGCAGACTTTAAAAAGAATATGGTTGATCAGCAAATATTGATACATGTGCCTGAGCCTTTTCTCTCCTTATACATACTTGTAATTCTTTAATATTTTACAATGAGCATGCATTTTTGTAATCAGAAAAAATGAAGAGAAATTTTTAAAGTAATCAGAAAAAAGTAATCAGAACCATATTTTGTTTGTAGTTATTCATATGACCAGTCAGATTTTTCAAAAATATCATCTTATTGAGTTGCTGGAAGAAAGTCTGATTTTTTCCCCCACAGGATTAAAATAAGTAGAGCATGCAGACCCTTATCTCAGAGATGCTAGAGATTTGGATTTGGAAGGAAACCCGACGTTTCAGAATTATGCAGGGAAGTGTTCTCAGAAAATGAATGGAAAGGGTAACTGTAAAGGAAGTACTCACCTATCCTGAATCAAAAACCAAATCATAGGCAATAAAATCCTTCTAGTTCATCCTAGACAGCTGCAGGACGGAGCAGCATCTAATGAGGCAAGCCCAGGGAGGCGTGAGTCCCCCAGCAGCACCTCCTGGGAAGGTCTCCTAACCAATCAGAGCTTCGGCTTCCCAGAGTGAGGCAGGCATAAAGCTGCAAAACTCCGGGGTTACTGTGCAGCTCAACTGCAGCGACACTCTGGGGGTTATTCACCATTAACATCGCTCGGCCTACATGGCTCACAAAGGCATTTTCACGACCATCCTGGCCAAGCCCACGGAAATGACGAGCCACTGACAGCAGGGGCTGTTTTTTGGGGCCGTGGACCTCTTTGGAGAAGCTGAATGGAACAACAGGTCTACTCCCCAAGAAAGGAAGCATGTGCTCAGGTCCACGAACGGGTGAACCTGCTGGGCTGCCCCGGGGCCGAGGGCCGCTCAACCCACTCCCAACCCCCGCCCAGTCCCGGTGGGCGGCTGGGCCTGGGGCAAGCCACGCACCGAAAGCAGCGGGACGCGCAGGTGATCGCCCTGCAGCCGGTTGAAGGCAGGGAAGGTGCTCCAGGCGAGGAAGCCGCCGGGCTCGGGTCCCAGTAGGGCCACCAGCAGCACCTGGTGCTGGAAGCGCACGGTCGGCTGCTCCTCGTAGCTGCTCCGCTTCAGCCAAAAACCTGATGAGGTAGAGAGGGCGGGAGGAAGGTGGGGGGTCAGGGCGGCCGGCCGGGCCGGAGCGGGCCGCGGGCAGCCGAGTCGCGCGCCGGCCCGGGGCAGGCTCACCGTGGCTCCGGAAAGCCACTAGCAACGGCGGAATGTACGTGAGCACGGCGGCCAGCAGCAGGAACAGGGCGGCCTTGGAGCAGAGCCCCGCGCGGTAGCGGCGCTCGGCGGGGTGCGAGAAGAGCTCGTAGAGCGCCATGAGCGCCGCGCGCAGTCGGGCGGTTCTCTGCAACGCCCCCTGCGAGTCTAGGGGGCCGACCAAGTTTGGCTTCTCCCGGTTGCCATAGCCTTGGTCTCCACGGCAACAGACGGCGCAAGAGGGAAAAGAACCAATAGCAAAGTCTCAGGGCCCTGGTGGGGGTGGTGCCGGTTGGTGGGTGGTCGATTTCGCTTTCGGCGTTGCTTGCGTCTGCTGAGGGGAAGGATGTTTCCTGTGCCAAAATCGAGCCACTGCCTGTGTTAACAGTGATGTAAAATAAGATTTTCACAAAGGTTGACAAAGTAAATACCTGCTTATGAATCATCTATTAACTCCTAATGTCGTTCATACTTAAGTCCCAACAGACAAAGCACACCCTAGTTGGAGGAAAACACCCAGGACACAAACGTGGCTGCGGTCCTGGACCTGGTCTTGGGCTAAGACCAAAGCCAGGTTCCTTTGCCTCCAAATTTGCTGTCGCTTCCACTACAGTCCATAGCCAGGACAAACGCAGAAACAGGACACAAACCCCCCTGCGGTGGGAGGGATGGAAGGTAATTACTACATAGTGCTCTCTGATATACTTTATCTCCTCACAAATACTAGGTATGAGCTTGGCGAGCGGTTTCAGGGGAAGCTGTGGCTCTCCCCCAAAATAACATTGGCTTGCACTTTAATGGAATGCCCGCCCCCCTCCCAAACTAGTATTTGGGACATGGGAGGAGGAGTTTTACCATGGTTCACACCTGAGTTCTTCATCAAACGGCCCTGAAGGACCACACTGCAGAGTCAAGAGAGAGTGTGAGGTTTGTGCTGACTGGAGTCTAGTAGCAGATGCCCCTAATTTGAAGGCAACCTAGAAGTGGCTTCTAGATGAACAGCTGACATTGAAATAAAACAGAAAGAAGGTGGTTAAGAGCTGCCCATTGGGGAAAACCCTCCCAGGGTACTTACCACAGTCCAGGATGGCAATGTCGCCAACCATAAAATATAATTTTGATATATTCAGTCCAGTACTCTCATTCTTGCTACTAAAGCTTTTCTGGAGTGGCAACATCACTCTTCTTTTTAATTTTTTTGCTTTGTTTTGCTTTAGGTGGTGGGAGATTGAACCTGGGACTTAGTACATATGAAGCAGGCGCTCAACCACTGGGCTACACCTGCTCCCCACCCCACCCCCTATTTAAAAAAAATAACATCACTCTTAAATACAGCAATTGTTGGGCTAAAATCTATGGCATGATTATGAAAAATTATAGTGTATATGTATTATAGTATATAGCTATTAAAATAAGGGTTTTCTAGAACAAATGGCTAGATGTCGCCTTCTGAGGTAGCCCTATTCTGAGGAAAGAGGTGTGCCTTCAGAGGTCCTTTTAGCATAAAGAAACACATAGTGTAGCTAATGTCAACTTAGTCATCATTGCAACAGAGGGAGGTACCGCTAAGAATTTAGGTGTTTAGTGCTTCAGCCTCTGTGAGATGCCACGAGCTTTACAGAAGTATTTAGTAATGGGAAAAGACACCAAGTAGTAAGTGGGTAAGGAGAGAAGACAGAAAGACTGCACAGCATTGAAACTATCAGAAGTCATAACTATGAGTTGGCAAGTGGTAGATAGCTCTTTCCCTTGAGAAATGTACTAAGTTCTCATGTGCAAGGTGGTATATACATGCCTGGGACCAGAATATAATGACCAACTCGGTAAAGGGAAGCAAGAGTTTGGGTCCAATTTCTAACTCCTCCGCTGATTCACACCCTGTGAGATAGTGAATAACCATCTTCACTCCTCAGGATTTAATTCTATCTGCAAAATAGATATTTTTTCCCTCTACCTTCACTCACCCTCTAGCTGAGCTCATCTGGTTCCATAGCTTTAAATACCTCTCCCCTGAATTTGAGACTCATAGAGCCATTCACACCTATTCTACATCTTCACTTGGATATGTCTCTTGGATGTGTTTCTTTGGCATCTTTTTCTTAATATATCAAAACCAAACTTTTTTTAAATATAGTAAACTTTATTTTTAAAGAGGTTTTAGATTACAGAAAAGTTATATCAGAAGTATAAGGAGGGTGAAGCAGATATGGCTCAAGTAATTGAGCTCCCGCTTACCACATGAGAGGTCCCAGGTTCGGTTCCCGGGGCCTTCTGGAGAAGGCGAGCTGGCAAGACAGGCAGGCGTGGTGAGCCAATGCAAGAAGATGATGCAACAAAGAGACACAATGAGGGAAAACAATGAGAAATACAACAAACCAGGGAGCTGAGGTGGCTCAAGCAATTGAGCACCTCTTTCCCACATAGGAGGTCCCAGGTTCGGTTCCAGGTGCCTCCTGAAAAAAACAAAAACAAACAAGCAAAACAAATGAAAAAACCAACTCAGGGAAGCTGATATGGCTCAGTGGTTGAGCTCCAGCTTCCCATGTACAAGGTCCTTGGTTCAATCCCCGGTACTCCACCCCACCTCCACTTCCCCAATTAATAACATCTTACAATTGTGTGGTACATTTGTTACTATTGATGAATAAATATTGAAGCATTACTACTAACCAAGGTCTATAGTTTACATTGCGGTTTACACTTAATTCCAATGCCCTAAAAATACCCTATGTTCCACCTATTATTCCCTCCCTCTCTCCTCAGAACCTCCGGTAACCACTATCTTTATATCAATGTTACATGTTCTTCCATTACTACAATATTAATAAGTTTACTCTGTCCATGGTTTCATTGCCCCCTTATCATTCCTCAACCTTGAGGATTTTGGGATGGTGATGCTTGCTCTGCCTCAGATTGAGAGGGGGCTTAGATCATATGCAGCAGATGGAAGGAATTGTTTTGGTTGCAGTTGTAGATACTCTTTGTTTTTTGGGATGGGAGTTGTCCATCATCATCATTTTGTTAGTTGTCCTGGGCAAATCCGATGATCTGGAGAGTAGTGTTGCCTGCAACTCTTCTGAGATTTAGGGCTCAACTAGCATATGGACAGATGGAAGATTTAAATCACTGAGACATATATTTAACAAGTATAGTGCTAATTATAGGTTCAAATAAAAGGAGTAGAAGAATAATGTGTAGGGAAATTATAAATGAGTCTAACACAGTTATAGTGGGAAAAAAGGTTGTCATATAGTTCAAGGTAAGGTGCACCAGTAGGGTGCTGATTTCAAGGGGTTGTGTGCCTTGCATATAGTATCTGGATGGCTCTAGAGCCCTCAGGAGCACCCCCATTTGAGGCTTTGTTCACAGTGGCACTTAGTGAGATCCTCCTGAGACATGCATAAGTATAACCTCTGGAATGACCTCACAACTCATTTTGAAATCTCTTAGCCCTAAAAACTCTTTTGCATTTGATGCAAAACCAAACTCTTGATGTCACTTCACCAAAACCAGTTCCACCCTATTTCAGCAAATGGTAATTCCATCCTTCCAACAACCTTGACTTTGACTTCTCTCACAATCTGATAAAAGAAACCTTTCATGCAGTTTAGGATCTTACAGCATTATGGAGCTGAATCAATATTCAGAATATCCGTTCAGAAAGAAGGGAGCTCCACTGAAGGGGAGGAAAGGGAAAACTCACACAGGGTGAAAGCGGAAGCAGGTGAGGAAATGCTCTGGTTGGCTGACATTAAGTTTCCATTTTACGTAGAGGGGTCTTACAAAGTGGGAAGCAGATATACATTGACTAGTATATGTGTATCTATTCTGATAAGCGCTTTCTATTGGACCAAAGCGACCCTATAGGGTGTGTACCATTTTCTCAGAAAACCACTGCAGTTTAATTGTTTTTGTCCTCTGGAAAAGCCTTCTTGGAAGGGAATGTTCTCCTGGCAATACCAATGCCGGCAGCCATTTTGTTTTATGTAAATCTATCGGCAAATTTTGTCAGTTCCACCTTCAAAACATATCCAGAATATAATTACTTCCCCCACCTTCACAGATACCATCCTGGTCTAAACCAACATCATCTTTCACTTGGATTACCACAATAGGCTCTTAACTGGTTCCCTTGCTTCTACCCTCACACGCCTATGGTCTACTGTCTATTCATAAGCTAGCCTGATCATTTAAAAAGGAAAGTCAAATCATGTTACACCTCTGCTCGAGTTCTCCACTAACTTCCCACCTCATTCTGAATAAAATTCAAACTTTTTTCCATGGCATATGAGGCTCAACACAGTTTTGTTCTAAATCTCTCTGCTCTCATCTCCCAACACTATCCTCTTTGTTCCCTTAGCTCCAGGCACACAGGTTCCTTCCTGTTCCCAGAATATGCCAATCACTCTATCCACATAGCATTTCATCCCACCATCACTCTCTAGGCAACTACCCTGCTTTGTTTTTCTAAAGAACAGAAAATATTTCTTTATTATCTTGTCCCACTAGAATTTTAGTAACATCTATGAAAATAGAGATGCCATGGGTTTTGTTCACTGCTGTTTCTCCAGCACCTAGAACAGTGCTCCTGCATACAGAAACACTAATTTCTATGCATGGAATTCAAAGGCTTTTTCATTTTTTTAAAAACAACCCCCTATTCTGGTTTCTCAGACATGCAATCTTAAAATAACAAAAATACTTTTAGAATGGAGTTAGATTCCACAGCATCCATCAGGAATTTTAACTGTAGGAAATGATGAATGACAATGTTCAAAGACACAGGCCATTCAGATGCATCAGAATCACAAGCACAGGGCAAGGGTCATGTGCCCAATTAAGTGAATATTCTCATTAAATACTCACCAGCTCATAAGTAGATGATGACCCAGACTGGACTGCCCTGATGACTCTGCTTGGAAGAAATGAATTACATCATGGACTGGAAGACTTCAAGGCATGTGCCAGGGCAGGTGACACACACACACAGCCCAGACCGTGATTTCTGAACCCCGATCTGCCAAACAAGGAAGCCCGACTCCTGACCAGCTGTTAGGGTAATCCCTCGAGCCTGACAGTCACCAGGTATAAGGTTAAGGGGTCTCTCTTGGTGATCAATGAAGTTATACTCCTCAAATGCATATTTGCCGATGTCAAGTGTTTATTCAAATTTTTATGCATGAATAAAGGAAGGAAATGAAAGTTGTTTATTTTTTTAAAGATTTTATTTATTTATCCCCCCCCCCCCCCCGTGCTCGCTGGGTCAGCCAACCACGCCATGCAGGCGGGCCTGCCCTCACCAGGAGGCCCCGGGAACCGAACCCGGGGCTTCCCATATGGTAAACGGGAGCCCTACTGATTGAGCCACAGCCGCCTCCCATGAAAGTTGTTTAAATTCGCTTTCTAGACCCAATGCAATCTATTATGACTGTCTTCCACACTGCACCTCCCGGTTGTCACCAATACCCATCCCCACACAGTCTTGTCAAACTAGTCACACACTCCCATACCGACCCCAATCTGTCACCACTCCAAACAATGTCGACATCCAAACAGACCCCTGCCATCACCAACCCCCAGAGAGTCCTTATCTTTCATACCCCCAAACATTCCCTCCGGTCAACTAACGCCCCAGACCCTCCCATCAACAGCCGTCTATAATTGCCCTGTCCTATTAGCCGTACCCCCAAACAGCCCTTCCCGTCACCAGCGTCCACAGAGACGCTGCTCCTGTCACCATTTCCCCAACATCCCTCACTGACCTACCCATGCAGAGGATCGCCAAGGTCATCAACTCCATGGCCGCGCAGCCCCTCGCGGGGGTCCTCCCCGGCCCCGCCCCTTCGCGCGCGACCACGCCCCCTGGCGTGGCGCCACGGCGAGCGGCGCCGGAAGTCCCGCCCCCCGTCCGTTGCCAGGCTCCGGCAGCCGGAAGTCCCGCCTGCCGTGTAGTCGCCGCCTCAGCCGCTGCCGTCGTTGTTGTTGTGGTCGGTGCTCTGAGTTCCGCGGCTCCGAGAGCCGGCTCCGTCCCCTCCCCGCCGCCACCATGAAGTGGATGTTCAAGGAGGACCATTCGCTGGGTAAGTCCTCGGCCCCCGGCCCGGCCGCGGGAGCGCAGGGCCGGTGGGTGGGCCCCCTCCCCCACTCGGCCGCCCTAGGTCGGGCCGGGCGGGGCAGATGCCGGGTGCTGGGCCCGGGTCCCCTCGGCGGTCGCCCGCCAGCCCCGTCCCGCCCTCAGCTGTCCCGGCCGGGAGCCAGGGGATGAAGGACGGCGGCCGCGGGGACGCTCGAACGAGGGCCCGAGATGTGCGCAGGTTGCGGCGTAGGAAGGCCGGGGGCCCGGGTACCGGCGGGCGCGTCCGTCAGTCCCGTGTGTTTCCTCCACAGAACACAGATGCGTGGAATCCGCGAAGATCCGAGCGAAATATCCCGACCGGGTTCCGGTGAGTGTTCGGCCTCCCCCGCCCCTTCACCTCGCTGTCACCCCTGCCGTCTAGAGCCAGTGATTAGGGCCCTAGACCATTCAACAGTTGACAGATTGAGGTTCTAGTCCCAGTTCTAGTAGCAGGCAGGCTGGATTGTGCTAGAGCGGTCAGAAGCAGGGCGTGAGGGGCTCGGTCTGGTGCTGTTCGGGGTTTCTCAGTGCTGAATCTCCCGATCTAGGCCAGCGAGCTGTCAGCAGCCTCTGGGCTTCCTCGCCAATTATATAAGAAACATTGTTCTAGGACAGGGCAATCGGTCACTGCCACTTTGGGGAACGGTGGTGGAGGGAGACTGTCACTTTGGTCTTAGAAGTAGTACTTCAGTTTCAGGACGTTCCTTTTTAACTTCAAGCCTTTATCTTTACCTAACCTCACCCAGACCCTGTTATACTTGATTGATCAAAAACACCTGAAAGCCACTGAAAATCCCTTCTCTCCTGGTTTTCGTTTAATTAACAATAAGTGTGATCTTGTATTTCCTCCATGGTGGGGAGATAATTTCTGTAATCCCTATTGATTTTCAAAGGACACCCAGGGTATTATTAATAGCTCTTTGCCTGTGAAAAATTCTTTTGGAGAGGGAACAGGGAGGACAAATTTGAGACCTTGTTCAAAATGAAGAAACAGGCCAAATGAAGAGTTTGGTTCTTGCCGGTCTTTTTAGTCCATCCCTTCTTGTCTCCTAGTTCCTTGCTATCCTGTAGCGTAAAGGCAGATCCCCGCTGGGATCCTGGAGTAACATGCTTTCAATAAAACCCTCACCAGATATTCTCCAATCTGCCCAGACAGAATGTTGAAAAGCTTAGTAGTAAAAACTGTGCTTCTCATACTCAAGCTGAGATCAAGGATGAGAAATATAATACCTGACCCCAGAAAAGCACTTGCCATTTTATGGAACTCATTTATGTCAGTTCTCAACCTCCAGAGTGTGTGGTTTATTAAGACAGGGTCTTATTTTCTCAAGCTACTCAATTTCCCATTCACCTCCCAGCCCTTACGTATTTATCAGCCTCCCTGACAATGTGAGGCCAGAACCTTACCTGAGAAATCCAGTTCTGACTTCTCCTTACTTTCTCAGGTGATTGTGGAAAAAGTCTCAGGCTCTCAGATTGTTGACATTGACAAACGGAAGTACCTGGTTCCATCTGATATCACTGTGGCTCAGTTCATGTGGATCATCAGGAAAAGGATCCAGCTTCCTTCTGAAAAGGCAATCTTCCTGTTTGTGGATAAGACAGTCCCACAGTCCAGGTGAGAGATGGTCACTAGATGGGCCCTCTGGTAATGGCCATCTGCTTGGCTGCTTACAAACTCAGAAACTGGGAAGTCTGAAAACTCTTGGGTGTCCTGAATGGAAATCTGGATTTTGTGCTCCCTGACATGAGGAGCTCCAGGAAAAATGAGGAAGGGCTCCAAGACATGGAAATGTACTTTGAGTTAAGAAAAAACAACAAGGCCTGAACTTTAAAAAAATCTTGCGAAACCCAGCCTCAGATCCTCAAGAATCCTTTAAAACAGTTGAGAACTCAGGTTTAAAGCATAGGTTGAACTGAGGCCCGAAATAAAATTTTCCCCAAATAATCCATGAAATCAGACCTGTCAATCCACCAGGAGCTTGTGGGTCCTGCTGAGCCTCACTTCAGCTTATCGCCCTGCTGCTTGCTCTCCAGACTCAGTCAGCTCTTCCCACTGTGAAGGTCTGTAGCTGCCTGAACTTCAAGTCCATTAAAATGCCTGCTGTCCAGTAAAGGGCCCTGAAGTCTCTACAGATTGACCCTACCCTTGGTACGACCTGCTTGACTATCAAACTAGAGTCCCTGTGCTCTATTTTGCTGCCTGAAAGCAATCTTTGTGATTATGACTTGGGACCTAAATCTAAGCAGGGGCATTACAATTTCCCTTTCCTGTGTAGTTGACAGCTCAGCTTTAATCCCCTGTGGAAAGGAAAATGGACTGGCTCAGTCTAAACCTCTGGTCAGTCCTTTACTGTTACTGATTGAATACTTCTAGGCCAAGCCAGATTCTGGCTCCCACCTGTCCCCTAAGTGAGTTCCTGGCTGCATCTTTTCTTGGCGACCCATGACTAACTCAGGTGTCATTTGTTACCAGAAAAGTAGTATTTCTAATAGCTAAGACTGGGAACTAGTCCAGGGTGGCCAAAATATGCTCCCTTTTAAAAACCCTTGAATGCTCCAGAAGAGGGCTAAGGCATGTTCCAGACTTGTCTATTCTTAGGTCTGATTTCCTCTTTCCCAGTCTCCATACCTCCATTTCCTGGTGTTTGCCAGGGAGGCAAGGCAGGGGAGAAATAGAAGGACCTGCTCACGAGGTACCATTGGTCTGCTTCAACTGTAGCTCAGGAAGCTGTGGTGTTGCCAGAGGTGATTTTGTCACCCCTTTGGGCTCTTTGATCTCTCTTCTCCACAAGCCTCTGGGCAGTGTATTGCCGGGTTCATCTGTGGTCATTCTTGGCTTCCCTTAAGGTGGTGGGGGAGATAAATCTTCATTTGTACCACCTGCAGTTTCAGCAGGCCCTTGGTGACCCTGTGTTTCCTTGTTCTTGGATATGGCTTCTTAGAGGAAGTAGGTGACTAGGACCTATGGCATTGAGTTTATTTTTCTCAATTCTAATACTCCTGTACTTCCTGAAGTAAATGAAGCAGTCTTCTGGAGACAGGAAGATTACTCTGAAGGCTCCATGTTATTTCAGCAATTAGATTGGCTGCCAGTCTTACCAACTGCCTCCTCCCTCATTATCCCTGATATAAATAGAATTGGAAATGAAGTGATTTCTGGCCATTTTCTCTCCAAGTCCTATTTGCCTTTCAACCTGGTGAGAGTCCTACCCTTTAGCAGATTATACCGGTGACCCAAGGCAGGATTTTAGGACAAAGTAACCAGGATCACCAGTCTTGATGCTGCTTCCCCAGTTCAGTATTCAGAGGCGTCACGAAGAGACGATGCCTTCTGAGCTTCCCTTAGTCACTAGGCAGGGCCCCTTTGCCCAGGCCCCACCCTCAGCACATTTGGTCCATTAACAACTTTCCCTCCCCGTGCTTGATGCAGCAGTTGTCCATTTTGGGGGTTTATTCTTAAAAACAAATTTGTTTATAAACAAAAGCTGTGACGTCATTGAGCTTCATGCACATGCACCAACAGAACTGCTGTAGAATCCTTTCATGAAGCCTGAGTGTGACTCGGCTTCATCATTTCCTCCCCATGGGAGTTCAGCAGCCTCTTAGCTCTTTGCAGGCTCCTTAGAGAAGCCAGGGGCCTCCCTTAACCTTCAGCCAGTGCTTGCCATCTTCCAAAAGCGGCTGGGGAAAATGAAAGGTGACCAAAGTGGACAGTCTGCACAAGGATCCTGGGTGCCTCAAACTGCACTGAGTAAACTTCATTTATTCCTGTCTTGGCCCAGAGTTTTGGGAGGGTGTGTGGAACACAGGTGATCACTATGTAAAGTCACGACTCTCTTGTTTAGGGTAGTTAGTATTTTGATGTTGGTTCCAGAAATAAAGATGGAGGCGAGTCCCTGAAAAATGTTTACCTACTTTCTAAACTCTTAGAGTTCTTGTTTCTTTAACAAGGTAGAGATCTCAACTGGCTTTTCACAGTTAGTGTTGGAAAGTTGAATTCTCTGCCTGAGTGCCTGCATCAAGAATCAGACCAAAAATGAAAGCTGAACTATGGCTTGGTGCAGACAGGACTTGAAAAAGAACATCAGGGTACGAGTTTCTCATGACATTAGAGGGGAATATCTAGACCTGGCAATGGTGCCTACCTTTTGGTTTTTGTTTAGAACACAGACAGGAGTCTTGTTAATCCCCTCTTTAAAATAGATAGAGAGGTTACTATTAAATAAAATATCTCAGGAACAGATGTGGCTCATGTAGTTGAGCTCCTGCCTCCCACATGGGAGATCCGGGGTTTGGTTCCTGGTGCCTCCTGAAAAAACAAAAACGAACAACAAGCAAAACAAAGGGAAAAACTCAGGGATGCCGATTTGGCTTAGTGGTCGAGCACTGGCTTCCCACATACAAGGTCCCAGGTTCAATCCCCGGCCCCTGGTACCTCAAAAAAATAAAATAAATAAATAAAATATTTCTAAGATGTTATAATCTGACATTGTGCTGTTAAGATTACAGTGTTTAGTTGTTTCTAGATCTTAAAGAGGTACTAAGTAAAAGGAAGTTGTGATATTTTAGAGACTATTCATTGTTTATTTAGAAATGCTTAAATTACATTTTTTATCATTTTTGTATAAATAGTATCTCTAAGAAAAGGGTCTGTTTTCAGCAGTAAAAGTGATCCTGATCCTATGAGAAAAAAACATGATAAAAGAAACAACCAATAGTTAATCTTCATCTTTTAGAATCCTAGGGAACCTTCAGGGACATATTAACTTTTACCTTGAGACCAGTGCCTTGCCAGGATCCAGAGCAGTGGTCTTTGTCCTCCTACCTCACCCTACCTGTTCTCATCCTCTGGAAAAGAGATAAATCCGATGGAAGCACATGGGCTCCAAAGCAGATGGGTGACCAGATGCGCCCATCAGTCCAGCCAGTTCATGAGTCAGGCGGGATCCAACAGCCTCCATGATGTGACCTTGGTTGGGGCAAGAGGGGCTGGTTTCTCCAGGGATTGGGCATGCACGTGGTTCTGGGTCAGCCTCCCCCAGTTCATAGGGCTGTTGAGTTCATATAAAACTAATGTTTGTTCTCAGCAGCTTTGGCCATGCCTGGATGTGGATCCTGCTAAAACTGGCTTTTATTACTGGTTTGTTTCTTTACTGGAGAAGTAGTTTTGCCTGGATCTCTGAACCTGAATGGAGAGGCAGGGCATGGGGTATTAGGGGGCAATTTAGGTTCATTTCACTTTGTACTTCATGGTCCCACCACACCTTAGATTGGCTCCATTGGCTTTTCCCATTTCTTTCCTCAGGCTCAGAGCTTGGAAGGTGTCAGTGCCCCTGGCACCTCGCAGCAGCATCCTTCTTGGATGAGTCATGTTTAGGAAGAAGCAGGTTGTGGTTGGTGCCTCAGTGACATGCTTCGGGACCCTCAGGTACCACAGCAGTAGCCTGCCTCATGTTGGGGCTCAGGCCTCTCCAAATTCTGAGAGGGAAGGCACTGAGATTTATGGGACTTGCCTTAAACTGACACAGAAACCTTCTTACTGACTAGGGTCACTTTTTGCCCCCTGGGCTTCCACTTGAACATCTTTTTAATGGGATTTAAAAAAAATGTATTTATGTCCCAGTTCTTTTTGGCACCAGGCCAAGTTATTCTGACTCTGTATGTGTGTGTCCTGATTCCACAAGCATTTTCTTCAAATAACTGTACTTCACAGATGTGCTAGTCTTACTTCATGGTACAAAATTACCTGATTTGGGAGGGGTTCAGTAACAGGCTGCTGAATGGATTTTTCACCTCCCAGCATTAAGCATTTTCAGTTATCAAGTTCCTTGCCCAAGGGGAATCCTGAGTATAAGAACACAATGCTCGGGGGACGGATGTGGCTCAAATGGTTGGGCACCGACTCCCATATGGAGGGACCCCGTTTCGATGCCCCGGGACCTCCCTGTAAAAAAAAAAAAGAACAATGCTGCTGCCAGCTAAATAAACTTTCCACATGAGGCTGTGTGACAGAGAACAGTGATGGGACTCTTAAGTCATTAGGCCCAGCCATCTAGCTATCTAGTGACAGGATCTGAGGAGAGAGCTTTAAGACCTTGCATCTCACCATGTGATGTGGAGACTGGCAACACTGGCCTCACTTTGGAGCGTGTTAGAAATGCAGAATCTCATGGCCCACTCCAGACCAACCAAAATTCAGACAGGCACTTTCACAAGATGTCCAGGTGACTCCTGTGCACTTTTGCGTGTGTGAGAAGCGCTGTTCTAAGGAAGACTCTGCAGAAGGTGCAAGGACTGATGTCATGTTGTTAGAACAGATCTCACTGTGTATTCTCTTGGAGGCAGCATAGCTTGGTGATTAAGAAGGTTTCTTAGCTTTGTGACTTTGGGTGACGTATTGAACCTCCTCGTACCTTCAGTTCCCACATCTATGAACTGTGGATGATGCTAGTGCCTACCTCATAAGATTGTTGTGAAGGTAAAGAATTAATATATGTAATGCATTTAGAACAGTGCCTTGGCACATCGTAACTCTCTATTATGATTTTTATTATCAGCTTCTATAACTGCTAGGGCACTGATTAAACAAATTGCTGAACTCAAATTTTACTTCAAATACAGCAGAACCTAAAGATATAAAGGAACGAAAGCCACATGATTGTGGGTGCCTGCCAAAAGTCAGGGCCCAGAGTCTCAGAGCCTGCCTTAGACATTGTGGTCCCCGTGGTCACTTTTCACTGTGTGCAGCATACAAAAAGTCTGGGGTAGGCCACAGATGTCTATGAAGCTCCTCAAGTAGTACTAATTTAGCAACTGGGATTGAGAATCATTGCACTGGAACTTCTAACTTGGTCAGAAAAGACCAGAACTCTATCAGATGAAACCAAACCTGACTAGGAACCAAGGGGTGACTGCCTTTTTTTTTTTTTTTTTTTTACTGGAAGGTCCCGGGGATCGAACCCAGGTCCCTCCATATTGGAGACAGACACCCTACCGTTTGAGCCACATCCGTCCCCCAGGGGTGACTGCCTTTGACTCACACACATTATCTGCTACTTTTGCAGCTAACTAAACCCATTTGGGAATGGCAGTGGAGAGATGGTACAAGGGCACCTGGACCTTGGACCAAATGGGGCTAAGACACTTGTGGCAGTGGACATAGCTGTTTTCCCATAGCCTTATTTTGAGGAGTCCCAGAGAAAGGAGGTTTTCTTTTGGGGTGTTCCCACCTGCCAGGGTAAAAGTCTTGGAAGACCCAGCTACATGTTTAAGCCCTTCTATTAGTTATATAGGCTTGTCCAGTTCCTAATCTCATGGCCCTTAAAGAGGAGCATCTCTTCTTTTGGACACTGACCACACAAGGACTCATTGGGGGCATTTTAGGTCCCTCCTTCAAAGATTCAGATTTAATTGGTGTGAGGTGAGGCCTGGGCATGGAGATTTTTTTAAAGTTTCCCAGTGATTCTGCTGTGCAGGCAAGGTTGAGACCCTCTGCTTTAGGTGTTCTCATGAGCAGGTTTTCCTCCTGCCGCCAAGTTCTCACATGTTCTAGAGCAGTGCTGCCAATAGAAATATCAGGCAAGTCATGTGTACTTTTAGATTTTCTATGAGCCACATTAAAAAAGTCAAAGAAATGGGTGAAATTAATTTTAATACATTCTGTTTAACCCAAATTCAAATATACAAAATGTTGTCGTTTCAATATGTAATCAAAATTAAGATATTTTACATTCTTTTTATTCCATACAGTCTTTGAAATCTTGTGTAATCTTGTGTGTGTGTTATATTTACAGAACATCTTAAATTCAGACTAACCACATTCAAGTGCTCAAAAGCTCCATAGCTGGTGGCTACTCTATTGAATAGTAAGAGACAGAACATTTCCATCTAGCAGAAATTTTTATTGGGCAGTACTGTTGTAGGGAATCCTTATTATACAAATTCCAGTATCAGAGCTCCTCACTGGGAGCATTGTTTTATTGCACAAGATGTAGATGACAGGCCATTTCATGTTCATAGTCATCTGCTCTCACATTGTTACTTAATCCACTCATCTACCCACACAGCCAGTTGAGCTAAGCTTACAAATGGAACAGGAAGAATTGGGAGGGGGGAAAAATCGCCCCTTTGAAAATGTGGCCCGGGGTTCCTGTTTTTACACTCAGGCAGCCAGGAGCAAAGCAGCAGGCTGGAGCAGTCATTGCTTCCCTCATCCGCCTAGGGCCCTGGACCACTCCCTCTGACCTTTCCTGGCCCTTGACCGGGACCTGCTTGTAGGCATCTGTTTTGACCTGTCAGCGCCGGTGACCTCCGGTGTCTCTCAGAATGGGGCTCTCTGGTTCTGGTAACTGCTCAGACACTTCATGAGCCCCGGGGCATCTTTGCTCCCATTGCTCATGCTACTAGTAGTCACGTGGCCAGAGTGTGCACAGGGTTCCAGGTGTTACTAGTCTTACTCTAGAGCCCAAACAACTCAGTTTCATGGTGGAGAACTAGATTAGTAGGTCTCCTCCACTGCGGTCTGTGTTACAGTTTAGGGAACGCCAGCTTTCCTACCCACACATTTAGTGTGAGGAATATCTATTTCTGGAGGGTTCTTTGGAAAGTTGAGCAGGACTTCTTTGGATCCCAAATAAAATCTGAGAGCTTTGGGGGAGGAAAATAACTTGTCTTTCTTTGACACTCATGCACATCTCTGGGGTTGCAGGGGTTTGGGCGGGGGATTTCCACAAGAATGAACTTACTTGTACCTATCATGTTAGGTACAGATTATAAATCTTCAAACATATCAACCTGAAGGAGGAAGACAGCCCAGTGTACTCTTCCTTACCTGGGTCCTTCACCCAAGCAGTGATGGGCCCTTTAGACTCCTAATTTTGCAAGTTCTTTTCCTTGCCTTTGGTATTTAAGATAGTCAGGTGCTAACCTGCCTCACCCACTGGTGGAGCTGGAGCTGACCTCTTAAAAGGATTTAACTTTTGTGAAAGAGAGTGGATCACATGGCTTTGCCTAGGGGCCAAACTCCTATCTACTGACTCCCAGCAACCTAAAATCTTACTCTTTTCACAGCAACATTTCCCTTCTGCAAAACAGGATGATGGGCACACGGTAGGTACTCCAGATCTGAATGCAGAGATTCTTTTTACTTCCATCTGGAAGTAGTCACCTTCCTTATCTCAGGCCATCTTTTTTCTCCCAACACCTGGACTCAGTAACCAAATCCAATTCTCCATGTTGTTTTTGTTTTTCTCATTTAAGCCTAACTATGGGACAGCTCTATGAGAAGGAAAAGGATGAAGATGGATTCTTGTATGTGGCCTACAGCGGAGAGAACACTTTTGGCATCTGAGGCCCAGCGCTGGGTTAGGTGCACCGTTCCTGCTTGTGTATCTTGTAAATAGCCAGCTGTTTTCAGTTATTACAGAACCTCTTCACATAGACCTATTAGTGCATTTGTAACTGGATTTATTTCTTAATATATTGGAAGGTTTTGTTTCCTTAGACTAGTAAATTATCATACAGAGTTTTATTTTGAGTTCTTCTTTTTGTGCATTGTCCTCATGGTTATCCTTTCCAGGGAACTTGTTTCTCTGGGCATCATATTTAATGAAGATATTTCCGTATTGAAGTGAGATAGGTGGGGTATGGGAGGGAGAAGATTCATTTATTCTGGATTATGTTTGAAGTGTTAGATGGCTAAGTATTAAAAGCATCCAAATTAAATCCTTAGCAATCAGAACACTTGCTTCATTAGATTTTGCCAACTACCAATCATGTTGGACTGAGTTAATCTATTCCTCTTTCTGACACTGTTAAGGTAAATAATAACAATAAAACTTCCTCTTATAAAGGCATTACAGTGTGACCATGTCCTTCATTCCCTTCATTTGCATGGGTCAGAGAAGGAGCCCCTGCATCTGTTGGGGCCGGAATATGGCTTGAGAGAGCCATGGCAGCACAGCCTAGGTCAGGAAGCAGTGGCGTTAGCCCAGTGTCGTAAGGTGGGACAGCTTGGTCCCTGTGTAAGCCATACCATTTCCCCAGGGACAGATGGAAGGCAAGCTTCTCCACTGAGAAGAATGTGATTATTCAAACAAGGACTCTTTGTACCTGCATTCTTTTTTTTTTTGGGGGGGGGACAACTTTTTATCTTTTGGATGGTTATTAAAATTCACCTGGTTCAAATATCAATACATAAAAAGGTGTAAAGATATACACTGAGAAATGTTGCTCCCACTACTGTTTTCTGGCCACCTCTCCCCTTTATGGAAAACTATTTCTAGTTTCTTGTTCAGAATTAATTACTGTATGTACAGTTAAATATGAATATTTATCCTTATTTCCCTTTCTTACACAAAAGAAAACATTATATTCACTTATTTACATTGCTTTTTCTTCCATTTAACTGTATATCCTGATAACTGTATATCAGCTCATAAAGAGCTCTTCATTTTTATAGTCAGATAGTATTCCAGTTTGTATAACCAGTTATTTAACAGTCCCCTTATTAATGGGCATTTGGGTCATTTGCAATCTTTTACTATCATATACAGTGTTGTAATGAATATATCTATTTTTGGGTACCTACATTCTTTAAGTTACTACTCTACTCCCTTCTTCCTAAAAAATCAAGGTTAGATTTTTTTTCAGGCCTGTGAGTTTCACAATTTCTTAAAAGTTAGTATAGGGAAGTGTATGTGGCTCAAGTGATTGGGCTCCCATCTACCATACAGGAGGTCCAGGGTTCAATTTGTGAGGCCTCCTGGTGAAAAGCAAGCTGGCCTGAGTGGAGAGCTGGCCCATGTGGAGAGCTGGCGCAGCAAGATGATAGAACAAAAAGAGACACAGAGTAGAGACAATAAGAGACGCAGCAGACCAGGGAGCTGAGGTGGCGCAAGAAATTGAGCAGCTTCTCTCCCACTCCAGAAAGTCCCAGGATTGGGTTCCCGGTGCCACCTAAAGAGAAGACAAGCAGACACAGAAGAACACAGAAAGCAGACAGCAAGCTCCAAACAGTGGGCGTGGGGAGGCAGGACAAATAATAAATTAAAAAAAAAATAATTAGTATAGATGTATAGGCTTGGCAAGACACAAAATGCATCTGAGAAAAATAAAGAATAAATTTTTTAAAAAAATGCATCTGAGAGGAAATGCTTACTTTGCTAAATCATCTTCAGATGGACTATTGGAGGTCAGGGTCCTGCATAAATTACCAGAGTAAGGAAACCAGGCATTGGCCAGCGATCTAAGAACATGTAGTTAAAATGAATGTCTTAAACTTCCCTTTGGGGATGACTCCCTGTCATCCTCGTCCCCTATCTGCAATCAGTCTCACAGCTTCTGCCTATTTCTCAAGTCAGTTCCCTCCCCATGGCCCCTAAACCCGCTTTTGTCTGGGCCTCATCATTTCTCTGTTCATTGCTACAGCAATACCCTCCAACTGTGGTCTCGAAGCCACCCATCCCTGCCCCTGCCAATCCTTATTTTTTGCTACTGAAAAGAAGGATCTTTCTAAAATGGAGCTTCTATCCCATCACCCCTGTCTCAAAATCCTTGAAATGCTGAGTTGTTTCAAGGCTCAGGATTCTCCTTTGCAGGGCATGCGAAGTCCTCCCTACTATGACCAGAGGGCCTCTTCACCTTCACCTTCAACCTCTCTGACACACCAGCCCAGCCATGCTGTACCCTCATCTCTAGCCTTTGCATATAATGTTCCTCTACCTCAGATACCCTTCTCTCAAAACTGTACCCATATATACCACCATTTCTCATTGTTTGTGAACTCCTAGTTCTTTCCCTTCACCACTCCACTTGAGTGTACCTGGTCCTATGAAATTGTTCCTGTGCCCCTCTCCCAGGATGGGTAGTAGACTCCATCAGAGCTGCTCTCACACTGCCCTGTTCCACTTTGAAGCCAGTCTTCCCTATCAGTCAGTGAGAAACAGGAGGACTAGACTTTATATTTGCTGCCCAGGTGCAGAGCATAATGCCTGGCAAATGGACACTGCACAGGAGGTACGGGTGACTTACCTGGAACCACAGCCTGCTTACCAAGTGTGATGGTTAGGCTGTTGTGTCAAGTCAACCAGGTAATGGTGCTTATTTGGTTGAGCAAGCACTGGGCTAACTGTAATATAAGGACATCTCATGGACTTTACTTATCAGCGAGTTGATTTCATAGATGACAGATTACATATGGAATCAACTGAGGAGATTGTCATCAGCAATGAGTGACTTCTCAACCCAATCAGTTAAAAGCCTTCAAAGCAGAGTGATTTCAGCATTCAGAGAGAGAATTTCCATCTCTACTTCAGACAGCCAGTATCTGCTGGGGAGCTCAGTGTCCCTGGCTTGCAGCCTGCCCTACAGAATTTGGACTTGGGTATCCCCACGGTTGTGTGATAAAATTTTGGTTCTGTTTCCTTAGAGATCCTGACTAATACAGCTTGGTACCAGGAGTGGTTCTAGAGAAACAGAATCTTAGAAATGGGGTTTCTAAATTGGTTCTGGGGTTTTTGCAATTGGCTCTCTACTCTGATTAGATTCAAGGGCACTTGAATCAAGAGACCACTGACAGTCTATGGCATGAGTTGGCAATAGAGATATGCAAAATATCATCACTGGGTAGGACTACTTCCATGCTTATAAGAGGCAAGAATCTGGGTGAGAGTGTTTTTAACACCTTAACAGTGGGAGCAGGTATAGCTCAAGTTGTTGAAATCCTGCTTCCCGTGTACGAGGTCTCAGGTTCAATCCCCGGTACCTCCTAAAAACCAAACGAGAAAACCAGCTCTCATTGGGAAGCAGATGTAGCTCAGTGGGTGAGCCCCTGTTTCCCATGTACAAGGTCCTGGGTTCAACCCCTGGCACCTCCTAAAAACATCAACAAAACACCTTAACAGAGCTTTGTGGAGTTAGAAGTTACAATGATGTTGGCTGGCTGTTCCTAAATACACTGGATATGGGTACAAAAGAAAAGGATGAGCTGAAGGCTTCAGATTTGCAGCTTAAGTGCTGCATGAATGATGTTAAAGTTTCTATGTGTGGGAGGCGGATGTGGCTCAACTGGTTGGGCGTCCGTCTCCCATATGGAGGGACCTGGGTTCGATCCCCGGGACCTCCCGGTAAAATTAAAACAAATAAATAAATAAATAAATAATAAAATAAAAATTCATTCATTCTTAAAAAAAAAAAAAAAAAGTTTCTATGTGTGCCCTGAAAGGAAAATCATGTTTCGTGCAGCCGCAGACTTGAGATCTCTGAAACCAGACTCGGAATCTCGTTATGTGAGTAGCAAAGTTACAAGGGAAGTGAAAATCTCAAAATCTTGCAGGGTGTCTGCTGTTAAAGTGAGGGCATTGATGGGAAGGAGTGGAATCCTGAGGATTGGGATGGAGACATATGGGTTGATGATAATGGCAGTGGGGACATTGAAGCCCTAAATTCTGCTGAGACTTTGCCAGATAAACTTGTAATGGTTTGCCCTGAGGTGACAGCCACCCAGCTTTCTCCCTGCCCTGAGGGCCATTCAACATCAAGCTTGCACCACCCAACCTCCATCCTGCCCCCAAGGAGTCTGCCATCCATTTTCCACCTGAAGAGATTAATGCTGTCTCACCAGATGAATCTGCAATGAAATGCCCTGAGGTAATTTACTTGGATGACACTTTTTTTTTAAAGATTTATTTATTTATTTACTTTTATCCATTCCCCCCCCCCCCCTTTTTTGCTGTGTTTTGTGTGTGTGTCCATTCACTGGGCAATTCTCTATGTCTGTTTCCTGCCCTCTCTTCTCATCCTTCTCCTGTCCTCACCAGGATTCGATCCTGGGAACCTCTGGTGTGGGAGAGAGGTGTTGTACCACCTGCGCCACCCCTGTTCCTGGTTTTTCGGCGCTTCTCGTCTTGGCTCTCCCTTTTGTCACTCTCCTGTTACGTCATAATCTTCTGTGTGGCTCAGCGGGGCCTGGCAGCACAGCTGCTCACAGGGCCTGACGGCACACCCTCGCCCCTCGCGCGGGACCTGGGGGGCTCACCTACTTATGGGGCTTGACAGCGCACCCGCTCGCAGGGCCTGGCAGCCCACGTTCCTTCTGTATTTTTCTTTATTTTTACTGGGAGGTTCCGGGGATTGAACCCAGGACCCTCCATATGGGAAATCAGGGGAATATGTGTGGGAATGGATATTAAGGGTGTGGGACAATGGTGGAAGGAATATAAAGTTGAATCAGGCTGAATTTATTGATATGGGCCCACTAAGCAGAGATTCTGGATTCAATGTTGTAGCTCAAGGGGTTAGAAAGGGCTCTAACAGTTTGTTCTGGTGCCTGGCTAAAACATAGCTGACACTGCCTGAGGTCAAGATGCCAGAATGGCCCTGCTGTACTGTAGATGGGGGGATCCAAAGGCTTAGAAAGATTGGAATATTAGAATAGAGTCACCATTTAAGACCTGCCCACCCACCCCAGGAATGTCCAGAGGATACACCTTTTCCCAAGACTGTGAGGAATACATTTGTAAGACTAACTCACATCTTCCCCAAAGAGCTCTGTGGTTGCTCTTCTCTGTAGGTCAGATATTACTGTGGGAACTGCTGTCATGGAACTGGGATCCTTAAACACTATGGGGATGATCGGATCCCGGGCCAGCAGAAGCCAAGTAGCAGCACTTAATCACCAAAGATGAGGTAGGCGTTGCTACCACAATAAAAGACAGACTCAAAGTAGCACTCAAGTGTCTGAGTTGCATAGACCTATGGCATTGGCTAATAGATCATGGGGTACCTAGAAGTGAAATAGATGGGCAGTCTACTAAATTCCTACTTGATCTGTATAAGCAGAAGAGTTCTAGGGTGAGTGAACAAAAGCCTAATTTGAATGACAGAAACAAGAGAGTCACGGCCCCTTAGTTGATTCCCAGATTTAGGACAGTTTATAGACCCAGAGGCCCTTAAATGAAGGGAAGGTTAGGTCCCCGTGGAGAGGGATCTTGTTACACTGCCAAAAATTTTTACTGTTAATTTCCTCCCAGCCTTCCCCAAAGAGATCTACGACCTTTTACCAGGGTAACTGTGCACTGGGGAAAAGAAAATGATCAGACATTCCAGAGATTATTAGATACTTGCTCAGAAGTCACATCAATTCCAGGAGACCCAAAGCATCACTGTGGTCCACCAATCAGACTACGGGCTTATGGAGGTCAGGTGATCAGTGGAGTTTTATCTCAGGTCCATCTCACAGTGGGTCCAGTGGGTCCCCAGACCCATTCTGTAATATTTCCCCAGTTGCAGAATGCGTAATTGGAATAGTCATACTCAGCAACTGGCAGAATCCCCACATTGCTTCCCTGACTTATGGAGTGAGGGCTATTATGGTAGGAAATGCCCCTACTTAGCAAAATACCAAATCAAAAGCAATACCGGGTTCCTGGAGGGATTGCAGAGATCAGTGCCACCTACCATCAAGGACTTGAAGGATGCAGTGGTGGTGATTCCCACCGTATCCCCATTCAGCTTCCTATTTGGCCTGTGCAGAAAACAGATGAATCTTGGAGGATGACAGTGGATTATCATAAACTTAACTAGGTGGTGACTCCCATTGCAGCTGCTGTCCCAGATGTAGTATTGCTTGAGCGAATCAACACATCCCCTGATACCTGATACACAGTTATTGATCTTGCAAATGCTTTTTTCCTCAATGGCCATGAGTAATTGGTGGCAGAAACAACTTGCTTTCAGCAGGCAAGGCCAGCAATAAACACCTTCACTGTCCTACCTCAAAGCTATATCAACTCTCCAGCCCTCTGTCATAATATTGTCCACAAGGAACTTGATGGTCTCTCCTTCCCAAAAGACATCAGACTGATCCATTATATTGATGATATCATGCTGATTGAACCTAGTGAGCAAAAAGTAGCAACTACTCTAGACTTATTGGTAAGGCATTTGCCTGAGAGAGGATGGGAGATAAAGCCAACAAAAATGCAGGGATGGGAAGCGGATGTGGCTCAAGTGATTGGGCTCCCGTCTACCAAATAGGAGGTCCAGGGTTTGATTCCCAGGGCCTCCTGGTGAAGGGTAAGTTGGCCCATGTGGCGAGCTGGCCCATGCAGAACGCTGGCCTGTGCAGGAGTGCTGGCCCACGTGGAGAGCTGGTGCAGCAAGATGACGCAACAAAAAGAGACACAGAGGAGAGACAATAAGAGACGCAGCAGACCAGGGAGCTGAGGGGGCGCAAGAGATTGAGCGTCTCTCTCCCACCCCAGGATCAGTTCCCAGTGCCGCCTAAAGAGAAGACAAGGAGACACAGAAGAACATACAGTGAATGAACACAGAGAGCAGACAGCTAGTGCAAAATCAACTGGGGGTGGGGTGGGGGTGGTGTAAATAAATAAATAAATAAATAAATTGGATCTTTTTTAAAAAGTACAGGGACATTCCATCTCGGTGAAATTTCTAGGTGTCCAGTGGTGTGGGGCATGTGGACACATCCCTTCTAAAGTGAAGGATAAGCTGATGCATCCGGCCCCTCCCACGACTAAAAAAGAGGACAACACTTAGTTGGCCTCATCATATTTTGGAGACAACATATTCCTCATTTGGGTGTGCTGCTCCAGCCCATTTACTGAGTACCAGAAAAGCTGCTAGTTTTGAGTGGGGACTGGAACAAGAGGAGGCCCTGCGACAGGTCCAGGCTGCTGTGCAAGCTGCACTGCCTCTTGGGCCACATGATCCAGCAGATCCAGTGGAGCTGGACATGTCAGTGGCAAATAGTGATGCCACCTGGAGCCTCTGACAGGCCCCTATAGGGGAATCACAATGGAGGCCTTAAGGATTTTGGAGCAAAGCCCTGCCATCCTCTGCAGATAACTACTCTTTTTTTTGGAGCAACAGCCTTTGGTCTGCTACTGGTCATTAGTAGAGACTGAACACTCAACCACAGGCCACCAAGTTACCATGAGACCTGGGTTGCCTATCATGAGCTGGGTATTGTCTGATCTGCCAAACCATAAAGTTGAGTGTGCACAGCAGCACTCCGTCATACAGTGGAAGTGGTATATACGAGACAGGACTCGAGCGGGTCCTGAAGGCACAAGAAAGGTACATGAGGAAGTGGCCCAAATGCACATGGTCACCGCTCCTGCCACATTACCTTCTCTTTCCCAGCCCACAGCTATGGCCTCTAGGGGAGTTCCTTACGATCAATTGAGGAAGAGAAAACTCAGGCCTGGTTTACAGATGGTTCTGCACGATATACAGGTACCACCCAAAAGTGGACAGCTGCAGCACTGTAGCCCCTTTCTGAGATGTCTCTGAAGGTCAGCGTTGTGGGAAATCCAGTGAGCAGAAATTTGAGCAGTGTACATGGTTGTTCTTTTTTTGTTTGAATAAATCAATTTTATTGATACATATTAATAAAGCATACAATTCATCCAAATTGTACAACCAATGGTATTTGGTATAATCACACAGTTGTTCATTCATAACTTCAGTCATTATTAGAGCATTTTCATTATTTCAATAATAATAATAAACAGACAAAAAGAAAATTCTTCACCTATCAATTTCTCTAGGTTTCTTCTGCTGTACATAGCTGCTATTTCTGGCCATTCTTGCATAATTATTTATTTATTAAGCAATTTTATTGAGATATATTCATATACCATATGATCTAGCCAGTGTGTAATCAATGGCTTTTAGTTTAATCACAATGTTGTGCCTTCATCACCACAAAAATTTTTAGAACAATTCCATTACTCCAAAAAGAAAAACTCTACACCCCTTAGCAGTCCTTTCCTAGCCCTACATAACCACAAATCTAATTCCAGCTTTATAAATTGATTTATATTTACATTTTATATAAATGGAATCACACAATATGTAGTACTTTGTGTCTGGTTTCTTTCACTTAGCATAATGTGTGTGTGGTTTTTTTGTCTGATATTAACATCTTGTGATATTAACATACATTTGTTCAGTTTCAAAGAAAAATGGTCTTATATATGCAATTTTACCCATATTCATATTCCACATGCAGCTTTACTATCCTATACAGTCCCATGTTACATGTTTTAGCTTTCCTTTTAGTAATACATATGTCCTCAGACTTTCCCTTTAAACCACTTTCATACTCACATAATAGTACTGCTAGCAACAAACATGTTGGGCTTTCACCTTTTCTATTCATTTCCAAGATTAACACACATTCTTTTTACCAGTTCTGCACAACTTAGCCCTCAGCTTTCCATTCTCTAACCTCAATTCTATTTTCTGGTGACCCATATTCAAGTTATTAATTCCATGAGATTATACAATACATTTAGTTTGAAGTAGTACAGTCATACAGTATTTGTCCTTTTGTGTCTGGCTTGCTTCGCTCAACATAATGTCCTCCAGGTTCATCCATGTTGCCATATGCTTTACGACTTCATTTCTTCTTACAGCTGCATAATATTCCATCGTGTGAATAGACCACAGTTGGTTTATCCATTCATTGGTTGATGGACACCTGGGTGGTTTCCAACTTTTGGCAATCGTGAATAGCGCCACTGTAAACATCAGTGTGCAGATGTCTGTTCATGTCACTGCTCTCAGTTCTTCTGAGTATATACCCAGCAGTGGTATTGCCAGTCACGTGGCAAATCAATATTCAACTTCTTTAGGAACTGCCAAACAGCCCGTCAGAGTGGCTGTACCATTCTATGTTCCCACCAAAGTGAAGAAGTGTTCCTATCTCTCCACATCCTCTCCAACACTTGTGGTTCTCTGTCTTTTTAATAGTGGCCATTCTGATAGGTGTGAAATGTATTTCATTGTAGCTTTGATTTGCATTTCCCCAATCATGAGTGATGTTGAGCATTTTTTCATGTGTTTTTTTTTTTTTCATTCGTATTTCTTCTTTGGACAAATGTCTATTCAAGTCTTTTGCCCTTTTTTAAATTGGGTAGTTTGTTTTTTTATTGTGGAATTGTAACATCTCTTTATATATCATGGATATTAAACCCTTATCGGATGTGTGATTTCCATATATTTTTTCCCATTGTGTCGGCTGCCTTTTCACGCATTTTTTTTTTAAGATACATTTATACCTTCCGCCCACCCACCCCCATTGTTTTTGTGCTCACTGTCTGCTCTCTGTGTCCATTCACTGTGTGTTCTTTTTGTTCTTCTGTTTCTGCTTGTCTTCTCTTTAGGCAGCACTGGGAACTGATCCTGGGATCTTCCGGAGTGGGAGAGAGGCATTCAATCTCTTGTGCCACCTCAGCTCCCTGGTCTGCTACATACATCTCTTGTCGTCTCTCCTCTGTGTCTCTTTTTGTTGTGTCATCTTGCTGCGCCAGCTCTCTGTTCAGTCCTGCACTCCACATGGGCCAGCTCGCCGTGTGGGCCAGCTCGCCTTCACCAGGAGGCCCCAGGAATCAAACCTTGGACCTCCTATATGGTAGATGGGGGCCCAATCGTTTGAGCCACAACCACTTCTCCCTTTTCACCCTTTTGGCAAAGTCCTGTGAAGTGCAAAAGTGTTGAATTTTGAGGAGGCCCCATTCATCTATTTTTTTTTCTTTTGTTTCGCGTGCTTTGGGTGTAAGGTTCAAGAAACCACAGCCCACCACAAGGTCTTGAAGATGTTTCCCTACATTTTCTTCTAGTAGTTTTAT
>JAKSZT010010873.1:12320260-12378663 GCA_026826555.1 Tolypeutes matacus | reverse complement strand
ATATGGTAAACAGGAGCCCTACTGATTGAGCCACAGCCGCTTCTCTCCATTATAATCTGAGAAGATGCTTTGCATAGTTTCAGTCTTTTTATATTTATTGAGAGCTGCATTGTGCCCTAACATGTGGTCTATCCTTGAGAAAGATCCATGGGCACTTGAGAAGAATGTATAACCTGCTGAGTTTGGATGCAACAGTCTATGTATGTCTGTTAGGTCTAACTCATTTATTATATTGTTCAAGTTTTCTGTTTCCTGGCTGATCTTCTGTCTAGTTGTTCTATCTAATGATGTGAGTGGGGTGTTGAAGTCGCCAACGATTATTGTAAAGATGCCTATTTCTCCTTTCAGTTTAGCCAGAGTTTGTCTCGTATTTTGGGGCACACTGGTTAAGTGCATAGATATGTGTGACTGTTCTATCTTCCTGGTAGATTGTGCCTTTTATTAATATATAATGGCCTTCTGTATCTCTTATAACTTTTTTGCATTTAAAGTCTGTTTTGTCTGATATTAGTATAGCTACCCCTGCTTTTTTCTGGTTACTATATACATGGAATATCTTTTTCCAATTTTTCATTTTCAGCTGGTTTGTACCCCTGGGTCTAAGGCAAGTCTCTTTTATGCAGCATATGGATGGCTCATGTTTTTTTTTTTTTTATCCATTCTGTCAACCTGTATCTTTTGATTGGGGAGTTTCATCCGTTCACATTCAATGATATTACTGTACAAGTATTATTTACTTCCACCATTTTATTCTTTGATTTTCAAATGTCATATCCTATTTTAGTCTCTTTATTCTTTTGGTTATCCTTTCTGCTACTCTTTATTTTATACTCTCTTCCAAGCCTCTCTCTCCCGTCTTTTTCTTTCAAGCTTTAAAGCTTCCTTTAATATTTCTTGCAAAGTTGCATTCTTTTTTATGAACTCTCTTAGTTTCTCTTTCTTTGTGCTTGCCTAGTGTGTTCTTGATGTCATTTATCTCTTTAGCCATATTGTTTCACAACTCATTAATTTTGGATATTTGTGTGCATCTTGTTGATTATCTCAAATCCTGCATCTCTTCTGAGGCTTTGATATATTCCTTTTCTTGGGCCATTTCTTCCATTTTCTTAGTATGGCTTGTAATTTTTTGCTGCTGTCTAGGCAGATGCCTAGGATCACCATTAGGATGGTGAGTTTACTCAGATGCTCGATTTCTCTCTTGTAGGGAGTAGTGCCAGGAGGCTGTACTACTGCTGTTCTTTGATTCTTGGTTCAACCTGTTTTGGGTCTTTAGTATTGTCCTTGTTAGTTGCTCAGATCTGGGCCATGGACCCAGTAATGGCTTGTAGACCCGCTTACTAGGGCCTTGGGGAGGGAGGCTGTAAAGGCCAGAAAAAGCGTCTCTTACTTTTTTACTTCTAATTTCCTCCCATGCACTCTCTTGGCCCGCTAGCAGATGGCGCTCTTTGGCAGCCCTCTCAGTTCAGTGCCTGCTGGGCATGTATTTGTGGCCACAGGGACTGGATCAAGGTGAGAGAGCATCCTGCCTGAAGGCTAAGAGCCTCACAATTTAAACTTTCTCAGCTGCAGTTTTCCAACCTTTGCTGGCAGGCCCCTCCCTTTTCCTCCGGTAGGAAATAATTACACCCTCCTCTGGGTCCTCAACAAACAGTCCAGGTCAGTAGAGAGAGAGGTTGAGAGGGTAGAGGGTCTTTAGTCCCTTACCCGCTCCCAAGGCATACAATGGTGCAGCCCCAGCCAGCCTGGAAGAGCTCCTGGGACACAGCAGATCAAATTTGTGGGTCAAAAGCTGAGTCAGCCTTAGGCTGTACTCCTCTCTTCCCTTTCCTGGGGAGGTGGGTCCCTGGGGTCCCCTTTGTCTGTAGCCACTGGCTAGAGGCCTGAGAATTCAAAAGTGTCTGTAGGGTGGGGGAGGACACTGGCAGCTGCAGCTTTTAACTCTCAGTTTTGCCATCATGATTTGTTTCCTTTGCCCCTCTCTCTTCTGGGCAGTGTCCAGCCCTCCCCTGGTGTCCTAAACCCTAGAAGATTTGTTTCCAGACCATTTCTGCCTGTCCTTTAGCTATTTTTCTGGGAGATCTGGTTTTTCACTTGGCTTGGAAGGAGAAATGGCTAGAGGTGCATTTGTACATTGATTCATGGGATGTTGCCAATGGTTTGGCTGGATGGTCAGGGACTTGGAAGGAACATGACTGGAAAATTGGTGACAAAGAGGTCTGGGGAAGAAATCTGTGGATAGCCCTTAGGATGGTGAGTTTACTCAGATTCATGAAAATATTTGTGTCCCATGTGAATGCTCACCAGAGGGTGACTTCAGCAGAGGAAGATTTTAATAATCAAGTGGATAAGGTAATCTGTTCTGTGGATAGCTGTCAGCCTCTTTCCTCAGCCACTAAAGTCATTGCACAATGGACTCATGAACAAAGTGGCCATGATGGTAGGGATGGAGGTTATGCATGGACTCAGCAACATGGTCTTCCCTTCACCAAGGCTAACCTGGCTACGGCCACTGCTGAATGCCCAATCTGCCAGCGGCAGAAACCTATACTCAGCCCCCTGATATGGGACCATTCCCCAAGGTGATCAGCCTGCTACCTGGTGGCAGGTTGATTACATTGGACAACTTTCATCATGGAGGGGGCAGCAATTTGTTCTAACTGGAATAGACACATACTCCACATATGGGTTTGCCTTCCCTGAATGCAATGCTTCTTCCAAACTACTATCCGAGGACTTATTCACTGCCATGGTACTCTACACACGCATTGCTTCTGATCAAGGAACCTACTTCACAGCAAATGATGTGCAGGAATGGACACATGCTTATGGAATTTGGTAAGCCAAATTCCGCATCATCCTGAAGCAAATGGATTGACAGAACTGTGGAATGGCCTTTTGAAGACTGAATTATGGTGCCAACTAGGTGGCCATACTTGCAGGGCTGGGGCAATGTTCTCTAGGAGGCTGTGTATGCTCTAAATCTGTGCCCGCTCTAGGCACAGATTATCCCAGAGCCAGGATTCACGGTTCCAGGAATCTAGGGATGGAAATGGGACTGGCACAATTCACTATTTTCCCTAGTGATTCACGAGGAAAATTTTTGCTCTCTGTCCCTGCAACCTTAAGCTCTGCTGGTCTAAGGCTGTAGTTCCCAAAGGAGGAGTGCTGCCACCCAGAAACACAATGATTCCACTGAACTGGAAGTTTGGGCTCCTCATGCCTCTGAATCAACAGGCAAAGAAAGGAATTACTGTATTAGCCGGGATAATTGATCCTGACTATCAAGGGGAAATAGGACTGCAACTACACAATGGAGGTAAAGACAAGTTTTCCTGGAATACAGGAGATCCCCTAGGGCAGGGATTCTTAACCTTTTTTGTTCCATGGACCCCTTTGCCAATCAAGTGTAATGAATATTACTGCAATTTAATTATTGCATACATTCATAAGTGAAGGAAATGCTAGATTTCAATTAGAGGTCAGAGAAAATAAAGATAAGTTGATTTTTTTCAATTCAAGCTCATGGACCCCCTGAAATCTTTCCACTGACCCCTTGGGGGTCCATGGACCCCTGGTTAAAAACCCCTGCCCTCGGGCATCTCTTAGTAATTCCATGCCCTGTGATTAAAGTCAATTGAAAATTGCAACAACAATCCAGAGGACTAACAATGGCCCAGAATCTTCAGGAATGAAGGTTTGGATCATTCCTACCAGGCAAAGAACCATGGCCAGCTGAGGTGTTTGCTCAGGGTAAAGGGAACATGGAATGGATAACGGAAGAAGGTAGTGATAAATATGAACTTCGACCACGTGACCAGTTACAGAAATGAGGACTGTAATGGTCATGAATATTTCTTCCTTGTTTGTTATGAGTATGTTTGTATATGTACATAAAGCAAATATCTTTGTTTTCTTCCCTATCCATTCCCTTTATATAACATAAGTCGTTTTAGTTTCATGTAGTATTTAAGGATGTCAAGTTTAAGAGTGAATATTACCCAAGGTCTTGCACCCTATTCTGGAGGGATTTACTGCATTTCTGGTTATATGCAGAACAGTTGAGTATTGTTAGGTGGAAAAAAATGTCTGTTATTGTTTTTATTTAGAGATTAAGTATGGTTTAAGATGATGTGTATGGCTGCAAAGGTGACAAGGGGTGGACTGTGATGGTTAGGCTAATGTGTCAAGTCTGCCAGGTAATGGTGCCCAGTTGTTTGGTCAAGCAAGCACTGGGCTAATTGTAATACAAGGACATTTCATGGACTTTATCAGTGAGTTGATCACATAGATGGCTGATTACATCTACAATCAACTGAGGAGATTGCCATCAGCAATGAGTGACGTCTCATCCAATCAGTTGAAGGCCTTAAAAGGGGAAGTGATTTCAGCATTAGAAAGAGAATTCCCATCTGTACTTCAGACAGACAGCATCTCCTGGGAACTCATCAAGGACCTTCATCGGAGTCCCTGTCTTATAGCCTGCCCTATGGAAACTGGACTTCCTTAGCCCCATGGTCATATGAGACAATTTTATAAAATCTCATACTATTTACAGGTATCTCCTGTTGGTTCTATTTCCCTAGAGAACCCTGACTTAACACCAAGCATGAATGCATTTTAAATATTGTAGGAGTGACTGAAGCCCATTGTGGCCACATGGAGGGCACCAATCCCAAAGGTGGCCCAGGGATCTGTTTCAAGGAGAATTTGGAAGGAAGCAATATAAATGTTCTCATTCTCAAAAGATCTGCTCTTCATGGGACTGACTTGTAGAAAGCTTAAAAAGGCTCAATTCATTCCCCTTTACATCTCAATTTCCTTAGGGAGAAAAAAAAAACACAATTCTGGTGGTTGACATCAAGAAGGCAAAGCCAGAAGAGAGTTAGGTAGAGGATCTATATATGCCTCTGTGATTAACAGCATTGCTTCCTCGCCTCCTTTGCCCCTGGAGACAGGCTGTGGCTTCCAGATGCGGGATGGAGTGGCGCACGCAAGCAAACGCAAACACGCCTCATGTGCAGCAAGAGGCTCCACCAACATTTGCTCAATAAGCTTCCCCTGAGGCTATGTTACCTTTATTAACAAAAGCTGTGGGAATCTGGATTAGCAAGGTGGAAATAGTCACCTGGAGCTGAAGTGGCAGACCGTGGCTGCCGTTTTAAGTGCCGGCCGATGTGCCTGTAGAGGCAGCTCTCCTTATCCCTCGTCCCCGCGATCTCATTTCATCACCACAACCCCATTGTGGAGGGGTTGTTGCTGCCCTTATTTAAGGAACCGGACACTGACACGCTGGGAGTGTAGTTACTGACCCAAGATCACACAACCAGTACATCCTGGAAGCACAATTCAAACTCACGTCGAATGCCAAAATCCACCCCTGTTCTTTAAGAATCAAAGGCCTGTAGACTGTATTTAGCCCATAGACATATACATAAAAATCTGAATTTCCTGAAAAAATTCTTTGGACAAGGAATACAATCTCCAGTTCACCACAACTGCCTTCTTTCTTTAAGTTTTCTACTCCTGAAAATAATTGGGTTTACAAACTTTCACCACAGGTTATGGGCCATCTTTTATTTTAGAACAGAGCTCCTCTGAAGTTTATATGATCCAAATACGAGTCCTTGTTGGTCCTCATCCTTCATGGCAGAGAGGCACAGAGCTTTAGCACAGGCACCTGCTGGAAAGGCAGGCAGCTCTGCTGCTTGGAGCTGGCTTAGATGGCACAGCCCTTCCATGACACCGGGGCCTCGTTCCTCCTGCTGTCAGCTGGTGTCTCAGCCCAGCAGTAACTGCCATGCTAAGACAGAAAGGCATTCCCAGTAGCACTGGATAAATTGAAGGACAAAAGCAGAGCACCTGAAAAGGCACGCACTGAAGGTCAAAATAGTCACAAGAAGCATAAATAAAAAAGGAAGTTGATGAACCCTTAGAGGGGGGAAATATGTACATTACACATTTATATTGGGGGGTGGGAGGAGAGGCAGGGTTCTGAAATTTACATCAAGAAGAGCTCTGGGGAGTGCATGTAACTCAAATGGTTGAGCGCCTGCTTCCCACGTACGAGGTCCCAGGTTTGATCCCCGGTGGTACCTCCTAAAAACAAAAAACAAAACAAACAGGCAAACAAATGAAAACAGCACCTCGGGGGAGCCCGTGTAGCTCCGTGGTTGTGCACTGCCTTCCCACATACAAGGTCTTGGGTTCAATGCCCGGCCCCGGTACCTCAAAAAAACAAACCAAAACAAAAAAGATCTCTTTCCTTTCAATAAAAAAAATCTAATTCAAAGAAAACAGGGGCAAATGAGACTGAGTGTGCATCTGTTGTTGGGCAAAGCTTGGGTTGCCCACAGGATAATTTCCCAGGGATTTCCTGAGAGTGTGCACATAAAGACCTTGTTGTTGAACTGAAGAAAGATGTTGGGAATGGGCTGTTGTCTTGCTCTGCTGTCAGGCTGGTTTCCCCTTGAAGGGGCCCGCCTTACCTCCCCTGTGGAGACACTGCTGGGTTTCAATGTGCTTTAAATTCTCTTGGCGGAGTGAACATCCATCACTGTTTCCATTGTAAGCTCTTCCCCTTCTGGAGCGGAGCCCAAGCTCAGGGAACATGTGCTTGAGACCAACATTGGCATCCTGAACACCTGCTTGGAGTGACTTTCTGCCTTTGCCTTTCCTCCCACCAAGGCACATTCCTGCATTTAGAGATTGAAAAGCAGTGCGGAAAATTCTAAAAGCTGGTTCTTCGGGATGAGGGAAGAAAAACCACCACCAGGACTGAGGTCATATACATCTCACAGCACCAATGGGCTGTTTCCTGGAGAAAAATTCTCTTTGCATTTTCTACCCAATTAAGGCATTTTAAAGTGAGAAAGCCTATCCTTCAGTTGAAAAGACTTGAGCATCCTAATTGCTATGACCTCATTTTGTAGAACAGGTGAGAGGTTAGAAGTCAGAGATTAAATGCTTTCCCCACATCCATACAGGAAGTTAGTGGCAGAGTTGGTACTAGAACACAATTATTTGACTATCCAGACCAAAGTTTATTCTACTATGCCAAGTAACTAATAAAGGCTACTTTAAAAAAATGTTTCAATTGAGGTCTAATTACATAAATAAAATGCACAAGTGTGTCACTTGATAAGTTGACAAATGTTTACACTCAGGTAATCCATACTCCAGTCAAGACATAGTGTTCCCATCATCCCAGAAAGTTCAGTTTCCTTCTGCCTCTTTCTGCTCAACACCCACCCCCATCCCTTTGAACACACCAGGCAACAACCATTGCTCTGGTTTCTGTCCTCTTTGATTCGTTCTTTTTTTTAATAATATACAAACTGATTGAAAGATTGTAGAAAATGTTAATGATAAAATGTTAAATGAAAAAAGAAAGTCCCAAAGCTACACAACTTTTAAGTACACTATGATTACAATGTGATAAAAAGGATGGACAGGAAAAAAGTCAAAAGAAAATTTTCAAAATTTTTTCAAAAGAAAAAAGTCAAAAGAAAAAAGTCAAAAAAAAGAGTGCAACAGTGATGGTGACTATGCTGAACGGTGGGATTAGAGGAGATGGTTGCTTTTTTTGTTTTTGTTTTTATTATCGCAGTTGTCAGTTTACAGAGAAATCTTGCAGAAAGCACAGAGGTCCTATATACCCCGTCACACATACACAGTTTTCCCTATTATTAACATCTTGTACTAGTGGGGTATCTTTGTTAATTGCTAAACAGTCATAACATTGATAAAGCAATGTTATAATTATACTAGTAACTATAGCCCATAGTTTACATTAGGGTTCATGCTTTGTGTTATAAAATTCTACAGTTGTTTTTTTTTAAATTCTGGTAAGTTATATGCAACCTAAAATTGCTCATTTTATCCACTTTCAAATATACAACTTAGTGGTGTTAATTACATTCACAGAGTTATGCCTCCATTACCACCATTCATTGCCAAAACTTTTCCATCACCCTAAACAGAAATTCCATACCAAGTAAGCAGGACTCTCCGTTCCCCACCCCACTGGCCTCTGGTAACTTGTATCCTAATTTTTTACTTTATGAATTTGCATATTCTGCGTATTTCATATAAGTGAGATCATACAGTATTTGTCCTTTTGTGTCTGGTTTATTTCATTCAACCTGATGTCGTCAAGGGTTATCCATGTTGCAGCATGCATCAGAACTTCTTCCCTGTTTACAGCTGAATAATATTCCATGGTATGTATGTACAATGTTTTGTTTACCTGTTCATTGTCTAATGGACACTTGGGTTGCTTCCACTTTTTGGCAATTGTGAATAAATAATGCTGCTATGTACATCGGTAGGCAAATATCTGTCCGGGTCCCTGCTTTCAATTCTTTTGGAATATGCCTAGAAGTGCCCTTTGAGTATAAAGAAATAAGAAATTAAATTCAAACAACTTTGCCTGCAGGCCTGAAGTTTCTCTTTGCAGAATCTTCTTCCCACTTTTAGACCACAGGTACTACTTAAGATTTATTTTGGATCAATCTGGGCAGACTTACAGGAAGTTAGGCTTATACCCAGCATAGACACATTTAGGGTTTTTTGGTTTGTTTTTTTAGGAGGTACTGGGATTGAATCCAGGACCTCATATGTGGGAAGCAGGCACTCAACCACTTGAGCTACATCTACTCCCTTACACATGTAGGTTTAAAGGGATCCACATTTACAGGATGTGAAGGCCAATTCTGATTCCTCACTATGGGATATAAAAGAGCTTTCCTTTCTGGAAAATAAAGGTGCTTTCTCTAAAATATCTGCCCCCATGGCTCTTTCTGTAACCAAACATTCCTTCAGGATAGCTGCCTTTGTTTCCATGGAAAAATCTGCTTAAGTCCTTTATTTATTTATTATTTATTTATTTATTTATTTATCCCCCCGTGTCCATTTGCTGTGTGTTTTCCTGTGTCTGCTTGTCTCCCTGTTGTGCCAGCTCTCCACACCGCACGGGCCCTGAGCTCTCCATGCCATGCAGGCACTCCTTCACCAGGAGGCCCCCGGTTCAATCCCCATATGGTAAACGGGAACCCAACCAATTGAGCCACAGCCGCTTCCCTGCTTAAGTCCTTTAAAGGGAGCAGGTATACACTATCTTTCTACCGGGAAACTGTCTTCCCAGTTTAATAACCTTTGTGCTGCAGTGAGGCTCATCCTAACAGCGCATGTGATTTTCCCAGACACCATCAGGAGGGCAGCGGCAGCTGAAAAGATAACCTTGTCTAAGTCATTTAACTAGCCAGGGAGGGAACCGGGCTTAGAAACTGGAAAACTTCAGTTAAGTCTTGTTCAGAATAGTGTTTTAAAGCCAAAGAATGCTGCCAAGGTCCAGGTGGAGGCAACTTTCCACCAGCCACAGACACCACCGAATCAGACGGCTGGCGTTTCTTCGCATCTGAGGGCTGGCAGCCAGGGTGGGTCATTTTCCCCACAGCGGCTTCATGGCCCCAGACAGTGAGCTAATGCTTGGCCCTGACAAACTCCATAAAACAAGGAACCTAATCCCATGCTTGGAGACAGAAATAACTATGTGAAATACAGAAGCAGAATCATTTAAATCAGGCCAAGCTTTAACAATTCCAAAGAAAAGGAGAACAAAAATTATGCACATACATAGTCATAACATTAGACCCCACACCAAAAAAAAAAGAAGAAACAATGTTGAAGGTAAACTGCCCTGAAAGAGCCACCTCCCAGGAGACATTTGTTAGTAAAGTGACAATTCTGTGAAATTATATGCAAAGTCGCTTAAAAGATGTTCTGAGAGTTCTTCTTTCCTACACAATGTTACTTCTGAGTGTTTTCTAGTATTTCTACAATTTAAAATGGAAAAACATTTCTCCCCTCTATTTATTTAAAAAAAAGATTTTTTTTAGGAGGTACCAGGGATTGAACCCAGGACCTCGTACATGGGAAGCAGGCACTCAACCCCTGAGCTATACCTGCTCCGCAATGTGATCTGGTCTCTTTGTTTGTTTGTGTTTTTAGGAGGTACTGGGGATCCAACCCCGGACCCCGCACAAGGGAAGCCGGTGCTCAACCACTTGAGCTACTTCTGTTCCCAGCCCTTCAATTCATTTTTAAAATTTACTTTAAAAAATAGGTACTGGGGGTCGGATGTGGCTCAACTGGTTGGGCGTCTGTCTCCCATATGGAGGGACCCGGGTTCGATCCCTGGGACCTCCCGGTAAAAAAAAAAATAGGTACTATATTAACATGGCTCATACCTCTCATCCTTTTTTAAAATACAAATGACATGTTTTACATGCTGTTCTGTACTTTTTTTTTTTTTTTGCATTCTGTATTTAGATACAAAACTTTAGAAAAGATATTTAAATAAAATAAAATATATGTTCATTCACCCTCTGACCCAGCAATTCCACTTCTAAGAATCTATCCAAGAGATACACTGGCAAAAATATAAAATATCTTATGTAAGCTGTTCATAGAGCATTTCAAAAGGAAACCATGAAAGAGTACACCAACAACTAAAAAAGATTACTGCTGGGGGAAGGAAGGAAGAGGGGGAGAGGGCAAGGGTGGAAGCTACCCTTCTCTGAATGTGCCTTTTTAAATAGCTTTAACTTTAGAATCATATCACTATCTCATGTAATTAAAAAAAGAAGCATCCTTAAAAGTGAAAGCAAAGTGAAAGAAAAGGAACTTAACCATATACTGAGTTGGAATAAATAAAGAGGAACTATTTCAAGTGATTTTAAAACACAACTCTTAGAGCAGAGTTTCTCACTATTGACATTTTGGGCTGCAAAATTCTTTGTTGGGGGTGTCATCAAATGCACTGTGGGATTTTAGCGGCATCCCTGGCCTCTACCCACCAAAAATGTCTCCAGACACTGTCAAATATCTTCTGGGGGTAAGGAGGAGCAAAATGAGCCCCTGTTGAGAATGCCCTAAGGGGATATATATACACTAAAGACAAAAAAAAACTTGAAAAAAGAAAAAGCATTTCAGTAATCTTATTGTCCGTGGTAGCATTGGTAACATCATTCTGGGCAAACATTGTGGAATGAAGCAAATGAGGAATTATATGGATGCCATTAAGAACTGGGATTTGGGGCATGGGCTAAGGGAGATACAGATTTTAAGACTGATGAGGATCCTGTGGTCCTGAATCTGAACTGGAATAGTATTAATACCAGCATGAACCCATTATGTATTTTCTCTTAAGAAAACTTCTAGCTCTGTCCACTGAAAAGGCCTGGACACAAGACCAAGGAGCACCTCTCGTACCCAGATTGTAGTCTCTAAATACCATTTCTCACTAAAAAGAAGCAGGAGTTGGCAGAATCTGAATTCAAATTGGACATCTTATTATGTCTGTAGGCATGGAGGCATTAAGTAAAAAAGAATGAAAAAAGAAAAAAGACTACGGGAAGCGGCTGTGGCTCAATCAGTGGGGCTCCCGTTTACCATATGGGAGGCCCCGGGTTCGGTTCCCGGGGCCTCCTGGTGAAGGCAAGCCCGCCCGCACGGCGTGGTTAGCTGACCCAGCGAGCACAAGCAGCAAGGGGGGGATAAATGAATAAATAAATAAAATCTTTAAAAAAAAAAAAAAAAAAGAAAAAAGACTAGGCACCAACTCAAAGGTGCTCTCTCCTGGTGAAAGATAGGACCATGTGAACATCAAAAAGACTGCAAAGGACTGAGACCCAAAGAAATAAAAGCCATGAGTTTATAATTATACTAAAACACACAAACACAAACCTCACTCCACCACCCCAAAACAAAAACAAAAACAAAACACAAAACCTGCTCATTGTTCACTTTGGAGAGTATTTGAAATTTTATATGTAAGACAAATGATCAAGCATTTATTCTTTCTCTGTATGGAGTATATTTCAAGGTAACCAAGTTTGATGTGGTCTAGTTCCTCTTAAAGAATTCTATCTAAAAAATACAGGAGAAATAATAAAATAAGAAAATTACCATTTTACAATCCTTAACAAAATAGCTTTAGGCTGCTAAAACCCTTAAGTGAAAAAGTACCTCCCTGGAAAACAGACAGATGTGGCTCAAATGATTGCATACCCGTCTACCATATAGGAGGTTCAGGGTTCCATCTCCGCCTGTGTGGAGAGCTGGCGCAGCAAGATGATGCAACAAAAAGAGACACAGAGGAGAGACAATAAGAGATGCAGCAGACCAGGGAGCTGAGGTGGCACAAAAGATTTAGCGCCTCTCTCCCACTCTGGAAGGTCCCAGGATTGGTTCCCGGTGCTTCCTAAAGAGAAGATGAGCACACAGTAAATGGACACAGAGAGCAAACAGTGAGCACAAACAATGGGAGTGGGGTTGGTGGTGTATTAGTCAGCCAAAGGGGTGCTGATGCAAAATACCAATAATCTGTTGGTCTTTATAAAGGGTGTTTCTTTGGGGTAGAAGCCATCAGTTACCAGGCCATAAAGCATAAGTTTCTTCCTTCACCAAAGTCTGTTGCAACGTGTTGGAGCAAGACAGCTGCTGACATTTGCCAGGGTTCAGGCTTCTTCGGTTCCTCTCTTCCCTGGGCTCCATTTCTCTCAGGGCTCAGCTCCTCTGTTTCCTCCACAAGGTCAGCTGTAGACTATGAGGCTCTCTAGGCTTTGCCTTCTCCACAAGACCAGCTGTGAATTGTCAGGCGAATGGCTTGTCTCTTTCCCTGGGGCCTTCTCTCCTTCCTCATGACCAAACTCCTCTGTGTGCTTACTTTCCGGGGCTCCAGCTCAAGACTCTGCATCAGAACTCCAACTCAAAACTCCAACTAACTCCTCTGCTCTGCCATGTAGTTTTCTCTCAACGTCCTACTGATGTGGCCCAATCAAAGCCCTAATCATAACTTAATCACACCCAGAGGAACAGACCAGTTTACAAGCATAATCCATATCTATTTTTGGAATTCATAACTATATCAAACTGCCACAGGGGGATAAATTAAAAAAAAAAAATCTTTAAAAAAAGAGGGGGGCGGATTGTTCCTTGTGAGGCATGAAAAAGAGAGAGTGAAGATGAAGCCATGGGCTTGGACCTGAACCACTGGAAGAATGGAGCTGCCACTCACTAAGATGGGAAAGACAGTTGGGTGGAAGGTTTTGGAATGTTAAGCTTGAAATAGCTATTAGGTAGCCAGGTGTTTTCATTTGGGGTAATACAGGTTATTCATATAGCTTGTATCATTATTTTTTGGTTTTTTAAATTTTTTATCTTTTCTTTTTTTAAATATATGTATTTTTTAAAAACATTTTTTTAACTTTATTTTGTACATTTAATAATTGAAAATATAAACAATTAAAAACTAAAAAGTAAACACAGATGAATAAATATATACATTTCTCAATTAAATGTAATGGATAGGGGGACGGATGTGGCTCCAATGGTTGGGCGTCCGTCTGCCATATGGAGGGACCTAGGTTCGATCCCCGGGACCTCCCGGTAAAAAAAAAAAAAAAAAAAAATGTAATGGATACATATAAACTTTTTTTTTTTTAATCAAACAATATATTACACAAAATATTTGGTTATAGTAACGCATTCATACAGTATTTGTCCTTTTGTGTCTGGCTTGCTTCACTCAACATAATGTCCTCCAGGTTCATCCATGTTGCCATATGCTTTATGACTTCATCTCTTCTTACAGCTGCATAATATTCCATCGTGTGAATAGACCACAGTTTGTTTATCCATTCGTCTGTTGATGGACACCTGGGTTGTTTCCAACTTTTGGCAATGGTGAATAATGTGGCCATGAACATCAGTGTGCAGATGTCTGTTCGTGTCACTGCTCTCAGTTCTTCTGGGTATATACCCAGTAGTGGTATTGCAGGGTCACGTGGCAAGTCTATATTCAACTTCTTTAGGAACTGCCAAACAGTCCTCCATAGTGGTTGTACCATCCTGCATTCCCACCAACAGTGAAGAAGTGTTCCTATCTCTCCACATCCTCTCCAACACTTGTAGTTCTCTGTCGTTTTAATAGTGGCCATTCTGATAGGTGTGAAATGATATCTCATTGTAGTTTTGATTTGCATTTCCCTAATCATGAGTGATGTTGAGCATTTCTTCATGTGGTTTTTTGCCATTTGTATTTCTTCTTCAGAGAAATGTCTATTCAAGTCTTTGGCCCATTTTTTAATTGGGTCATTTGTCTTTTTATTGTTGAGTTGTAACATCTCTTTATATATCCTGGATAGTAAACCCTAATCAGATATGTGATTTCCAAATATTTTTTCCCATTGAGTCGGCTGCCTTTTCATCCTTCTGATAAAGTCCTGTGAGGTGCAAAAGTGTTTAATTTTGAGGAGGTCCCATTTATCTACTTTTTCTTTTGTTGCACGTGCTTTGGGTGTGAAGTCCAAGAAACCACCACCTACTACAAGGTCTTGAAGATGTTTCCCTACATTTTCTTCTAGTAGTTTTATGGTCCTGGCTTTTATATTTAGATCTTTGATCCATTTTGTGTTGATTCTTGTATAGGGGGTGTATTAGTCAGCCAAAGGGGTGCTAATGTGAAATACCAAAAATGGGTTGGTCTTTATAAAGGGTATTTATTTGGGGTAGAAGTCCACAGATACCAGGCCATAAAGCGTTAAGTTTCTTCTCTCACCACAGTCCATTGCCACTGTTAGAGCAAGACAGCTGCCGGCGTTTGCCAGGGTTCAGGCTTCTGGGGTTCCTCTCTTCCCGGGGCTGCGTTTCTCTCCAGGCTTAGCTCCTGTTTCCTCCACAAGGTCAGCTGTAGACGATCAGGCGAACAGCTTGCTTCTCTTCTCCTGGGGCCTTCTTTCCAACATCAAAACGGCTTCTCAAAAGACTGCTTCAACTGTCCTTTGCCTTGCCTTTTTTTTTTTTTTTACCTTTATTTATTTATTTTTATTTATTTTTAAACAAATCTATTTTATTGGTACATATTAACAAAGCATACAATTCATTCAATGTGTACAATAATAGTATTTGTTATAATCATAGTTGTGCATTCATCGTTTCAATCATTATTAGAGTATTTTCATTTTTCAACAATAATAGTAAACAAAAAATGACAAACAATAAACAAGAAAATTCCTCACCTCTCCATCACTCTGTTTCCACTTCTTTTCTTTCTTTTTTTTTTTTTTATATATATAAATATATTTTAAGAGGTGTGCCTTGCCTTTTATATTCAATTCCCCACCCACCAAGGAGTGGGGCTCAGCGCCCTAATCCTAACCTGATCATGCCCAGATTGACAGATCAGTTTACAAGCATGATTCAATTATATTTTTGGAATTCATAATTATATCAAACTGCCACAGGGGGTGAGATAGGGATCCTCTTTCACTCTTTTGGTTATAGATATCCAGTTCTCCCAACACCATTTGTTGAAGAGACTGTTTTTTCCCATTGGCGTGGGCTTGGTAGGTTTGTCAAAAACCAGTTGACTGTATAGGTGAGGGTTTATTTCTGGATTCTCAGTTCTATTCCATTGATCGATATGTCTATCTTTATGCCAGAACCATGCTGTTTTGACCACTGTAGCTTTGTAATATGTTTCAAGGTCAGGCAGTGAAATTCCTCCCACATTGCTCTTCTTTTTTAGAATACATTTGGCTATTCGGGTGCACTTACCCTTCCAGATGAATTTGGTAATTGCCTTCTCTAATTCTGTAAAGTAAGCTGTTGGGATTTTGATTGGTATTGCACTGAATCTATAAATCAGTTTGGGCAAGATTGACATCTTCACGATATTTATTCTTCCAATTCATGAACACGGAATGTCTTTCCATTTGTTTAGGTCTTTTTAAAATTCTTTTAGCATTGTTTTGTAGTTTTCTGCATATAGGTCCTGTACTTCTTTGGTTAAATTAACTCCTAGGTATTTGAGTCCTTTTGTTGTTATTGAAAATGGAATTTTCCTCCTGATTTCCTTCTCAGATTGTTCAGTACTAGTATACAAAAACATTACTGATTTTTGCGTGTTGACTTGTATCCTACCACTTTGCTGAATTCATTTATTAGTTCAAGTAGCTTTGTTGTGGATACTTCAGGATTTTTTAAATACAGGATCATGTCATCCACAGTGAGAATTTTACTTCCTCTTTTCCTATTTGGACACCTTTAATTTTTTTTTCTTGTCTGACTGCCATAGCTAGAACTTCTAGTACAATGTTGAATAACAATGGTGACAGTGGGCATCCTTGTCTTGTTTCTGATCTTAGAGGGAAAGCTTTCAACCTTTCCCCATTGAGTATTATGTTGGCTGTGGGGTTTTCATATATGCCTTTTATCATATTGAGGAATTTTCCTTTTATTCATATCTTTTGAAGTATTTTTATCAAAAAAGGATGTTGGATTTTGTCAAATGCCTTTTCTGCATCTATTGAGATGATCATGTGGTTTTTTTCCCTTCAATTTGTTAATGTGGTGTTTTACATTGATTGATTTTCTTATATTGAACCAGCCTGGCATACCAGGAATAAATCCCACTTGGTCGTGATGTATAAGTCTTTTGATAAGCTGTTGGATTCGATTTGCAAGTATTTTGTTGAGAATTTTTGCATCTATGTTCATGAGAGAGATTGGTCTGTAATTTTCGTTTCTTGTGGAATCTTTATCTGGCTTTGGTATTAGGGTGATGTTGGCTTCATAGAATGTGTTGGGTAATTTTCCCTCCTCTTCAATTTTTTGGAAGCGTTTAAACAGGATTGGTGTTAATTCTTTTAGAAATGCTTGGTAGAATTCACCTGTGAAGCCATCTGGTCCTGGACTTTTCTTTGCTGGGAGACTTTTGATGACAGATTCAATCTCCTTAATTGTGATTGGTTTGTTAAGTTCTTGTATTTCTTGTTGTGTCAGTTTAAGTTGGTTATGAGTTTCTAGAAATTTGTCCATTTCATCCAGGTTGTCTAGTTTGTTGGCATATAGTTTCTCATAATATCCTCTTATGATTCTTTTTATTTCTGTGAGGTCATTTGTAATTTCCCCCCTTTCATTTCTGATTGTATTTATTTGCATCTTCTCTCTTTTTTTTTCTTTGTTAGTCTAGCGAGGGGTTTGTCAATTTTATTGATCTTCTCAAAGAACCAGCTTTTGGTTTTGTTGATTTTCTCTTTTGTTTTTCTGTTCTCATTTTCATTTATTTCTGCTCTAATCTTTATTATTTCTTTCCTTCTGCTTGCTTTGGGATTGGTTTGCTGTTCTTTTTCTAGTTTCTCAAACTGTTCAGTTAAATCTTTGAGTTTAGCTCTTTCTTGTTTTTTAATATAGGCATTTAGGGCTATAAAGTTCCCTCTCAAGACTGCCTTCGCTGTATCCCATAAGTTTTGATACATTGTGTTCTCATTTTCATTTGTCTCAATATATTTACTGATTTCACTTGCAATTTCTTCTTTGACCCACCGAATATTTAGGAATGTGTTGTTCAGTCTCTACACATTTGCAAATTTACTTTTTCCTGTCTGTTATTGATTTCTAGTTTCATTCCATTATGATCTGAGAAGGAGCTTTGTATAATTTCAATCTTTTTATATTTATTGAGAGCTGTATTGTGACCTAACATGTGGTCTATCCTGGAGAAAGATCCATGGGCAATTGAGAAGAATGTATAACCCACTGAGTTTGGATGCAGTGTTCTGTTTATGTCTGTTAGGTCTAACTTGTTTATCATATTGTTCAAGTTCTCTGTTTCCTTGTTGATCTTCTGTCTAGTTGTTCTATCTAATGATGTGAGAGGGGTGTTGAAGTCTCCGACGATTATTGTAGAAATGTCTATTTCTCCCTTCAGTTTTGCCAGAGTTTGTCTCACATATTTTGGGGCACCCTGGTTAGGTGCGTAGATATTTATGACTGTTATATCTTCCTGGAGGATCGTCACTTTTATTAATACATAATGGCCTTCTGCATCTCTTATCACTTTTTTGCATTTGAAGTCTGTTTTGTCTGATATTAGTATAGCTACCCCGGCTCTTTTCTGTTTACTATTCGCGTGGAGTATCTTTTTCCAACCTTTTACTTTCAGCCAGTTTGTATCCTTGAGTCTGAGGTGAGTTTCTTGTAAGCAGCATATGGATGGCTCATGTTTTTTTATCCATTCTGTCAGTCTGTATCTTTTGATTGGGGAATTTAATCCATTCACATTCAATGATATTACTGAAAATGCACTATTTATTTCTTCCATTTTATTCTTTGGTTTTCATATGTCATCTTATTTTTGTCTCTCTTTTTACTCTTTTGGTTATCCTTTCTGCTTTTCTTTCTTCTATACTCTCCTCCAAGCCTCTCTCTCCTGTCTTTTTCTTTCAGGTTCTAAGGCTTCCTTTAATATTTCCTGGAAAGGTGGATTCTTTTTTTGCAAACTCTCTTAGTTTCTGTTTGTTTGTGAATACTTTATATTCACCTTCATATTTGAAGGACAGTTTTGCTGGATAAAGAATTCTCGGCTGGCAGTTTTTCTCTTTCAGTTTCCTAATTGTCTTCTCGCCTCCATGGTTTCTGAAGAGAAATCTGCACTAAGTCTTACTGGACGTCCTTTGTACGTGATCGTTTGCTTCTCTCTTGCTGCTCTGAGAATTTTCTCTTTATCTTTTACATTTGACATTCTGAATATGTGTCTTGGCGTAGGTCTATTTGGATTTATTCTCATTGGGGTACGGTGTGCTTCTTGGACATGTAAGTTCATTTCTTTCGTGAGAGTTGGGAAATTTTCAGCTATTATTTCCTCAAATACTCTTTCTGCCCCTTTTCCTTTCTCTTCCCCTTCTGGAACTTCCATGACACGTATGTTCTTGCATTTTGTGTTGTCATTCAACTCTCTGAGCCCCTGCTCAATTTTTTCCATTCTTTTCTCTCTCTGTTCTTTTCTCTCTTCAATTTTAGCTGCTCTGTCTTCGGTATCACTTATTCTTTCTTCTATCATTTTGAGTCTGCTGTTGTATGCCTCAAATGTATTTCTGACTTTACCTATTGTGTTTTTCATTCCCATGAACTCTGTTAGTTTTCTGTTCAGGATTCAAATTCCTCTTTGTGTTTGCTCAATGACTTCTTTTTTTTTTTTTTTTTAAAGATTTTATTTATTTATTTATCCCCCCTTGCTGGTTGTGCTCACTGTGTCCATTTGCTGTGTGTTTTTCTGTGTCTGCTTGTCTCCCTTTGTTGGGTCGTCCTGCTGACGGCAGCTCACCACGCCGGATGGGCTGGCTTGCCTTCACCAGGAGGCCCCGGGAATCGAACCCGGGGCCTCCCATATGGTAAACAGGAGCCCCATCGATTGAGCCACATCCGCTTCCCTCAGTGACTTCTTGATGTCATTGATCTCTTTAACTATATTCTCTTTCATCTCATTAATTTGATTTTGGAAATTTGTGCTCATCTCACTGATTAGTTCTCTCAAATTCTGCATCTCTTCTGGGTCTTTGCTGTATTCCTTTTCTTGGGCCATGTCTTATATTTTCTTAGTATGGCTTGTAATTTTTTGCTGGTGCTTAGGCATTTGGTTAGTTTGTATTTTACTTAGATGCTCTATCTCTTTCTCTTTTATGGGGTTTTAGTGGCAGGAGGCTGTGAGTTACCACAGCTCTTTGATTTTTGGCTCAACCTTGATTGTTAGGATTGTTCTGCTGGTTGCTCGAAACTGGGCACTGGACCCAGTAATTGGTTGTAGAGTCGTTTCCTAGGGCCTTGGGCAGGGAGGCTATAGAGGCCAGGAAAAGCCTCTCTTACTTATTAATTTTCTTATGTGCACTTCCTTGGTCTTCCAGGAGATGGCGCTTGTTGGCAGTTCTCAATTCAATGCCTGGTCGGAGCGTAATTGTTGTGACACAGACCAGATCAATGTGATAGAGCTTCCTGTCTGGGGGCTAAGAGCCTTGTAATTCAAACTTTCTGAGACAGTTCTCCAGGATTCTCTCGTAGGGCCCCCCTTTTCCCGGCTAGGAAATAATTCCACTCCCTTCTGAATCCTCAACAATCAGTCCCTGTTAGTAAAGGAGGAGATTGGGAGGTCTGTATATCTTTAGCCCCTTGCAGGCTCCAAGGCAAACAATGGCGCAGCCCCACCCAGCCTGGAAGGGCTCTCGGGACAGGGCAGAACAAACCTGGGAGTCCAAAGCAGGGTCAGCCCCAGGCTCTCTCTCCCCTCTACTGTGGAGTCCTCAACAATTAGTCCAGCCTAGAAGAGAGGGAGGTTGTGAGGGTCGGATTTTTCCAGTCCTTCGTAGGCTCCCAGTGCAAACCACCGTGTGGAAGGGTCCGTGGGTTCCGCAGCCCAAATTTACAGGTCAGAACCTGAGTCAGCCTAAGGCTGTGTCCCTCTTTCTCCCCTTTCCGGGAGTGGCAGATCCCTGAAGCCCCCTTTGTCTGTGGTCGCAGGCCCAGAGGCCCGAGAATTCTGAAGAGTGTGGGGGAGGGTGCCGGCAGCAGCAGAAGCTGCTACTTGCAACTCACGATTCTGTTGTCGCGATTTCCCTCTTCTGTCCCTCTCTCCTCTGGGTGGTGTGCAGCCTTCACCTGTTGTCCTAAACCCTAGAAGATCTTTTTCGGGGCTGTTTCAGCCTGTCCTCTAGCTATTTTTCTGGAGAAGAGATTCCCGTGTCTTACTAGTCCGCCATCTTCCCGGAAGTCCCCTTAAATATACGTATTTTTATTAGAGAAGTTGTGAGCTTACAAAACAATCATGCATAATGTGCAGCATTCCCATACATCACCCCTCCATCAATACCTTGCACTGTTGTCAAACATTTGTTACAGATTATGAAAGAACATCATCAAAATATTACTACTATGGTCTATAGCCTACATTTTATTCATATATCCTTTGATTAAACTTATCCAAATCTTCTACCGTATTTTTTATTTATTTATTCCCTCCCCTTGTTGTTTGCGCTTGCTGTCTGCTCTCTGTGTCCATTCACTATGCTCTCTGTGTCTGCTCGTCTTCTCTCTAGGAGGCACTGGGAACCAAACCCAGGGCTTCCCATGTGGGAGAGTGGTGCTCAATCGCTTGAGCCACCACCGCTCCCTGCTTAGTTGCTGCTCTCATTGTGTTCCCTCTTTTATGTCTCTTTGTTGCATTATCTTATTGCATCAGCTTGCTGCACCAGCCCATCACGCCAGCTTGCTGTCTTGCTCGTCTTCTCCAGGAGGCATCAGGAGCTGAACCTGGGACCTACCATGTGGTAGGTGGGAGCTCAATCGCTTGAGCTACATCCACTTCACTCTACAGTATTTTAAATCTTTTGTCTAATATCAGTTTCTGGAGAGAGGTGTATTAAACTCTACCAAATGATGGTGAATTAGTCAAATCCTTCTCATAGTTCTGTCCATTTTTCTTCAATAATCTGAAATTATATTGTTAGATACTTACAGATTGGATATATTTTGTTTGTTTGTTTTTTGTTTTTGAGGTACTGGGGGCTGCGGATTGAACCCAGGACCTCCCATGTGGGAAGCAGGCACTCAACTGCTTAAGCCACATCCACTCCCTGGATATTGTTATATCTTCCAAGTGAACTTTTACTTTTGTTATTAAATAAAGACCTTTTCCCCCTTAAAAACGTTTAAAAAGGATCGACTCTACATTAGTAAATTCAATGTTTCTGTGTTCAATTACAATTTCTCTCAATTTTTTAATAAACAAAATACCAATAAAAGTAAAATAAATATAGCATATATGATTCAGATGTTTAAAAAGCATTCAACTTTCCATTTTTGCACAAAGCAGTTCAGTTCTGTATGTTTAGACAATCTCTGGAATTCTTTGTATCGGGAGTTGCCAGTGCTGTGGTCCTGCTCAACAGAGGATGGTTGACTGAATTGCTATTGGAGATGGAAGTTCATCCTCTTTAATGAAGTCATGAAGACTCAAATCAGGGATGGAAATAGAGGGTCTGGCATTTTCTGGAAGCTGGTGAAAGTAATCCAGTGGTGCTTTTGATACAAATACTGATATAATGAGTGAGTCCAAGATGTTCACCCAAGCTCTGAAAGAAGTTGTGGAGAAGTATTGACCATGCTTTCAGAGCATTGGTTCTGAACTTGGCTGCACATTGGAATCACCTGGGAAAATTTTTAAAACAACTGTTGTTGGGGGCGGATGTGGCTCAAATGGTTGGGCGTCCGTCTGCCATATGGAGGGACCTGGGTTCAATCCCCAGGACCTCCTGGTAAAATAAAAAATATATATATATAGAAGGCGCATGGGCTGCCAGGCTCTGTGTGCCGGTGAGCCGCCAGGCCCCAGGAGCCGTGCAGCAAGATGATGACGTAACAGGAGAGAGACGTAGGGGAGAGACAAGATGAGATGCTCCGAAAGCCAGGAACCGAGGTGGCGCAGGTGGCAGAACACCTCTCTCCTACATCGGAGGTCTCCAGGATCAAATCCTGGTGAAGAATGGAGGAGGAGGATGAGAAGAGATGGCAGGAAACAGACACAGAGAATTGCCCAGCAAATGGACACAAAACAGCAAATGGGGAAGGGGGGGTTTAAAATGGATAAAGTAAGTAAATAAATCTTTAAAAAAAAGTAAAACAACTGTTGCCTAGAGCCCACCCCGGAGATTCTGACTTTATTGCCATTGGGTGCCTAGGAATCAGATTTTTAAGAGCACCTCAGGTGATTCTAATGAACAGTCCAGGTGGAGAACCACTGATCTTTGGAACAGGGAAGCTGGGGAGATGGTCCTATGGTCTTGTGAGTCAAAGTGTGGATTGAGGACCAGAAGCATCTGCACCCCCCAGGAGCTTGTTAGAAATGCAGAATCTCATTCCTCACTAATGGAATAAGTGTGTAAATTTGGCAAACCTGCCATAAAATGTAGGAATAATAAGATATTACTCCTGTACATTCTCATATAAATGTTTACCCATTAAAAAAAAATCTTATAAAAGAGAAAGGTACATGATCCTCTGTGGATAAAAGCTTTTGTCAATCAAGATAGCCTCATTGCTATCATGACAATTTTGGGGTCAGGTAGAAGAATCTCTGATTAAAGCAGCCTACTGGAGAGCCTGGTCTTCAACTAGTTGTCTTTTTGTCTTTCATTCTATTAACTGAAAGGATTTCTTATGGGAAAAAAACTCAAGGGCAACTTATTATGACAAACACATAAAATATATTTAAGAACATATGTCCATACAAAAACTTGTACATGAATGTTCATAGCAACATTATTCATAACAGCCAAAAAGTGGAGACAACCCAGATGTCCATCAATGGATGAAAGGATGTGGCCTATCCCTGCAATGGGATATTATTCAGCCATAAAAAGGAATAAAGTCCTGATACATACTACAACCTGGATGAACCTTGAATTCTGGAAGTCGCTTTCTGAGGCACCACGTGGGTTCGTGTGGTTTTGGTGAACTTCCACCATGTACTGTGACCAGGACCAAAAAGTGCAGAAGGTGATGGTGCAGCCCATCAACCTCATCTTCAGATATTTGCAAAACAGATCCTGGATTCAGGTGTGGCTCTATGAGCAAGTAAATATGTGGACAGAGGGTGTATTATAGGTTTGATGAGTACATGAGCCTCGTATTAGATAATGCAAAAGAGATTTATCCTAAAACAAAGTCAAGAAAACAACTGGGTTGGATCATGCTCAAAGGAGATAATATTACTCTGCTACAAAGTGTTTCCAACTAGAAATGAAGTGACAAGTTGTTGAGAAGTCAATATATATTTTTTTAGGTGTCCTTTGTTGGACATATAGTTCTAAAACAATTGTTCGTACTGTTTTTGATTGCCTTTTATTATTACCAGATGACAATAAATGCTGTGGGGTTGTTTCTGTTGTTTTATTTCAAAAATATATTTTTTAATTCAAAATGTCCAAAATATTGTTTTAATATGTAATCAATATAAAAATTACTTTTTTTGTAGTAAGCCTCCACAATTCAGTGTGTATTTTACCCTTACAACGTCTCGGTTTGGACTAGCCACAGTTCAAGTGCTCAATAGCCACATCTGGCTTGTGGCTACTATACTGGACAGCACAGATCTAGTTACCTGACTTGCATCCTCCTTCTCACTTTTCCTCCCACTCCCCATCAGGTGCAGAGAGAGTGTTGTAGACTTGCAGGGTGGGCCAGAAAATTTCAGGGGCCTCAGTGTTGTCATGCTGACTCCATGAGTCCACCAGGAAAAACAAAGTTACTCTTCTGAACCACACTCATCTCTTCCAGGATCCCTCTTCTCTGCCCTCCTGGAGTCAAATACAAGAGCTCTCAGAGAATCTGGCCTATATTTGGTTAAAGCACCTACTCCACTTTGCCGTACAGTCAGTTCTTTCAAGCTCCTCAACTAGATTACAAGTCCTTTGATGGCAGGATCCAACTCCCTATCATCTCTGTCTTTCCTGCACAGAAATAAAAAAGCATTGGGCTTAAAACAAACAAACAGGGAAGCGGCTGTGGCTCAATCAGTAGGGCTCCTGTTTACCATATGGGAGGCCTCGGGTTTGGTTCCCGGGACCTCCTGGTGAAGGCAAGCCCGCCTGCACGGCGTGGTTGGCTGACCCAGCGAGCACAAGCAGCAAGGGGGGGGATAAATGAATAAATAAATAAAATCTTTAAAAAAGGGAAGCGGCTGTGGCTCAGTCAGTGGGGCTCCCGTTTACCATATGGGGGGCCCTGGGTTCGGTTCCCGGGACCTCCTGGTGAAGGCAAGCCCGCCCGCACGGCGTGGTTGGCTGACCCAGCGAGCACAAGCAGCAGGGGGGGGATAAATGAATAAATAAATAAAATCTTAAAAAATAAAACAAAACAAACAAACAAACAACAAAAAAAAAAAACATGCTCAGTGGAAGCAGTCAGTCAGAAAAAGAGCACATATTGTATAATTCTGAAATAGGAATGTCCTGAAATGTCCTAAAGAGGCAAATCCATAGGAACAGAAAGTAGATTAGTTGTTGCCGAGGGCTGGGGGAAGGGAGAAATGGGAGTGAGTGCTAATGGGTGAGTGCTAAAATGTTCTAAATTTAGACTATGGTGATGGTTCCACAACTCTGTATCTACTAACCCCCACTGAATTGTATGGGCTCAATGGGTGGATTTTATGGTGTGTGAATGATACCTTAATAAAACTGCTACTGAAAAATATTTAAAGCTATAAATTTACTGAAGAACCAACAAGTGCCTAGAGTCATCCCCACATGGAGAGTGTCCATTTTCAGTCAATAATTCAAAAAGGTGGGAAGAAGTTGTGAGTTAAAACCAACTCAAACAGGTATAATCATAACCCCATCAGCAACGTGTAGAAATTGCCAGTGGGCTTTGGATTATACCTGACTGAAGTCCAGGGAGGGCACTGGCCTCAGGCATATCTGACTCCAGGGGTCCAAACTAGGTCACCAGAGCTTTGCCTCTCTTGGTTGCTTCTTTCTTCCTGGCCTCCGTTCTCGGGCTGGCTGTCTCTACCAGGGAGGAAAAGACAGTCATGGGCCCTCACAGGCTCCAATCCAAAAAGAAAAGAGAATCTCTCTTGATAATTCTGGCAACAGTTCAGGACTGTCCAGTGCTGGCTTACGTGCTCATTCCTGGAACCAGGGAGTAAGGTTAGCTTCAGCTAGGTCCCATGGTGAGAGTAGGATCATTAAAGAATGGGAAAAGGGTGGCTCCGTGTCTTAGTTTGTTACGGCTTCCATAACAAAGTACCACAAACCAGGTGGCTTAAAATAACAAAAATTTTGTTAATCCATATTGGATTAATGGCCCACCCCAATCCAGGATGATCTTATTTTAATTTGCCTAATTCTATCTGCAGCGAACCTATTTCCAAATAAGCTCACATTCTGAGGTACTGTGAATTAGGACTTCAACATATCTGTTGGGGGGACATAATTCAATCATTAACACAGGGAAGAAAATATTTGTTCCCCTATGCACAGACTAAGCTCTAAAATTTACAGATACAACTTAAATGCCACTCAGTTCAGCCCAATAAGTACTTGCCGAATCAACATAGGAGCACATGAAATGGAATGCTGCAGAGTATTTTTAAATCTTCACACTCCAAACTCTTAGTCCTTATTTTAGAAAAGCAATAAAACACAACCTATGACAGATACCAAGGTCATTAGTGAGATGCCCTTTTAGCAGAGAGCTACTTCAATCAGTGAAGATTGCTCTATGTTTCGGGGTTCTATCCACATATCACAAGAGACATGGTGCTCTGGTAGAAGGCTTTTTTCCTGGCTCAGCCACCAGAAAAGCTAAGGCTTGTCCAGCGTGAAGGAAGAAGGGCTGGAAAAGGACCCGCTACCAGTCAGTTCTTTGCAAGCTTTTCTTTCTTATTTAAACTGATGATAATCCGGTGGATTTCTGATCCAGGATCCAAATGCCTGTCTCCGGAGTATGCTCCAGGCTTCCTGGTAAGCAGATGCAGCCTCCTTGTACTCCTGGTATGTCTCCAGCTTCTGTACCCTAATGCACACATATCACCAAGCACACAGCTTCTCAGTGACCAGCTTGTCACAGACGCCAACGGGATGCCTGAGCAATCAACTGGACAGACTTCTAATGAGAGACTTAGAAACAGAAGGATTTAGGTATGTTTTCTAGAGCAACTCACCTTCTTTGTAGGGAATTCACTGGAAAGCAGCATTGATTAAAACAGATAAAAACAGACAGAATGCTAGTTCTGTCCAGACCTAATCAGATAAAAGAATAACTGTATCTACCATTCAGTTTAAAGTTTTCAAAGGGTCTATAATTTCCACCAGAGGATCCAGGCATGAGAAACTTCTCAGCTGCATTTTTTCCATATTATACATATTCTTTTCCTAGGTACTGTCCCTTCCCATTTTCCAAATCCCTTAGCCATTTCTGACTGTCAAGGAATGGCTGACATAATGAGTAATGTTTGTAATACTTAAACCCAGTGAAAATAGTTTCTTCTAAGGCCCACACATCTCAGTCATGAAACAGTTGATTATGAAATAAAAATAGCAGCTACCTGTTATCAAAAGTCTACTATAAACAAGGCCCTGGGTTAAGTGCTTTACATGTAATATCTCATTTAATCTCAGCTTTCTCATAACATGGTTACTACAATTATCCCCATTTTATAGATGAAGAAATTGAGGCTTATGTCTTAGTGGTTCAAGTTTATCCTGCTTTTGGGAAGCGGCTGTGGCTCAATCAGTAGGGCTCCCGTTTACCGAACCCGGGGCCTCCTGGTGAAGGCAGGCCCGCCCGCGATTGAACCCAGGACCTCGTATGTAGGAAGCTGGTGCTCAACCACTGAGCCACATCGGCTTCCCTGAGTTGGTTTTTTCCTTTGTTTTGCTTGTTGTTTGTTTTTGTTTTTCTGGAGGCATCAGGAACTGAACCTGGGACCTCCCATGTGGGAGGCAGGTGCTCAGCTGCTTGAGCTACATCCGCTCCCTAAAGTTTCTTCTTATGTTAGTCTGGATTTGTTTTTATTTCACACACAAAATGTATGGGAACCCACCCAGTTCATTTTTCTACACAAGAAAGAAGCAAACTCACCACAGAACCCTGCCTTCAGTAGGCATGACGGTGAGAACAAGTGGCCAGCCTCTTCACGTAGAAGCTTCTAGCTACTCCTTAGCCTCTCCACCCACTTGGCCCTGGTAGCAGTCTTATAGTTCCCTACACTCCTGTTTGGAGAGTGATTTAAATCAAGGAGCTCCAGTTCACAATCACCAATTCAAACAAAAGAAAGAGAGAAATGTTCTAACAGAATGTTCTCCAAGCTCTCACATTTTCACAATGCTCTCCATCTGGTGGTGGAATAAAAGGAGGGCCTGGAATGGGCCAAGCCCTAATTACCCTTAGTCTCTTACGACCTTAAACCCCAAACTTAAAGGTCATGTACCTATCTGCAAGTTGGGCTGTGGGACAGAAGAGCATGTGGTCAATAAAAGGTGCCCATTGGGCTACTGAACTGCCACTTCTGCTAAAGCTTCCTGCCGTTCATAAGCCAGAATCAAATCAGAAGTCTTCCTGAATATGAAAAAAAAAAACAAACAGCAAATAGTAATAAGGTTTCACCTGAGGGAGTCTGGCCGCTTCTCCTCTGAAATACTGCTTAGCAGTTTCTGGAATGATCTAAAGAGTTCCACTTTGCTGATTCGGGATCTGGTCAGAAAAAGAAGAGAAAGGAGATTTATTAAGTTTTTGCTATGAACAGGCCCCTACTAAAGATACCAAGCTTCCCCTAGTGTTTAGGTTTGAATGTGCCAGAACCTTGTTTTCATCTGTGCTTGGCAAGAAGATCTAGATCTGAAGGTCTGATTAGGTCAAGGTAAAAAATGAATCTCATCTGAAGATGTGTCACCAGCAGTGGAATCATCAAAGTGACAGGCTTAAACGGGTTAAAGATGGAGGTGGAATTACTAAATTTTTCCCCAAGAAACCTATCAGTTACTTCTGGCTACCTACTTTCAAGGGAGTGGCCTCTATGGGTATAATATTTACAAGGAATTGAAAGCTCTGTTTCAGAGACTTGAATGATGACTGTGGTACTGGCAGTTCTAAAGCCAGCACAGTAACAAGAAAAAAATAAATAAATAAAAGGAAGGAAGATTGGGGAGGAAGAAACACAATTTGCACAAGAGAGTCTACATAAAGAAATCCAAAAGAATTCATGAATATACTAGTAGAATAATAATAAAAGTTAGCAAGGATGATGTAAATAAAAATTAATTGTTCAGAAAACAACAACAGCCATGACCAGAAAATGAAATAAAAAGGAGTTACTTAAAAGAGCATCTGTGGGGGAAGTGGCTGTGGCTCAATCAGTGGGGCTCCCGTTTACCATATGGGAGGCCCCGGGTTCGGTTCCCGGGGCCTCCTGGTGAAGGCAAGCCCGCCCGCACGGTGTGGTTAGCTGACCCAGTGAGCACAAGCAGCAAGGGGGGAATAAATGAATAAATAAATAAAAATCTTTAAAAAAAAAGGAAAAAGAAACAAAATTATTAAAAAAAAAAAAAAAAAAGAGCATCTGTGGAGCCAACCTCCAACATGGCCCCCCGTGAGTCTTGCCTCTGGGATTCATGCCTCCATCACTGAAAAGGCCTGGCATGTATAATTGACAGGGTATTGCAGATGGAGTATGACTTCTGAGGCTTCTGCCTTGTCCTCTTGGATCACATGCTCTGGGGGAAGCAGGCCACCGTGTTGTGAGGATGAACACCCTGGTGGCCTTCTGGAGAAGTTCATATTTGAGTAACTGAGCCCTCCTGCCACCAGCCAGCACTGGCCTGCAAGCCATGTGAGCGAGCCATCCTGGAATCGGATCCTCCAGCCCAGTTAAGACTTCAGATGGCTGAAGCCCCAGCTGACGTAATGGACGGAAACCTCATGAGAGACCTCATGAGAGACCCTGAGCCAGAATTATCCAGCTAAGCTGCTCAGCACCAGGGACCGAACCTGGGACCTCCCATGTGGGAAGCAGGCATTCAACTGCTTGAGCCACATCCACTCCCACAAAATTACTTTTTTTTTTTTTTTTAAAGGTTTATTTCCTTATTTCTCCCCAATCCCTCATTGTTTTGCACTTGCTATATCTGTTCGTTGTGTGCTCATCTTCTTTTATTTTTAGGAGGCACCAGGAACTGAACCTGGGACCTCCCATGTGGAAGAGAGGCACCTAATCACTTGAGCCACCTCTGCTCCCTGCTTTGTTGTGTCACTCATTATATTTTCCTCCTTGTGTCTCTTGTTGCATCAGTTCACTGCACCGGCTCATCACATCAGCTCATTGTCTTGCTTGTCTTCTTTAGGAGGCATGGGAACTGAACCCGGTACCTCCATGGGGAAGGCAAGAGCTCAATTGCTTGAGCCACATCCACATCCCCAAAATTACTTTTTATTCAAGATCTTCAACTTTTAAAAAGATATTTTTCTTGGCTCATTCATTAAGGCAGCAGCCACCTACATTAACCTAACACAGCAGGACTCACAAGGAACAATCAAATATGTACCCTTCCTAAATGACTCTTTGAAGAGAGCTGATTCCCTATTTTGGAGCAGGGACAAGATGGTTCTGGAACATCTTGTTGGTCGGGTGATACTTTTAGGACAAAGAAATGGGGTCCCCTGGCTGAGACTAGCATAAAAAGTGATAGAATAAAACATATAGCTAACAGAAAGAATTGGAAAAGCCAGGAGTCCATGAGCCTCAAAAAAAGGGAAGATTTTGGATTCCTTTTTCTTTCTCAAACAATTAGTACTAAATCTAGGTTGATTTTATCTAGATGGAAACAAACACAATTTCAGTCTTACTGAATGTCTGTTCCAGGTGGATAAAAGGATGCCCAGCTGATATATTCACCATCAGCTGGATTCAAATAATTCATCTCCAGATTTGGGACTCACCTGCATTTGGTAACAGGACCATATACTTCAATGTTCAGGGTATCTAGAAAGTCTTACAGACCCAACATTTTCCCAGCCCACATCACTGAGAATCAGCGAAAGAGGAACATCAAAAGGAGAATGTAAAAAAATAAAGAAATATCTTGCCCTCAGGGCTCATATTTCACTTTGAAATACCAATAGGTGAGCCTGCAAGACTCTTTGCTCTAACCCAGTTGCCACTCATGTGCAAGTATCAGAGGACATTTTGCTAAATTATTCCAGAGTGTTAATGAAGTATGTTGAGGCATTTCATTCACAAGAACAAAAAGCCTGGTGACTGCTAAGGGGTGCGGAGTTTTTCTTTTTGTAGTTATGAAATTGTTCTAAAAATTTTTGTGGTGCTGAATGCACAACATTGTGATTATACTAAAAGCCATTGATGGGAAGCGGCTGTGGCTCAATCAGTAGGGCTCCCGTTTACCATATGGGAGGCCCCGGGTTCAGTTCCCGGGGCCTCCTGGTGAAGGCAAGCCCGCCCGCACGGCGTGGTTAGCTGACCCAGTGAGCACAAGCAGCAAGGGGGGGATAAATGAATAAATAAATAAAATCTTAAAAAAAAAAAAAAATAATAAATAAATAAATAAAAGCCATTGATTGTACACTTTGGATAGATTGTACGATATATGAATACATCTCAATAAGATTGCTTTAAAAAAAAAAAAAAAGAAAGAACAAGAGGCCTTAGCAATCAGCTATGCCATGATCTGCTGCCTGGAAATTGGATCCAGTTCAAGGTTCATTAAAGAATCACTCATGCTGTCCTGCATGGAATGCTGGCCCACACACAGTGCTGGCCCACGTGGAGAGCTGGCACAGCAAGATGATGCAACAAAAAGAGACAGAGAGGAGAAAATAAGAGATGCAGCCGACCAGGGAGCTGAGGTGGTGCAAGAGATTGACCGCCTCTCTATCACTCCGGAAGGTCCCAGGATCGGTTCCCGGTGCCGCCTAAAGAGAAGACAAGCAGACACAGAAGAACAGAAGAACACACAGAGAGCAGACAGAGAGCGCAAAACAACAAGGGGTGGGGCATAAATAAAAAAATAAATCTTAAAAAAAAAAAAATCACTCATGGGGAGTGGATGTGGCTCAAGTGGTTGAACTTCCCATATGGGAAGTCCTGGGTTCGGTCCCCAGTGCCTCCTAAAAACAAAACAAAACAAAACAAACAGACAGCAAACAAACAAAAAAACCAACTCAGGGGGCCGTTGTGGCTCAGTGGTTGAGCACCGGCTTCCCACATACAAGGTCCCAGGTTCAATCCCCGGCCTGGTACCTCAAAAAAAAAAAAAAAAAAAAAATCACTCGTAGTTCACTGGGAGGAGCTATACTGGATTCTGTTTACCATCAGCATGGCAGTGGAATGTCAAGGCCTCCAGTCTCAGAGTAAGAAGCCATTGGTCCTAGACACTTAACAGCTTTTTGAGAAAAGGTCTGTGAATTATGTTTCTTTCCACTCTACTGTGTTGTACCTGGCCTGAAGGCTTCCGACTCCTTTCTTTGTTGTTCCCTGTGGAAAGCCATTGGCAGTGACATCCAATGGTTGTTCAGGAACTGCACTCCAGCTGATGGCTATGAAAAGATAAGATTCAAAGGTTAAAACTGTTCAGTTTTCTATATAAAGTCAATGGCAGAGGCGTTTTGATAAAAATATTTCCCTGCCTCTGCACACTCTTGAGAGCTGGATATGAAGTCAGAGATGGAGAGTACCACTCAATGCTCAGCCTCAGGGTACAACAGTATAAAGCGGTTCGTGACTCATCATCATCATCGTCATCAAAGCAGCTAACAATCATTGAGCATTTATTTTATGCTGGACATAAAGTTGCATGAAATATAATTTCTCCTTTAACAACAATTCTGATAAAGAAGAAAGAAACTGAGGCTAAAATAGGCTAAGTAACATACCTGGGGCCACACAGAGCAGGAACCTGACCTCTGTGGACCCAAAACCCAAACCAGTGACCACCCATGGGAAACTGCCTGCCTAGGCTGGAAGGATGTGGCCCTGCCCAGGCCGCTCCACGGTCAGGGAGAAGTTACTCCAGGGAAAGTCTAACCTGGACCACTTACCTGCCCCACAAGGAACAAGTCGGCCCGAGCTGTCAGCCCTTTCTGCCTGCACGGCACAGCGGCTCTGTTTAAACAGTAAATCTGACTGCTGTATTTTCAGCTCTTGAACTCCAAAGCCTTTGGGTAAAGCCGAGACATTGTGACACCTAAACGTGAGGGGCAATGCATTCAGTTTAGGCACACCCTTAGAGAAAAAGAGTATCTAGGGTGTGGACCCCATCACCCCCACAGTGCAAGGTTAAGGCCGCAGGAGGTTTGTTTATTGGGGGGTGGGGGGTAGTATAGGAGAGTGTACCCTCTCCTAGGGCTGGCGGAAAATACCTCCCCATCACTCTAAAGTGACAGCCCTAAGAATCAGTCACCTCAGTGACTGTTAACACCAAACTCTTACTTCCTGATACAGGCTTTGAAAGATTTGAACAACTTAAGTAGAAATATCAATTTGCTGGTACTTATTTCCTAGGGAATCCTGCAAATACACCAGAAAACAAAGTTATCCCATAGCATAAAAGCTTCATTTTCTTTTGTATCTTTCACATAAACTAGATGCCAGCATGATGCTGGTCTAGAACTGAGCAGAGAGCAACTTAGAGATCCAAAAGAGGGGACATGGGCACAGTACCTGGGCTGCTCTTTCTTTTCCTTCCTTCCTCCCTCCCTTCCTTTCTTTCAACATCTTTGTTGAGATATAATTCACACACCATAAAAGCCACCCACTTAGAATATATAATTCAGTGTTTCTTAGTGTATTCACGGAGTTGTGCAACCATCATCCCAGTCTAAATTTAGAATATTTTCATTACCCCCAAAAATCCCCACACCCATCACCAGTCACTTCCCATGGTCCCTCTCCAGCCCTAGGTAACCACGAATATACTTTCTGCCTCTATAGATTTGCCTGCTCTGAACATTTCATATAAATGGAATCACACAACACATGGCCTTTTATGACTGACTTCTTTAGCTTAACATAATGCTTTCAAGGTTTAACCTTGCTATAGCATGTATCAGTATTTCATTTCTTTTTATTTTCAAATAACATTCCACTGCATATATAAACCACACTTGGGTTGTTTTGCTTTTTGGCTATTGTGAATAATGCTGCTATGAACACACCAGTTTTCGCATGGACGTATGTTTTCATTTATCTTGGGTAAGATCCTGGGAGTAGCAGTGCTGGGTCAGATGTTGGGGCAGCTTTCTGAAGCTGCTCTGGGTGCTGGGCATTTGACAGGCCCCCATGGCCTCCGCTGGCCATGGCTTCGCCTGCCCGCATTTACCACGGCACTAATGGGGTTTCTCTGCCTCCCTTAGGGTAACACGCTTGAGTGGTCATCCTTCCTCTTTGGTCTTTTTAAAAATTAATAGTGTTGGAGGGTTTTTAAAAATTATAACAGCAGAAGAAAAAATGAGGAAATACAGATAAAGAAGATAAAAACAGCCACAATACCACAGCTCAGAGACGGTCACTCATAGCTGTTGTGTATCCTCCTTGGCTTTATCTCCTAAAGTGCATTTTAAACATTAGGACTGTATATCCATCAATATTCATCAATAATATTTTTAACAAAAGTCATTAGACTATCACCCACTGCTGAGCATTTCCTTTTTTCTCTTTTTAAATCTCTAATTCTTTCTTAATTATTTCCTTTGTATAAATTCTTAGATATGGAACTCCTAGATCAAAAGGCATATGGTCATGCCCTCAGAGGGCCTCCAGCAAGAGTGCCCCAGTCAAGCTCTGCCAGCCTGCAGGGGCACAGTGCCTCCACCCTGCCCTCTCACCTTCTGATCAATGCTCTCTGCATGGCTTCCTGGCTGTAGGGGCATTTCCCAATGACCAAGGCCGACAGGTAGATGGGCTCTTCTAGGAAGTGTGACAACAGTGCCCCTTGGCAGCCGAGCACGTTCCACCGCGCCAGCTTGTCACTGCAGGACATCGAGCAAGTCCTGTCTCCCCGGCCTGGCTTCACTCGGAGCAGCCCCACACAGTGATATGCTGCTCCAGGCTTCCCTGAGTCTCCAGCTTCTCCAGGCACGGCTTTGGCTCCAGTTCTATAAACGTCCACCACTTTGGCACCAGCGGGGGCCATTCCAGTCACAGCGGCCGGTCCCTCTGCAGTGAGATTGGAGCTCCTGACACTTGATGGGATTTGGCCACTTTCCTGCTCCCCTGAACGCTGGTGGTGAGTTGCACCGTTGGTGACTTCTCTGGCTGGAGTTTCAGAATCAAGCCTCATCTTTTTGGTTACAGGAGCGTCAGTGTCTTCACATTTCCTTTTATTTCCAGAAGGTTCCAGGTTACAACCAGCTTCTACTGAAGGGATGTTAGCCCAGTCTCTGCTGACAGGACAGCAAGGCTGAACTTCAAATTCAAGCATGGGAATGATGGAGGCATCTCCACCTGCAGGAGAAGGAACCTGTTAGACCAGGGGTTCTCAGAGTGGGGTCCCTGGACTGGCCACATCAGCATCTCTTGGGAGCTTGTTAGAATTTCTTGTTGAAAGAAATTCTCGGGACCCACAGTAGAACTACCAAACCAGAAACTTGAGGTGGGGCCCAGCAATCTGGTTTAACAAGCTCTCCAGGTGCTTCTGATGAACCACTGTCTTAAGCCAAGGTCAGTTCTATTCTCCCAGCTGACCTGAGATGAGTTACAGCAACTGCCCAAACTTCCCAAAGAATCATCTGAGGCTCTTGTTGAAAATCCTGTCCTAGACCCAGTGACTTAGACTCTTGGCGGGGGGGGGGAGGGGAAGGCCTGGGAAACTGAGTGCGCTTTTTTAAAACAAGGATCCCAGGTAAGTCTTATCACAAGGAAGTTTTGGAAACACTGGTTTAGATCAGTGTTTCTCAATCTCTGCACTATTTTTTTTTTTTTTTAAGAAGACACCACAGATTAAACCCGGGACCTCGTACATGGGAAGCAGGTGCTCAACCACTGAGCTGACATTTTTGGATCAGATAATCCCTGGTCCTGGGGGCTACCCTGTACGTTACAGGGTGTTTAGCAGCCTCCCGGGCCTCCACCGGCTAGATGCCAGTAGCAACACCCCCAACACACACAAGTCCGACAATCCGAAACATCTCCAGACATTGCTAAATGTTTCCTGGGTGGCAAAATTGCCCCTGGCTGAGAACCACTGGTTTGTATTAAGCAAGGTTTCCCAAGAGCAGTTTGTGGAATTCAATCCTATAAGATGCCTTGGAAAATGAAAGTGGGTAGTTTATTCTGTGGTTAAGTAAATTTGGCAAACATTGCTCATGACATCCACACCTTGGAGATTTACGATACACACCCTCTCCATAAAGACTCTGAAGTGCTGTGGTAAACTGCACAACTGGGTATTTCCCAAGTGTACCTGACTAAGGTTTAGAAATTTCTGACCTGCTCTATACTTATAGGGAACCAAAGGAAACTCAGTAGAAAGCACTGCTATGCCTTGAGAGGAGAGCTCCTTCTTCAAACAGAAGCCTAATGTGTGTTGCTTTCCTGGAGTGTGTAAATAATCCATCCATAGTCTTTATAACCTCAGAGTGGGAAAGGCGAGACAGAGAAGCAGGGATGTTGCCAGGAGGGTCGGCTTCCAGACACCTCACAAGGTGACCCCTGTTTTGGAGACTTCACCGAGTGTACCTCCCAGTCTGCAGGTTTGGAGGTTTGACCTTGAAAAGGTGCCTGAGTTTTCATGCTAATAAAACACACAAGTGAGAGTCTGATGGCGCTAATCCAGGCACCAGTGAATTAATTGGTCATAAAAAATAAATGCCATGGGGCGGGCGGGACCGTGGGGAGTCGGGGCGGGGCCTTCCGCCGGTCCCCCTCTCCCCCAGACTCCGCCTCCCCAGGCCGGGCATCGTGTCGCCGGGGAGGCGGGAACCCCCCGGGCGCCTGTGGGGTTGTAAAAAAAAAATAAAATAAAATAAAATAAAAATAATAATAAATAAATGCCAAGGGAACCAGATAGTCACATTCTTTCAGTAGTGCTCTGTCTTCCTGCAGGCAAAACCATGGGGGATGTCACATTTTAAAAGATTATCTAAGAGCAAGGGAGTTAGAGCAGAGTTCCCAGATTTTGATTTCACAGATCAGTAAAAAATGCCAGAAGATTTTAAGGTCAACATAGAGCTGACAACTTTTTATTCCACGTGATAGTTGGAAGCTGTACGATCCCAGAAAAACATGTTCTTACATTTAATCCATTCCTGTGGTGTGGACCCATTTAAGTAGGACCTTTTGATGAGGCTGCTTCACCTAAGAAGGTCCACTTCAGTCAGGGTGGGTCTCAGTCCTATTACTGGAGGCCTTTATAAGCAGAGTGAAATTCAGACCGGAAAAAAAAGCCCCAAGAAGCAAAAGGCTGAACATCAATGGAACCCAGAAGAGAAGGGAGACCAGGAGATGCCACCATGTGCCATGCCATGCGACAAGCTTAGGACTAAGTCGCAGGCAGCCAGCCCCAGAACGCCACAGTCTTTGGAAAGAAATCATCGCCTTGTTGACACCTTGATTTGGACTTTTCTCCAGGCTCAGACTGTGAGCAAATAAATTCCTATTGTTAAGCTGAACCATTGTGTGGGTATTTATTTGCCTGAGCAGCCAAGGAAACTAAAACAGTCCATCAAGATCTTTGAAAATCCCAATTACCGTAGTTTTAAAAGGGGGAGGGGGGAGATAAAAAGCTCAATTAAAAAAAAATTTATCTATTTATTTATTTACTTATGTATTTATTTTTAGGAGGTACCTGGGATTGAACCCGGGACCTCATACATATGAAGCAGGTGCTCAACCACTGAGCTACACCCACTCAGCTGAAAGCTCTATTTTTAAATGGAGAGAAATAAGCATTTTGAAAAACTCACTACACAGTCCTTATTTTTCTCCTTTTGCCATGGACACTCGTCACAGATCAGCTCTGGGCTGTGTACCACTGATTCATGTAGATGGATTAGGCCCCTGGGCTAGCTGTGATCTCTGAAGCTATTGTTTCTATAATTAGGATATGCCTGCCACTGGGACCAGTCAGGTCCTAGCGAGTCAAAGTGTAGTCTGCAGACTAGCACCACTGGCATCACTTGGGAGCGTTAGAAATAAAGACTCTTGGAAGTGGATGTGGCTCAAGCAGTTGGGCACCCACCTCCCACATGGGCGGTCTCGGGTTTGGTTCCTAGTGCCTCCTAAAAAAAGACAAAGAGAGATAATGAGCAGACAATGAGCAGACAGGGAGCCATCTCCCTGTGGAAAAGAAAAAATAAATGCAGACTCTCAGGCCCCACCCAACCTAATGAATCTGATTCTGCATTTTAACAGGATCCCCGGGTGCGCGCACAAGATAGTTTGAGAAACACTGAGTTAGGAAGCATCCTTTGGTCTTACACCAGGGTACCCACTGCTAAAAACAGCATAGCTGAGCCCTCCTGACCTCTGTCTTTTTTTTTTTTTTTTTTTGACCTTTGACTCCTAACCAACTCTTTTCTGATAGACTCATTCTTTCTTAAGCTATATCAATATTTTTCAATTTGAGTTTTGATCAAGTCTTGAGAAACACTGTTTCTTTCTAGTGATTACATGTCTCTGTTCTAATTACATGTGCTATTTTTAACCTTTACTACTCAGAGGACAATCTTATATCCTTACTTCAAAATTTGGGGGGTGAAGAAATTTTACTGTCATCCCTGAGTTTATGTTCATAAAAGGTAGGAATTACTCTCAATTTTCAAGACAGAAAAGTAGGATAGGAATGACTCTGCAGGTGGGTCTGGTCTTCCGCTTCAGCCACAGCACCTGGACATTTCCTTATAACTCATCAATTACAGCCATGGCTGTCTACATGCCCTAAAGGACCCCAGCGGGAAGACAACATGCTGGTCTTAGTCACTGCTAAATACTCAGTGGGTGGTATTGTGCAGGCCAAATAGTAGAAACTATTTGTTCAATGAATGAATGTCAGGATGTTACTATAGTTTCAGACCTTGTGGGCTTTCAGCCTTAAGCTTCCCAATTCTGATTCTGAGGAGTGAGTAGGATGACTGAGACAAACTTCCCCCACCTCCACCTTCCCCTTGCTAGAGATGTGATTAGGTACACTGGCCTAACTGTCCACAAAAAGGCATTGTCACTGGTTGTGCTTTTTTGAGAAGCATATCTATAAATGAGACAAACATAAGAAAAGAGACAATGTATCATTAATCCAAAGGCTGGAATATACTTACAGGGTGTGTGGCTGGAGAAAAACACAAAAAAGAGGGCTGGTCTGAGTTTCCACAGTCCTCTTTGAGTTCCTGGGACAAAGATGCTGTCCTCTTTTGGGAAGGCTGCCAATTGGAGCTGATGGAGAAGGTACCTAATGGGTGGTGAGATGTCAGAATGAACAACCAATCTCTGTGGTGAGGGGGGGAGACACTGTGAGGAAACTGCTTAGGGGGAAAAGAAGAGTTACTGCACTCCAGTGGGACTGGAAGTACTGGTGGTGATTTGGAATTACTAGAATAATCTAGACCAGCAATTTTCAAAGTGTGGTCCCTGGGTCAGCAACATCAGTATCCGCTGGGAATCTGTTACAAATGTAACTGCTCAGGCTCCACCCCAGATCTGCTGAATCAGAATCTCTAGGGGTGGGCTCAGCAATCTGGGTTTTACAAGGCCTCCAAGTGATCCTGAAGTTTGAGAACCACTGGTGTGGACCAGTGCTACTCAAAGCGTGGGCCGCAGTATCCCAGTATTACCTGGGAGCTCATTAGAAATGCACATTCTGGGGCCCTGATCCCAGACTTACTGAATTAGAATCTCTGGGGATGCAGATTTACCTTTGGAAACTCCTCCTGGCTATGACCTCAGCATGGCTATCATTGAGGATGTCTCCTGTGGCAAAGAAAGAATGCCAGGTAAAGACAGGTAGAATCTGGGAGGACTTGGTTCTGCTTCTAGAGCACAGCAGCTTCCCCCAGCACCAGGGAGAGCCATATATCTCTTGAAGGACTTTTTCCAAAAAGTATCACAATCATTAAAGGCAATATATTTACAGGAGGGGTTCTAAACTCAGCACTATTGATATTTTGGGTTCGATAATTCCTTGTTGTGGGGTGCTGTCCTGTGCATTGTGGGATGTTGAGCAGCATCCCTGGCTTCAACCCACTAGATACCAGCAGCACCGCTGTCCCCAACTCCACTAGGGGCAACAACCAGAAATGTCTCCAGATGTTGTCAAATCATCACCTGTCTCCTGGGGGGCAAAATATACCCTGTTGAGAACCACTGATTTATAGAGAACTCTTTATCAGGAAGACAGGGGTCTAGATCTTTTGTACCCTGGTATTATCTTGTGCTCAAGGTGATACAATCCCATCTAATTCAATCTCTAGTGGTCCTGGCACAGTTCCCTCATATATAGGGAGCAAGGCCAGGAGAATGGGGGAACCAAACTCAAGGAGGAACTTAACTGGAGTCAGAAGGTGAAAATCCCAGATCTTTAAGGGTATTTTCATATTCTTGTTGGTGCCACAAGCCCCATTTAATTCAAGATTGCCTCCTGGAGCTTCAGAATCCACTCAAACTGCATCCTCTACCTTCTATTTTGAAGTCCCAAAGCCTTCTAGACATAATGTAAGGACAGGGAACCTCTTATATGAGCCTGAAATTATTGACCAGCTTTCAGTTTACTCAGAAAACATGTTCCTGGTGACCTTTGCTCCTATGGTTGATTTCTCTTCTTTAAATAGGATCTGTCCTTTTAACTGGAGCAATAGTCAGTGGGAACCAAAAGGTCAGACACCTCAGCTGAGGAGAAGAGGAGAAGCCACCAGTTCTCAAAGCTTCCCCAAAGTTTCCACAGGCTTTTCTTAGATTTCACCCATGCTTACCGCTCTTCCTCATTTTGGACTGTCCTATGCATTTTGTTCCTGTTCCCATTGAGACAACTTCCTTTGTCACTGAGGGGGAAAAAACAAATTGTTAAATGAACTTCCAGGGTCTGAATAGTCCCCAGACTTCAGGTTTAAAAAGTCTGCACATTTCTCCAGAGGATTCTCCACAGGCAGACCCACCTGAGGACTATGGTTCCAACATGGTGACTCTCCTGCCACCAGTACTGTGGCCACCTGGGGAGAGGAGGAGGCAGGGGCAACATGTCCAGCACCATTCTTTTTTTTTTTTTTTATTTTTTTTATTTTATTTTTTTTAAAGATTTTTATTTATTTATTCATTTATCCCCCCCTTGCTGCTTGTGTTCACTGGGTCAGCTAACCACGCCGTGCGGGCGGGCTTGCCTTCACCAGGAGGCCCCGGGAACCGAACCCGGGGCCTCCCATATGGTAAACGGGAGCCCTACTGATTGAGCCACAGCCGCTTCCCAAGCACCGTTCTTTATACCCTACCCACTAACATCTTTGACAGAGGTGGGGAGCATTCCAAGAGGAGGCCTCACCTTGCACTGGTTTGTCAGGGGAGTCACAGGCCCAGTCAGCAGCAGACTGTACCTTCACCACAGCTGCAAGTAACGTCCACTCATGGCTTGGCTCAGGCTTCCCCTGCTTGGGGAGCTTGGTTTCATAGTGTTGGTAACACAGCCGAGCGATCTCATCCGCGGTCCACATGGGCTGTGCTGGTGCTGAGGCCTTGACTGAAAATCACAACGATGAGCGGTAGAAAGAGAGCCAAAGCAATACACTGCACTCGTGCACCAGGTGTTCCAACGGGCTTTCAGATGCAGCTTAGCTGTGTTCACAGGGTGGGCCCTCTAGATGGAAATCTACAGGTCATTTTCTCCTGCTATGTCCCTGCCCCCTTCTCACCTTTAACGAAAGACCAAAGATACCCCAAATCCCACCAACCCCAGAAAATACACCTATTTCTTCAAGTTTTTTTTTTTTTTTTAAATCTTGGGTATCTGACATGTTTCTAATGAATCTGAATACTACTCAAAACGAAAGCACAGGAGAGGGAAGTATGTCATTACTCCAATTTTCATTTGGAAATAGCACATAAAGAGCAGCAGACCTCAGCTTTGATTGCCTGGGTTTCTTCACTTTTTGGGGGACAGCCATTCACCATACAAAGTTATCTTTCCACATAGATATTCTCCCTTTTTTCAGGCATTTTATTTTTCTCTTCTTTCTCCTAAAGCAGAGTGGTTCTCTACCTCCCTGGTAAATCTCCACTGAATCCATCCCCACCCCTCCCCCAACCAGAAAAGCAACACTTTAATTTCTCCTATAATATTTTATGAAGCCGAGGGGAGAAGTAACAGGACCCAGAGAAACTGGGGGATTTCTCACCAGTTGAGCTTTCCCCTCCTCACAGGAGTTGTGTTTAAGATTGTGGGCTTTGGAGGAAACTTTTCTGTATTCTAATCCTCCCTTATCACAAATTAACTGTGATACTGGGCAAATTACTTAACCTTTCTCTGTCACAGTTTCTTCCTCTGTTAAAATAAGAATAATATCTAGGCCTGTGGGGTTATTGCAAGGATTAAGTAATACTTATAAAAAGCAGTTGGGGAAAGCAGATGTGTCTCAAGCATGTGGGTGCCCACCCACCAACCACATGGGAAGCCCCAGGTTTGGTTCCCGGTGCCTCCTAGAGAAGATGAGCAAGACAGTGAGCTGGCATGATGGGCTGGCGTGGCGAGCTGACGCAACAAGACAACCCAACAAGGAGACACAAAGAGGAAACACAATGAGAGACACAACAAAGCAGGGAGTGGAGGTGGCTCAAGCAATTGAGTGCCTCTCTCCCACATGGGAGGTCCCAGATTTGGTTCCTGGTGCCTCCTAAAGAGATGCGTAGGCAGAGAGCACACAACGAATGGGCACAGAGAGCAGACAGAGAGCACTAACAATGAGGGGAAGAAGTAAAGAAATCTTAAAAAAAAAAAAAAAGCAATTGGGTGCATGTTTGTATGGGGGGGTGTAATGGGAGTGCTGTACTTTCTGCATGATTTTTCTGTAAACTTACAACTGCTCTAATAAAACAAAAGCAATTGTGTACACTTAAAAATGGTTAAAATGGGAAATTTTGTTATATATGTTACCATAAAAAAATTTTAAAAACCAACTGCTACAATGTTGAGCATAATTAATGTCAATTGTGATTAATATAAAAAAGAACATTTGGAGCAGGTGTAGCTCAGTGGTTGAGCACCTGCTTCGCACGTATGAGATTCCAGGTTCAATCCCCGGTATCTCCTAAAAATAATAATAATAATAAAAAGAACATTTAACAATGTTCCTGGTAATTTGCCTTTAGCTACTTGAGATGGCAAGACTGTAATAGGCACATAAAGCCACAAATAAAAAAAAAAACAGTAAGCAGATCAGACTTGGAAGAGGCCTAGGATACTTTGCTGGAAATGCCGCCATTCTTGGCTCCATCTACACTCACTGGATTCATCCTGACCCCATTTGGAGCCAAGGGTATGAAAACCTTCTTAGATGAGCTCATAAAGAGATGGCCACAGTTAAGCACTATTTTTTTGTTGCTCTTGTTGTTTGTTTGTTTTAAGTGGCTTTATTGGGTAAAAAAGGGATATGTACATGCTTCTTGAGCCTTAATGCAATGGCTTCTGAAGGCTATTTCTACGACGAGCTCCCTTCATTGATTTGTGCAAGCCTGTTATTGCAGTAAATGATAAATCAGAACATAGGGATTTGGGGGAAAAAAAAATCTGGCAAGAACTGATAGAAATAGTGACAAAGCATTACCAACTACAATAGCCAAGGCAGGCAGAACTTACCAGAAGAAAAGTTAACTTCCTAAGATGAAGCAGCCCACCCAGAACTATATAATCTCATTCAGGCAGAGAGCTGAATTTAATATTTATTTGATATACTGGGTACATTATAACTCAAATCTCCACCCCCTTCTCGATCTTGAATAACTTCATTGGAAACAGTAGCTCAGTTAAACAGAAACCGCTTTGCCCCCAAGACACCATCTCGCAACAGTTGCAGTAAGCTGAAGCACCCACTTCCTATTCAGAGAAAAGTTACGGCTCGCCGAGGGTCTCGGGGAGAAAGCTGGGGCGGTGCTGGGAGGAGGGGACGCCCGCTTCCTCCAGGGCCCCTTCTCAGCCAGCTCCAGAGGCCCGGTTGAGACCCCGGTTCTGCCCGTGAGGCAGAGACGTGAACGCCTGCCTCGCTGGGTTATGCGGGACGCTGCTGCGCGCCACACGGCCCGTGCTGTCCCGCAGCAAGAGCTCTTCCCGCGGGGGGCAGTGACAGTTCCCGGCCAGGAGCCGCACTTTCCCACGTGCCACGCCTCGGAGAAGGCGCGGGAATCACAACCTGTCCCCACACAAAACGGGCCCGGCAAAGTCTGACAGGAAACATGTGACCCAGCAGCCCCCGGCCCCACGACCCCACCACCTCGCGGGCGCTCCCCTCCCACCTCCACGACGCGCGCCTCAGAGGAAGCCAACCGGGCCTGCGGCGCGTGGCGAAGTGGCGCCACCAAGCCGCCTCTCTCAGGCTCCGCCCCCAGGCGCGCGGTGCACGCTGGCCCTTGTAGTTCCTCAGGGGCGGGGCCAGGGGCTGTGGCTCCGGTACTGCGCGCTCCGCGGTCTTGGGACGTGTCTGGTGAGAGTGAGCCCTGCAGATGGAAGCTTCCTGCCCTGTGACTGGACAGGGAACCAGGTCTCCTGGTTCAACAGAAATATAATTCACGCTATGCGTGCAACTTAAAGTTCGCTAGTGGAAACATTTAAAAAGGTAAAAAGAAACATGAAATTAGTTTTAACCACAATACATTACATAACCTAGTAGTATCATTTCAACATGTAATCAATATATTTTTCAAAATTGACCTATATTATTGTTTTTCATACTAAATTTTGAAATCTGGTGTGAATTTTACACTTAAAACACTTCTCAATTGAGACTAGCTGCATATGGAGAGATCAACAACCACATAAGGACTAGTGGCTACTTTACAGGGGACAGTGCAGGTCTAAAGCCCCCAGATTTCGAGGGACAGGACAACTGCCTGGATAAACCTCAATCGCTAAAGATGAGATAATTCAACATTCTTCTGCTACCTCAATAGTTAGGGGAGGCAGAAATGCAACTTGCTTGACTCCTTCCTTCTTTCTAGTCCCAGAGAAAAAGTGGCCACAGCCCTCCTTCATGGCTAAGGACGCTTCTCCTCATTCCTCTGTAACATCTTTAATCTGCAACTGACTCCCTGCTTCTGTCTTTAAAGCAGCACGGATCCTGGTTGGGGCATCACCATCCAGGGTCCCTCATCTCAGGGATTGGCACCACCACCAATCTAGTTGTGTACACCAAAAATGAGTACCCCTCCTTGTCATTTCCCTTCACTTAGCCCCACAATAAAATCCAGTACCAAGTCCTGTTGATTTTACTTTCCATTTTGAATCCATCCACTTCTCTCCACCTTTCTGGCATCAGTCTTGTCCAAGCCACCACCATCTGCCTCTTGGATTGCTATGCTCTGTATTGGTCTCCTCTTTTCTTGCCAAATCCCAATTAGTATTAGCAACCATTGATCTTTTCAAAAAATATATGTGATGTCACCCCCTGCTTAAATACTTCAGTGGCTTCCCAGCACTCTTAAAATACAAACAAAATCCCATAGAGGGGCCCACATAGCCCTGAATGGCCAGGCATCTCCCCAGCCTCATCTGGTGCCAGATTTCCTTGGTTTTCTGTACTCTAGTGTTGTTGGCTTTCTCTGTGCTCCTTCCTACCACAGGGCCTTTGCATTTATTACCACTACATGGACTTTTCCTCCCTTTGACTAGTTAATCTCTTTTCCTTCAAATCTCCAATCTAATGTCCTCAGGAAACCTTCCCTAACTAGGTCCATTATAGTTTCTCAATAACCCATGGACATTTTCTTCAAAGCATTTACCAGAACTGCCATCTTATACAATTTTTGTCATGATCTATTAAGTATCTATTTTCCTTACAAGTCTAAAAGCTTGATGAAGCTTGGGACCATGCCCGTTTCTGCTCACCCCAGCACAGCAGTTAGCAAATTGAGACTTCAACTGTTTGATGAGGTAATGAGGAATTTGTGATTCTCCTATTCCTTCTAGTTTTCATCTAATTGTCATTTTTCTTGCCAAATCTCACAAACACATTGCCACAACCGCTACCTTAGTTTACTCAACCCCCAGCCTCTTTGAGACCAGATAGCTGGTTTCTGGCCCCAGTCCTTTACAAAACAGCTCTGTAAAGGTTGCTCATCACCTTACCAATCCTTGTGACCCTTTCCAATGGTCCTCATTGATGGTGTTGTCTCAAGTCCAGTCCTTTATCTGGTCTTGTCCCTCCATACCCTTTCCCTTGGTGAGACAATTGTCTCCATTTTAGTTACCATCACCTTACCGTATGGAGCAGTGTTTCTTCTGAAATACCTACCACGGCTGCCAAGTGCTCCTGGAGCCTTTGCTTGAACACCAGCTGGGGTGGGGTGCTCACCACCGTCAAGTCGGTCCTAATTTCAGTTAGGAAATTCTGCTTGCTCAGATCATTTTATCAGCCACATAATTAAACATCTGCTCCTGTGAAAATAGGCTGGCAACTCCCAAACTCAGATGCTGCAAAGGTTTTGCCGAGGGGCAAAAACAAGGCCTTTGTTATATGACTTATCTGAAAAACAGTCCCCCAAACTGCCCTCCTGTGTCAGGCAATAGGGGCCCTATTAGAACAGAAGACCCTCAGCCACATCTCAGCCCTGCTGAATTGAACTAGAGATGAGAAAACTCACTCCAACGCCACTCAATAGCCAACAATCATGTGGAAATATTTAAAGTGTTGATGAAACTTACTATTCCTTCCTGATGTCTGACAGGCATGGCACATTTATTTATTTTTATTTTTTTTAAAGATTTTATTTATTTATTCATTTATCCCCCTCTTGCTGCTTGTGCTCGCTGGGTCAGCCAACCACGCCGTGCGGGTGGGCTTGCCTTCACCAGGAGGCCCCGGGAACCGAACCCAGGGCCTCCCATATGGTAAACGGGAGCCCCACTGATTGAGCCACAGCCGCTTCCCAACATGGCACATTTAACATGTCCAAAACCAAACTTCTCAAACCTGTACTTCATCAGTCTTTTCCATCTCAGTAAATGACATTTCCAGTTTTTAGTTGCTCAGACCTTAGTTTGCCAGGCTACAATGATAAATAGCACACAATGGATTGGCTTAAACAAGAGGAATTTATTGTCTCTTAGACTTTGGAGGCTAGAAAGCTTGCTCTCTACCGAGTTGGTAGTGTTCTGGTGCTGGCTTGCCACAATCCTTGGGGTTCCTTGGCTAATATTTCTGGTCCCGTCACGTGATGATGTCCTTCCTTTCTCTTCCAGGTTGTGGCGGCTTTGGGCTTCAGGCTCCTCCCTGTGGCTCTCTATATAAAGCTTCCAGTAATCTTGATTAAGACCCATCCTGGCTCAGTTTGCCACACCATAACTAAATAAACATCTTAAAAAGGTCCTATTTACCATGGACTCGCACCCACAAGAATATGAATTAAGAACATGTTTTTTTCTGGGGTACGTAACTCCACCTAACACCAGGCCCCAAACCTTGCAATCATCTTTGACTCCTCTATCCCTCACAACCCACATTCCATCAGCATACTCTGATTTATGTCTTCAGGACACAAGCAAAATCCAACCACTTGTGGCCATCACCATGGATACTACCCAAGCCCAAGCCATCAGCTCTCCCATGCATGCTACCACTGCCAGTCGATCTCCCTATTTTCACTCTTGCCCCCAGTGTACCAACTAGCATTGTTTAAAAACGCTGTCACTCCTATTCTCAACTCTCCAATGGCTTCCCATCTCACTCGTAATAAAGCACACTCCTATGCTCGACTTACAGGGGCCTATGTGACCCAGCCCTTCTACTTCCTCATTTTCACACCCTTCTTTCCAGTGACATCGGAACGTTTGCTACTCCTCAAAAATGCAGTCCTCTAGCCCGGACCACCCTTTTCCCACACATCTCCCTGGCTCACGGTCTCCAGATATCTACTGAAATGTCACTTAACAGAGAACAGAGGACTGCCTTAGTTACTATATTTAAAATAACACTGCCCCCATCTGGCTATTTCTAAAATAGCACTTTTGCTCTTTAAGTTTGCTTTTTCTTTGTAGTACGTAATAGTAACACAAATTTGTATATATTTGTTTCTTGTTTGTTCATCCCTACCACCTACCCCTTTAAAAAAAAAAGTTCATGATAGCAGGAATTTGGCTTTTGTTATTGCTGTGTCATTAATCCTTTAGGAAATGAGTAAGGTGGTATAATCCTAAACATTCATTAGGGGAAAAAGTTGTTATTCCAAAGATGAGGAGAATGATGAGAGACAAGAGTAGAGACAACTGGTTTATTTGGCGACGAGGAGTAAAAAAGAATTCTTAATTCCTTTCCTCTCTTCTGGTGGCTGAACTGAACTGCGGTAATCAAATGGTTTGTAACACAAGAGAGTTCCCTTGCAGACCTTGACTTTTTGCAGAAATGCAAAGATGCCTGAGTTACACAATGCACAAATTATTTTCTAGACTGACGAGCCAACTGTTGTGCTTTCCAATGTGTCAGTAGTTGTTACATTCTCCTTCTTGTCTTCGGGTTTCATGGCAGGAAACAGAAGCACTTCCTACAGAAGATAAGAATGCATTCTGAGGTTAAACAGCACTCTTGAAAATTCTTTCACAGCTACCCATCCATTCCTTTTGCCTGGAGTTATTGTTACCAACCAAACCCAGTGATCCATGTATCTCAGCTGAAAAGACAAATATGGTCCTCTTTTATTTCAACTCAGCTCCTCTTAATGACAGAGGATGGAAAAGAACAAGTATGCAGCACTGCTAAGACACTATGTCAAATGAAGGAATTAGCAGGGGTTCTCTTAAACTCTGAGTTCCTCATCTATAAAAATGAGATAACAAGCTTCCACACCTCATAGGGCTGACTTAAGGTTTATGAGATAATGCAGTGAGAGAGCTTAGCAATGTTCCCTGGATCCTTAAGAAATGCAAACAATTAGTATTCCTCCTGTCTCAGGCTGAAAAATGCAAAACTCCTTAAGGTCAGCTACTCTGGCCCCCCTCCTGTGGAGTCGCATGCAGCATCTTTGCCTGCTCTTCCTTCCAGGCCCACCATGCCCTGTCTCCACAAGACTAGAGCTCACTAGGACAGTGTGCTGTGGAGGGCTGCTGATGTACCTTGATGTTATTGGAGTCCGTGAGGAACATAGTGACACGGTCGATGCCCATGCCCCAGCCAGCTGTTGGGGGCAGCCCATATTCCAGGGCGGTACAGAAGTTCTCATCTATGAACATGGCCTCATCATCACCGGCGGCCTTGGCCTAGAAGAGAAGAGAGAACCAAAGGTGACATTATTCCAGGCTGCATTGTCCCTCAGTGTCCACGTGAACACATTAAAACGCTCAGAGGAATTATCTTTCCAGGGATGCTCCTGATACCGGCAACTTGCTGGGACTTGGTTTCCCAGTAACTCCTGGATTGAGCCATTTCTTTCAAAGACCCAGAAGTCAGAACTGATGAAATCTACCTCAGAACACATCCAAATCTCTCTGTGAAATAAAAACACCTCCACCGGCTAGGGCTCTGCAACTCTAGTGAGGCTCATTTTCAGAGATTCTATGATCTCAAGGAGTCCTTCTCTCATTTCCTGACTGTACCCATCAGTGGCAGTGAAGAGTGTAAGCTGCAGTTTCTGGGGGCTTCTGTCTTTGTCGTTACTATTTATCTGCCTTTCACTCCCAAGCCACATAAAAAAATCTAAGGAACATAAAGTTCTTGTCCCACAAATGTAATTTTTAAGAAAACTGCCACGCTCCCCACACAGATAATCGTGCCTGAGATCCTCGTATGTACACTCTACAGCCAACACCAGTCACAGTCTCCATCTTGATATGTGACTTCCTCCAGTGAGGCCTATGGCTTTATCCTTCGTTTTTTTGAAGTCATCAAGAGAAAGACAATGACGGATCAGGGTTAAGGCTAATGTCGCTGGTCAGTGGGCACACTGATGAAATTCTTGCCTCTGCTCACATCCTCCATTTCTTACTTTGGCCTGTTCTTCAAAAAGTTGCCGCTGCCGCATGGGGTCGTTCAGCTCAGTGTAGGCATTGCAGATTTCCTTCTTCATGACAAATAGCTCAAAGCGCTCTGTCAAACCTTCTTTAGAGCGATGCCTGCAACAGGAGACCAGAGGGGAGGCTGAGTATACAGGCTCACCAAATATTCCAAGATCTGATACAAACACAAAAATTCCTGAACCCTAGTTGACTTAGAAGTATTACTGATTCTGACTGGAAACCTGAACACATCCCCCAGCACCGAATCGTTTGGTATCACAGTGAGGGACAGAAAGGCAATATTCAATTATCCTCAAAACAAGCACATGAGATAGACTTAGATAGGTGGCCTGCAATGAACCACACCTCCTGGCATCCACACCCTGCTCCAGTCCCCTTCCATAATGGCTCTGGGCTAGCCATATGGCTTGCTTTGGCCAATGGGCCATCAGCATAAGCTTGTTAAATGTCTGCACAATGGGGTTTGTTCCTCTGGAATGCTTTCTCTTGGAACCCAGCAACCATGCTCTAAGAAGTCCAGGCTAAAATGAAGCCCTGGAGGACAAAACACCACGGGGAGAAGAACCAAAGTGCCGCCACTTGAATTACCCCCAGCCAACCCAGAGAATCTTAAGAATTAATAAACTGTTGTTTTAAGCCACTAAATTTTGGGGTTGTTACGCAGCAATAAGTAACTAAAACTCCATGCTTTTCTCTTACCACTTGGCCAAAGGGCTCATTATCTGCGGGTGATCACAGATGAATGTAGGATTGATGCAAGTTACTTCCAGGAACTCCCCGACGAGCTTAATGAGAAAGCAAAGCAAAGCTAGAGATCCTTTCTGAACAGCATTTTTACTGTCTCAGCCTAGGTGGAAGGGAACTCAGCTTTCCCACAAACGGGGGTTTATAGCCTCTAGCTTTTCAATGGCTGGTAAGGATCAACCGAGATAACATACACAAACTATCTGTCAGAGAGCTCAGACCTGCAAGAGTTCCCTTGCTCCTCTCTTTGGGGTTTTCCTATGAAGCTGTAGCTAGTTCTTTTGGATGGAGCTCAACTTCAGAGGGAGTAGGGGGCCTGTCACCGTGGGATGAGGACATGTACTAAAAGGATATGGCCTCTCACCTTATCAAGCAGCCTGGCTGTGGTACGAGGTGAAGGGCATTCAACAGCTTTTGCCACACAGATATCATCAAGAATTTTGCGAGTTTCTGCAATACAAGTGTGTAAGTTAGGACAGAAGACATCACAGCACCTCAGTAAAAGAGTATATAAAGAGAAAGTGTGGAAAACTCTGGCCTTGACTCAATCTCATTCAGAGCTGAAGAGGAAGGAAGGCCAGAGAAGGGGCGGTGTGTGTGTATGCAGTACTTTACCTTCAGTTTCGAAGAGGTTAGTTTCTGGCAGCTTCACCCCCAGGGCTTTCTCAAGTTCTTCAACCATGCTGATTCTCCGGAATGGTGGGGTGAAGTCAATCTCGTAGGCTTGGCCCTCTGGGCCATCTGGATGGTACATGACCTTGTAACTGCCTGTAATGTGCTTTACCATTCCTGGGAAAGAAACCTGTCATTTAAAGAGGACCGAGAGGAAACCCTCCTCTGAAAGCAGCATGCCGCCCCCTCCCACCCCCCCACCAACCCCATGTGTGAAAAGCCAAGGGAGCAGGAGGGGATCACCTGAAATCATCTTCTCTGTGATTTCCATGAGATCATGATAGTCTGCATAGGCCATGTAGAACTCACAGGTGGTGAACTCAGGATTGTGAGTCAAATCTATTCCTTCATTCCGGAACTGGCGTCCGATTTCATATACCCGGTCAATGCCCCCAACAACCAGCATCTAACAACAACAGTCAGGGCAGCTCATTCTGTCTTAAATGACTCTAGAAAATCAGTCTACAAACACTCCAATATGGTTCTCATAGCTCAGGAATGCTCTCAGGTCTTTCTACCCAAAATGCCTAATACACTGTTCTCTTCGGCCCTTGCAGTGGATAGTCATCATTCTTTTTTGGCTGCCCAGAACCTCTGAATACTCTTCCTGTGTCTGGGCATCCCAGTAAGTCTGACAGTCCTCAAGGATGACACCTCTCTTGGGGTTAGGATACAGACATGAATATGACCCACGTGTCACCAATCAGATGCATTTGTGAGACTTCAACATAAAAGTAAGTGAAAGAAGACACAAGCAACACAAAAAACTCTTCTGGCGAAGCGGGTGAGAAATATCTAGCTTTCAGAGGTAGTAGCTGCAGAGGTCCAGGTGGCAGTGACCTATGCCTAGTGCCAGGGTTATGAGCTATGGTAACTGTGCCTAGCGGAAAAAAATGCTGGGTTCTCCACAGAAACAGACCAAAGATTCAGAATCATTCTTAGTTGTGTGGTATCCAATCCTCCTCCTCTTGGAGACTGTGAGCTTCCTTATATATTTGAACACATTTTTCTTTTGCTTAACCTAGTTAAAATGGATTGTTACCTGCAACTAAGACTCCTGAATAAAATAGTCTTTAACACTTGCTCTGGTGATTTGAAGATACATATTTACAGTGATTAGAAACATATATTTCCAACTTCCTGACAAATATTAGGCTCTTTGTTTTACAATTATAACCACAGCCAATCCAAGGAAGACTATAAACTTAAAAGTATTACGGGAAAGTTAAAAAAAAAAAAAAAAAAAAAAAAAGTATTACGGGGAAAAAGTAGGTTGGAGGATCTGTATACCTAGAAAAGAGAATCCTTTTGCCCTCTACCCAGTAATGCTCTTAATTGGTCTTGTAGAGAAACTTTGTGTGATACCCACAAACCTGACTAATTAGAATTACTCTCCGGGTTGTTCTAACCTCAATCTTCCCCTTATTTATTTTTTTTATTTTCTTACCGGGAGGTCCCGGGGATCAAACCAAGGTCCCTCCATACGGGAGACAGATGCCCAACCATTTGAGCCACATCCATCCCCCTTCCCCTTATTTTTGACTGAACTGTCTCACTAATGGTTTTCCAGCCTTCTGCTTCTCTAAGTGAAAGGACTTATTATTGGTTACCTTATGATAGAGCTCTGGAGCAATTCTCATATATAAGTTCATGTCCAGCTCATTGTGGTAGGTGATGAAAGGCTTGGCCACAGCACCCCCTGGGATTATGTTCATCATGGGAGTTTCAATCTAAAAAGAAGGGGAGACATTTATCACTCAGACAACCAGAGGTCTTATGAATAGCTCATGGTTTACATGCAATACAGCCTAAGCCTGTTATATCCCAAAATAAAAGGTAAATTCAATAGTAACGTGCAGGTGATTGATAAGAAAACATAGCTTGGTTTGCTAAAATACTGTCTCATTTTCTATTAATACCAAGTACTATTAACATAGTACCATAACTTTTCACAAATTGTAAATGAAAATCTAAATGGAAACAGGAGAGCGGATATAGCTCAGTGGTTGAGTGCCTTCTTCCCATTAAGAGGTCCTGGGTTCAATTCCCTGGTACCTCCTAAAAAAAAGAGGACACAACCTTCTTCAATTCGGCAGTATTAAGAATTTAACTTGGCATGTTCCCAAGGTCTCTGGCTGCTTGTGGCCAGGGTATCTCCAACTGCATGCAAGAGCAACCTGGAGAGACTTTGACAGCCCAGGTTAGCAGAGTACCTGCAGCTGCCACTTGACTTTCTTATAATGTCTCAGGACCTGGGCTTGGAGGGACCCGAAATTTCACCTGGTTCAGTGCATTCCCACTTATTCTGTAGGTTACCTCTGAGTTTCCAGTGTTAACAAGTCTGAAGATGCCAGCTTGTTGCTGGAACAGGTCTGTGATCCCCTAGAAAGCCATCCTTATCTGGCTATGGACCTAGAGTTGGGAGAAGCACTGGGAAGAGGCAGACTGAAACGCACCTGGCTGGTTATTAGGTGGAAATTGTGAACACGGCAAGCAGAGTCCTTTGCTTTTTGTTTAGTGCTTATATTCCTTGTGTCTGACATGTTGGTGACTAATAAGATTTAATAAATGGAAAAAAAAAAAAAGAATTTAACTGTTTATGTCCTTTGACTTAGTTATTCCATCTCTAGAAATCTACCCTACAGAAACACTTGTACATGAGCACAAAGACATGGCAAGGCATAATTAACATGTGGATGGCCCTATTTCTTGTTCATTATCTTGGAAGGAGGTCCTGCCTTCCTAACAAGGGTACTAAATAAACATGGTAGAAAAAGACACTGGCAAAAAAGGGACAGCTGTATGAAGGATACTGACTCAGGAGCGACTTTGGAAAATGATAGGGAAGGATAGGTAGAGGCAAGCATAGTAAGGCAGCTTATCAAATGTCAGGTAAGAAATTCTCCATCACCTCTAAGAATCCCAATTCATCCAAGAAACTTCTTATGTATGTGATGATCTTAGAACGGATAATAAATTTCTGCCTCACAAAGTCATTCAGGATCAAGTCCAAGTATCTCTGACGATATCTTGTTTCCTAAACCAAAAGCAGCCATTAGAAATCACTAATATGCCTGATTCAGGGATATGATAAAACAGAGGGAATGCATTTTTTGGGCCATAAGTGTTTACCTTGTCTTTGAGGCCAAAGTGAAGATGAGGTAACATATGCAAGCAGGGAGACAGCAGTGTCATCTCATAGGGAATGATGCTCAGCTCACCCTTCTTGGTTTTCCCAGGATTCCCTCGAACTCCAATTATGTCTCCCCGACGCAGTTTATTATTGATTTGAATAAATTCTTCTTCTGATTTATAATTCCTAAGTAAAATGAAAACTGACACTGGTGTACTCTGAATCTTCGCTAAACTATTAAAGCTGAGTTAATGTGAGCCCAAGAAGAATCACAGATTTACAGGCAAACGTTAAAAACGATTATCTTTTATTTTTCACTGATCTATAAGCTGAGCTTGGGCATTACTCGTGACTAGTCTTTTTATCCTTTTCTCAGCCTTACTCCACACTTCTTGCTCTAACATCAAATACTAATGAGGGAAAAAAGACCACATGAGCTTCTGTCCCCAACTCATTGGTCTAGGCCAGCCTAGAAAGGCCTGTAGCTAGGTATTTCTATATACCTGGAGTTGGCCATGACTTGCAACTTGACCCCCTCTCCTCGAAGGTCATAGAAGATGAGCTTTCCTCCAGAAGCTCTTTTGGCATGGATCCTACCTAGGAAAAAAAAGCAAAAATACTGACCGACAGAATCAAAAGATAGCATTTCATGATTTAGGTGCCAAAAATCTCCCTCTACCTTTTTATGTAAGGGCAGAACACAAACCATTCTGATTTTAGCCTAAGCTCCAAACTCTGCCTCCTTCTTAACACCAATGATTCCCATTCAAAACAGTTAAAGGTCTGCAGAAAGATTAGGCTTTAAAGATGGTCACTAGATTCTTAAAAGATGGCAGTGTTAGTGGCAGAAGAGTTTTTAGATCTTCCTAAATCCTCACATTAAAAAAAAACAAAGCACAAGTAGATAAGCAAAGCCCAAAACACATGGATAACACAAAATTATGCAGGAAGGTATTATGAAGAACCCCAAATACAAGTGATGGGCAAACCACCAAGTCACAAGATCTCAATAAAGGGAAAAAGCAATATGAAACAACATGTCACCAGACAGATCTGAATCCCCAAATAGTCAGAGGTATGTACTGGAAAATGTGGCAGGTCAACTGGAGGATAGCCACTAAAAACGGGAGGGTCTGCGCATTCCCATACAGATGAGTACAATGGGCTACGTTAAGGTCTAAAGGGGCTAGAACAGTGTAGCCCAAGAATTCTCTAGAACTAACAGGGCTCCCTCCCAAGACAAGGAAAACAAAGACAAAGGAAAGAGAAGGTCCAATAAAAGTGAGAAAGGGGAATTAAGCCAGATCTCAGAAAACAAGCTATGTATTTTTGAACACTTCATAACAACAAAAGAAGGAGCTTGGTGAAGTCGGAAAAGCTATCTGAACAAAGGTTCCTTTTTTTTTTTTAAAAAAGATTTTATTTATTTATTCATTTATCCCCCCCTTGCTGCTTATGCTCGCTGGGTCAGCCAACCACGCCGTGCGGGCGGGCCTGCCCCCACCAGGAGGCCCCGGGAACCGAACCCGGGGCCTCCCATATGGTAAACGGGAGCCCCACTGATAGAGCCACAGCCGCTTCCCCAAAGGTTCCTTTTAAACATTTAAGAAACAATTTCATAATGAGCTAAAAGACATTAAAAAAATGATACAGGGACTGGATATGGCTCAAGCAGTTCAGTGCCTGCTTCCCACATCTGAGGTTTCATCTCTAGCCCTGGTACCTCAAACAAAACAAAACAAACCAACAAACAAAAAAACACAAATCATGAAAAACAGAAATTGTAATTAGAAAACCTCAGAAATGTGATGATAAAACATATGATACAATTAAGAAACTAAGTACTCATTTTTCGCAAAAAAAAAAAAAAAAAAAGCACTAGCAGGGGTTCTCTGACTGGGATATTTCAACTTTTCTTTCTGCTCCTTTGAATATTCTAGTTTTTCTATAACTATTAGGGATTTATTTTTTTGGGAGGGGGGGTACAGCAAGGAAAAGAAGGCCCTACCGAAGAACAATAATGTAAAAATAACAATGTTCTAGAAATAGTTTCAGTACAAAGCATTCTCAGGCCACAGATTGGACTTGTTACCACAGTTTCCACTGATGAAAAATCCTCATAAAGAAGTTCATGTGTCAACTTGGCTAGGTAGATTATGGTATCCATTTGTTTGGTGAAGTACTGGCCTGATTGTTACTGTGAAGATATTTCATGGACATAAATCATTAGTAAGTTGACTGCATCTATGGCTGCTTAAATCCACACTCAATTGAGGAGACTGCCCTCTACAATGAGAGACATCTCACCCAGTCAGTTGAAGGCTTTAAAAGAAGTGATTTCAGCAATCAGAGGGGAGAGTTTCCATCTTTACTTCAGCCAGCTAGCTTCTCCTGGGGAATTCATCAAAAACCCTCATTGGAGTTCCCTGCTTGCAGCCCGCCCTACAGAATTTGGACTTGCTCATCCCCACAGTCACGTGAGCCAATTCCTATTAAAAAAATCTAGGGAAGCGGCTGTGGCTCAATCAGTAGGGCTCCCGTTTACCATATGGGAGGCCCCGGGTTCGGTTCCCGGGGCCTCCTGGTGAAAGCAAGCCCGCCCGCACTGCGTGGTTAGCTGACCCAGCGAGCACAAGCAGCAAGGGGGGGATAAATGAATAAATAAATAAAATCTTTAAAAAATAATAATAATAAAAATAAAAAATAAAAAAATCTATTTCAGTTCTGTTTCCCTAGAGAACCCTGACTAATACAAAGGACTATGGGCTAGCAGCAGTGCCAGGCTGGGAAGTCTCCTCTGAGAATGCCTCTTTCTATGTACCTTGTCTGGATGTGATGCCATACCTCAGGGCTCCTCTACTTCTTTCCAGGAGTGAAGAGAATGGCACTGTTCTAGTACAGTAGACTCAGACAGCAGGCTCCTGAGAGCAAGACCAAACTAGACCTTTCTTTGTACTATAGAAAAGGCCCGCTGCTGCAGGAGCTCAGTGAACTGCCGGGAAGCCTTCCTACCTGCCACCTTTAAGGTGATGCCAGTCAGGTGGTCCCCAGGCTCCAGGTAACTGTACTCCTGAATGAAGTGAGTGAGTGAGATGTCCACATGGAACTTGTGTGGATATGGGTCTTCCCCGCTGACTTTCAGTTGGTGGATGGCTTGACTGCGGATCTTGTAGTATTGCTGTAAAACAAAAAATAAATAAATAAGACTCTTTGAGAAGCTGAAGCTATCAGATCAGACCAGTGGCCCATCTAGTAGAGTATTATATTCTGTGCCTCAGAGTAACCCCAGTACACTGAGGTTTCCTTAAGTGCCCCCACTTTCTGAGAATTGAATACGGAATGAGATCTGCACTTAAAATAGACAGGCTGGAGAAGCAGATGTGGCTTAAGTGACTGAGCTCCCGCCTACCACGTAGGAGGTCCTGGGTTCGTTCCTAGTGCATCCTGGAGAGGGTGAGCAAGACAGTAAGCTGGCGCAACAAGGAAACACAAAGAGTAAACAATGAAAGAGACAACTAAGTAGGGAGCAGAGGTGGCGCAAGCAATTGAGTGCGTGGGAGGTCCCAGGTTCGGTTCCCAGTGTCTCCTAAAGAGAAGATGAACAGACAGAGAGCAAATAGTGAGCACAAACAACGGGGCGGGGTGGGGGGTGGGGGAAAAAAACAAAACAAAACAAAACAAAACACGTGGGGGAAAAAAATGCAGGCTGGCCAGATCCATAGCTGGAATTGAAGTGCAGAAAAGCAAAAATGTAACATTCAACAAAAAAGAACTGGAGTTCTGTCTAAAATAATACAGGTGGCCTTTGTTACCACTTTTGTGAACCCCGTCAACATGGTAAGTCACTTATCTTCTTTCCTACCTGTCAGTCCCCAGCTATAAATTAAGACATTCCCCCAAGCAGGCCATGGGGCCTAGTGTGAAAAGGAATATTCTACAGCAGAGGTCAGCAAACTTAGACATATGTAAACAAATGGGCATGGCTATGTTCCAATAAAATTTTTTTTTTTTTTTTTTTTTAAGATTTTATTTATTTATTCATTTATCCCCCCCTTGCTGCTTGTGCTTGCTGGGTCAGCCAACCACGCCACGCGGGTGGGCTTGCCCTCACCAGGAGGCCCCAGGAACCGAACCCGGGGCCTCCCATATGGTAAACGGGAGCTCTACTGATTGAGCCACAGCCGCTTCCCATGTTCCAATAAAATTTTATTTACAAAAACAAAATGGGGATGGTGGGCAGATTTGGTCTGTGGGCTGTAGTTTGCTGATCCTTGTTCTGCTCCCAGGCCTTCTCTTATCCATTTGCTATTTTTTTTTTTTAA
>JAKSZT010010873.1:12300462-12320160 GCA_026826555.1 Tolypeutes matacus | reverse complement strand
GTTGGGAAACGGATGTGGCTCAAGAGGTTCGGCGTCCGTCTACCATATGGAGAGACCGGGGTTCGATCCCCGGTACCTCCTGGTAAAAAAAAAAAAAAAAAAAATAAAGATTTTATTTATTCATTCATTCATCCCCCCCTTGCTGCTCGCGCTCGCTGGGTCAGCTAACCACGCCGTGCGGGCGGGCCTGCCCCCACCAGGAGGCCCCGGGAGCCGAACCCAGGGCCTCCCATATGGTAAATGGGAGCCCCACTGATTGAGCCACAGCCGCTTCCCTATCCATTTGCTATTTATCTTTTATCTTCTTAGTCACTGGTCCCATGGACTTCTCCATGGACCTCATCAGAAGCTTCCCTGTGCCAAGCCATAATGGTGGCTGAAGGAACTCACATTTGGATCCAGGCTCTCCTCCTCGGCACTCACACCATTATCAGTGGTGTGGCTGGTGATAGCAGCAGCAGCCTGGCTTAGCTGTTTCTCACTGAGCTCCTTCTGCTTGGCCTCCTTCTCTGCTACTTTCTTTTCAGCTTTCAGGCGTCTCTTTAGCTCACTGTCAGGAAGATGGAAAAAATGTTCAATGTAATACTTGCCTGAAGAGTGCCCTACTATGTTCTGGCCCATAGCCACTATCAAAAGTACGAATAGCCTGAAGGATCTGGTCTTGCTCAGTTCTACACGCTGAAGTTCAATCTCACTTCTAGCCTCACGGTCATTAAACTGTGCAGATGAGACAAAGGAAAACATACTTAGAGCCAAAGATGTGAAAGATCATTGTCAGTCTCTGCTTTCCAGTCTCAAGTCATTAGCATTAGGTCCTAACTAAAACCAAGATGCAAAGAAAATTCTACATATTAGTTTATATTTAGAATAAGGAAAAAAGGTTTTCTAGAAAATCATCTGAATAGGTTTTTCTTGAGCTAATTAAACTGGGAACTCCTTGGGAACAAGGAATGAATCGTGTTCATCTGGTATGCCCTAGAGAATATGAAGTTCCTAAAGCACCAGATAAACATCTCCAGTTATGTCTGCCTCTCCTCTTCTCCCTGAGGAATGAGGCAGTCCTGGAGTCCAGCTCAAGGAGACACTCCATTGACAATCTCTCCAAGAATGGCTCCCAGCATTGCCCTGTTCTGCCTACTGGACCTGATTTTGACAATGAACTGGGTAAAGCAGTGTACTAAGCAGTGATGTATAGGAGATAATATGCCATCTTTAGAGTCAGAATGCCTGGAACTAAATCCTGCCATACCCACCCACGAATTATATGATCCTGAGCAAATGACTTAACTTCTCTCAGCCTTGGTTTCCTCATCTGTAAAATGGAAATAATAGATCCCCTCCCCCCAACTCTTGTTTTAAGGATGAGATAATGTAGGTAAAGGGGTGACTGCAGCCCCGGCATTTAGTAAGCACTCACGTTAGCTTGTCTAGGTATCCCTCACCATCTGAACCCACGATAAGAACCATATAGATTTGGATAAAAATTCTGGTCAAATTTTGCCACTATCCAAATCCTGATACTTGTTACTGGAGACTCAAAAACTAAAGTGATTTGGATATCTTCATATTGGTATCCCTTATGACCTGAACTTGCCTTTTTTTTTTTTTTTTAGGACGTACTGGAGCTTGAACCCAGGACCTTGTACATGCAGAGCAAGTGCTCAACCACTGAGCTACACCCAGTCCACTGAACTTGCTTTTGGAATCCAGAACACAAACAGATTTGAATAGAGGATAGCCTAATTATTCAAAGAGAATTAACCGATCATTCTTTCAGGCTGCCAATGATAATCAAATATTCTGAAATGGTGATCACGGAAATGATCCTAAGTCATGCTTGCACATTGTTTGGCTTCTGGGCACAGCCTTCATTTTCAATATAAGTTTAGAACAACTCAATTAAAAACAACAACAACAACAACAACAAAAAAAAACCCACCTAACTGGGGGTTTGATGTGATCATCTTTTAAGTAAGAAAAACTGATTCTGACAGCTTCCAAGTAGGTGACTGTTTCTGGATATAACTAGTCTTTAACCTAAGTTAACCTTCCCAGAACAGTGTGCTGGGTTCTACTGTGCCATAATTCAGCCAGTGGACATCTAAGACTACCTAGCTCTTCCTAGGATTAAGATGATAAACCATTTTCCATTCAACTAGGTATCACTTTTTAAATCAGACTGATCCTAAGGATAACCCAAAATGGCCCTAAGGACAACACTAATACCAGAAACCAAATTAAACTCAAATACAAATGATCCCAAGGAAGACAGGAAAGGGAAAATAACCTGCATTAGAAATTCTTTAGTCATACAAAGGTTTTGTTCTAAGCACTGTTCTAGAATAAGATCCACAGGTAATTCCAAGAATCTAAGGAGAGTTTGAATTCATTTAAGAGAAAATGAGAAAGGATTATTGGTTTGACAGCAAGGCTTGTTTCCTTAGCAAGTCCAAAGACTTAGCCAGGGATTAACAGATAAGGAACTAAGTAAGGGAATGTTTTTTGCTACCACAGCAATAAAGAAGGTAACAGGTACCAACCTTCTTTTATCAGAAAGTGGCTTGTCCTTGTGAAGCACTGTGAAAGGAGCAAGTTGACCCAGTCGCAGCTCCCTCTGACCCCACTGTGCCCACGAGGTTTGGCACAGGGACCCCCTAACAAGCTTTATAGCCGCTTGCGTCAACATGGCAGAATACCCTGGAATTACCGATTATCACCACCTAACAGGAAACAGAGAGGTGGTGTCAGATGGGGCAGGGACAGATAGTAAACATACATCCAACCTTAGCACTCTTCTGTTCTTACTGGGGGTGGAGGCTGCACCACCTTTTAGTGTCCCATTTAACTCAAGACCCTCTTACCTGACAGAATTCTGTGCCACAACATTGTCACTGACAATGTTGTTCTCAGTCCTGGCTGTGTAAAAGGTACATATTTGAGGTCAAAAGTCAGTTAACAGCTAACAAGTAGAAACGATCACACCAATTACAACAGTCTATCAAATGAGAGCCTGGATGTGCTTCTGAAGCCCCTAAAGTGTGGTTTCTCTCCTGGGACAAATACCTGACAGCAAAGATGGCAAAGGGGAGCATATAAAAAGAGAGAAAAATGTCACTACCAACTATCATACCAAAGAACCTCTGAGTCAAAGACAAGACTTGTTTGGAATGCTAGGAACAGAGAGGAAAGGATGATTTCAGAAAGGGTCTAAGATTACATTTTATTTATACACAAAGGCAAAGAAACTTTAGGGATCATATTCTTTACTGAATTCAAAGATATCACAGGAGGGCCTTTCAGGTAGAAATGAGTCACCAGGACAGGCAACCCATCTGCTTTTTTTTTGAGGTACTGGGGCCAGGGTTTGAATCCCGGACCTCATGTGTGGGAAGGTGACGCTCAACCACTGAACCACACTGGCTCCCCTGAGTTGGTTTTTCATTTGTTTGCTTGTTGTTTGTTTTTAGGAGGCACAGGGAACCACATCCAGAACCTCCTACATGGGAAGCAGATGCTCAACTGCTTGAGCCACATCTGCTCCACCCCATCTGATTTTTTTTTTCTTTCTTCTTTTGAGGTACTAGAGCCTGGGATTGAGCCCAGGACCTCATATGTGGGAAGCTGGCGCTCAACCACTGGGCCACATCAGCTCCCCTGAGCTGGTTTTTTCCCGTTCATTTTTGCTTGTTGTTTTTTGTTTTGTTTTGTTTTTAGGAGGCACCTGGGATTGAATCTGGGACTTCCCTTGTGGGAAGCAGGTACTCACCTGCTTGAAGCACACGCATGCCCTCTGGCACATCTGTTTTTAAACTTGGGACTCTACCTGGCATAAAAGAGTGCTCACTAAAGGTTTCAGCCTAAGGAAGTTTCATGAACGATTAAGAAATAGAAAGAAATGTTAACCATAAATAAGTATTTTTAGCCCATGGTCACTAGAGGAATATACAATATCAACAGCCGATTTTACATAATGTGAGACAGGGTGGTGCACCCAGTATCAAGAACACAGGTTGTGGAGTTAAGGACTTGATTTTAGATCTCAGCTCCAGAGCTGTGAATCAGTGCTAGATCAAGCTTAGGTAGGCACAATTCAGCAATGTACTTAATCACTCAGAGCCTTTCAGTTTATTAATCTGAAAATGAACATTAACAATTCCCTTACAAGGTTATATTGAGATTTGACAGAAAGTTTGTATAGGTCCAGCATACTGCCTGGTATATAAAAGCTGCTCAAAAAAGTGGCAGCTGTCTTAAGTATAAGTAAAGTGGGTAGAAAAGGATTGCTCATTTATTTAATTCATCTATTCAGTTTAGCACTCTACACTGAAAACTTTGCTTACAAAGAATCTGTGATTGGGAAGCGGCTGTGGCTCAATCAGTAGGGCTCCCGTTTACCATATGGGAGGCCCCGGGTTCGGTTCCCGGGGCCTCCTGGTGAAGGAAAGCCCGCCTGCACGGCGTGGTTGGCTGACCCAGCGAGCACAAGCAGCAAGGGGGGGATAAATGAATAAATAAATAAAATCTTTAAAAAAAAAAAAAGAATCTGTGATTTACAGCCCTTAAATTCAGTTACTCATGTAATAGATCAAAGTTCAGGTCAGTCTTCCCTAAGGCAAAGACTCCAAACATTTATGGAGATCTATCACATCACTATCAGGAAAACCAACATATTAGGGTGCTATCAAACCATAAATTAGACATTTCCTTTCTCATTTTTCTAGAATGTTTGAAGCATATACTAAGAGACACAAAAGGAAATTTACCACCTCTTATCCCCTGAATGCCTAGAGCAATTCCATCAGGGTTCAGCAAGAGTTGGGTCCACAAGCTCTAAGGCAGCCATTGTATGTAATGAATTAACTTCTCTCCTAGGCCTCTGGAATGGTACTAACTTATGTACCATCCTTGGGAGCATTGAGAAAACACCCAAATCAATCCTTGTGTTTTGTGACTCAAGGGAGGACCCCCAGTTGAGAGGTTTAGCGCTTAGAGAATGTAAGACCGGGTGCTGTTTCAGGGACGCTATCTTGATTTATGTTCACCTCCACCCTCCAAGAACTTGAAGTGGTTAACAAAGATATATTCAGCAGTGCAGCTTGGTGTACCCGACTAGGGAGTAAGGACAATCCCTACCGTTAGGCGTTGACCACTCAATACTCACATATCCTTTGACGACCTCATGTGAGTAGGTGCACGGGACAGTTAGACCTGATCCCTCTTCTACAAAAAGCTCATTAAAAAAAAAAAAAAAAAAAGACCTTATTGAAGCCAAAGAAAATTTGACGGTCTTTCTGAAAAGCAAGGGCATTTAAAATTTCCCCCACTTCCCTACTGGGACGTGGCTCATTCATTAAAGAACGCATTTCCCAGAGGGAGAGAAGTTCAGCTCTTCTGTCACCTCCCAGTTCTCAGGCTAGCTTCTCCTCCCAGACTCTTAACCAGGAGTCCAACGCCAGGGGGACTAGCCGGCGCCGAAGCCGGGCGGCCAGCGGCCCCGGAGGCGGCGGCGGGCCGGGGGCATCCTGGGGCATGTAGTTTCCCTGGCGCGGCGAGTACGTCCCGGCATGTTCGTATCCAGGCGCGCCGGCAGCAAGGCCCCAGGCACAGCCGCCTTGGCGGAAGCCTCGAGGCGCTTCCCGTCCCAGACTCTCCGACCTCAAATGCCTTAACGCTCGGCAGAGACACTTACTTCTTGCTCAGTTTCGGCTCGCCGTCGTCCACGCTCACCTCAGGCCCTTGCACCGCAGCCATCTTTCCCGACAGCCCGACCTAGAAGAGACGGGGGTCTCACAGCGACTTCCAGGTCGGGGTTCGGAGCCCCGCCCCTTCCGGGGACTAGGCGGCGGAAGCTCCGCGCACGCTGCCGCTGCTACTGCGCAGGCGCGGGTCTGGGCTTGGCGCCTGTGGCGTCACCTGTGGCCTGGCCGCGTGCCTGGCGCTCGTAAGCGGGGAGCAGCTATGGCGGAGCCGATGGATTTGGGCAAAGACCCCAACGGGCCCACCCATTCTTCGACTTTGTTCGTGCGGGAGGATGGCAGCTCCATTTCCTTCTACGTGAGGCCCAGCCCGGCGAAGCGCCGACTGTCGACGCTCATCCTGCACGGCGGTGGCACCCTGTGCCGGGTGCAGGAGCCCGGGGCCGTGCTGCTGGCCCAGCCCGGGGAGGCGGTGGCAGAGGCCTCGGGCGACTTCATCTCCACGCAGTACATCCTGGACTGCGTGGAGCGCAACGAGAAGCTCGAGCTGGAGGCCTACAGACTGGGCCCGGCCTCGGCGGCCGAGGAGGCCGCAGAGACAAAGCCCGGGGCTCCAGCCGAGGGCGCCGCCGCGGAGCCGGTGCCACTCTCGGGGCGGATGGCCTTCACGCAGGCGGACGACGTGGCCATCCTGACCTACGTGAAGGAAAATGCCCGCTCGCCCAACTCCGTCACCGGCAACGCCCTGTGGAAAGCGATGGAGAAGAGCTCGCTCACCCAGCACTCGTGGCAGGCCCTGAAGGACCGCTACCTCAAGCACCTGCGGGGCCAGGAGCAAAAGTACCTGTTGGCGGACGTCCCAGTGAGCCCCTCCTCGCAGAAGCTCAAGCGGAAGGCGGAGCAAGACCCCGAGGCCGCCGACAGCGGGGGTGAGGCCTGCTCCTGCCAGCGTCTGGGCCTCTGCTGACACCCGTGCTCCTAATGGGGCTGGCGTGGGGTGCTTTGTCTTCTGTCAGGCGTCCATTTTGGCATCTTTAGTAGCATCCCTTGCCCCCTCCCAACCCCCTCTTTGACATCCGGGTAAAATTGCACCATTTTCTTTTCTCTCTCTAAAAGTTTCATTATTTACTTTTTTAGTAACTAGAACATAACGCATGGTTAGAAATGCACCAGTTACAAGAACAGTATATAGAAAATTCTCCCATCCTTCACCAGCTATCCGTTTTCCTTCCCCCAAAGGCAACAGGGTAACTGGCTTTTTGTGCATCTTTTCAGAGGTAATTCAGAGACTCTTTAAAATATATATAAGCCGTTTTAGAGGAGAGCATACCAGGCTGGCGTAATTTCATTCTTTGACTTAACTGAATGCGTATTCACATAAGACGCTTGTAAGGTCGTTTTCTGGTTTTGCTTAGAAGGCAGAGTTTTTAACGCAGTTGACTTGAAGTTGGGATTCAGGTATGATTGGGACACAGTGCAAAGCTGTTACTGTGTTTCAGTTTTGATATAACTAGTGTTGACAGCTTAAATTGACCTTTTTGTTAATCCCCGCCCCCTTCCTTGTCTTTGCCTATGTGGATATTTTATGTGAAGTCTGAGAAGGTAAAATTTAATTCTCCTGTTCAGTATGTTTAGGTAGGAATTTTGGTTTTGGTAAAAGTGGCATTTCACATTCAACAGATATTTGAGTGCCAGACACTGTTGTCCTGCTGGGATATAACAATAAATAAAAGACAGTCCATGTGGTCATGGAGCTTAACACCTAGCTGGGTGGTGGTAAGTGCCAAAGAGCACAATAATGCAGGATGAGGGCTGTGCAGGGCGTTGTTTTCTATAGGGTGATAAGGGAAGGGCACCATGAGAAGCTGATATTTGAGCAGAGACCAGAGGAAGTGCAAGAGCAAGCATGCTAGATCTGGAGAAGAGTGTTCCAGACTGAAGGGACAGCACATGCAGAGGCCTGAGGTCAGAGTGTGGCTTTCTGTTCTTGGAGCACCAGACACCAGTGTGGCTGGTATGGAGGGAAAATTCTAGGAGATGCGATCTGGGCTATGTGTATGGGTAAAGTAATTACTGCGGGCCTTGACTTGAAGTCAGTGATAATGAGACTTCTGGGAAGCCGTTTGGAACTTGGCACAAAATTAAGCTGGATTCATTCAACTTATAAAAATAATGTTTAGATGAGCAAATAAAATGTAAAAATTGAAATCTTAAAAAGACTAAGAGATGGGGAAGCGGCTGTGGCTCAATCAGTACGGCTCCCGTTTACCATATGGGAGGCCCCGGGTTCGGTTCCTGGGGCCTCCTGGTGAAGGCAAGCCCGCCCGCACGGCGTGGTTAGCTGACCCAGCGAGCACAAGCAGCAAGGGGGGGTAAATGAATAAATAAATAAAATCTTAAAAAAAAAAAAAAAGTCAATCACAGCAAGGAGATATTATATTTTATATATCAGACTGGCAAAAATTCAAATAGGTAATATCCAAAGTTAGTGAGGTATGAAACCAAGTATACTCCTATGCTGTTAATAGAAGGAAATTTTTACAACTTCTTTGGGGGGCATTTTGACAATACCTAACACTTAAATACATGTTCCCTTAGACGCAAGGATTATTTTTTACTCATAGGAATGCTAGCACATTAGACATAGGTTAGTTCTACAGTTTGCTTTTTTTTTTTTTTTACATTTTCAAAGAGCTTTTATATTACCTTCTTTTCCCTTTTCCCTTCAGGAAGTACAAAAAGGCACTGAAAAAAACAAAACACATCATACATATATGATATGGCAAATATGTTGACAAGTTTATCCATGTAAATTAAGAAGCAGAAGATAATTGTCACAGAGCCTATCACTTCTAAATCCAAGTATTCAAACTTTTATTTCCAATTTTTACTTTAAATATATAGAAGTAATTCAGACTCATTTTAGACAATTGTTATTTTTCTTTGTTTCTTGATTTTGGGAGTACTTTTTCAAATTTTCTATCATTAAGGAGAAAGAATTATGCAATACATATCCTGTAATTTTTTAAAAATATATTTTTATTAGGTTATTAACTTAGAAAACAATCATGCACATGTGTGAAATTCCCATATAACACTCCTCCACCAACACTACATTGTTGTGTCAAAATTTGTTAATATGAGATAATATCAGACTATTACCTAACGATGGTCTGTAGTGTACATTAAGTATAATTTTTCCAAATCCCCCTCTTAACACAGTATATCTTCGGCATTGATACAAGACTATTACATTACAGTATTGCTGTTAACTATAGTTCATAGGTTACATTATTTGTATTTTTTCCCATTGCAGTTTGCTTTTTTATATTTTTTAATTAAAATTTTTAAAAAAATTTTTTGCTGTTTGCTTTTTTAACTTTATATCTTGCAGTCCTTGTGTGTCTGCACATAGCTCTGCCTCATTCTTTTCTCATCAGTTGCATTCTATGTGAACTATAATTTTTCATTATAGAAAATTCCAAATACATACAAAACTAGAAAGAATAGTATAATGAACCACAGTGCATGTGTCCATTACCCATCTTCACCTGATTATTAATTCATGGCCTGTTGTTCTCATCTATATCTTCATCTACTACCCACCCCCAACTTCTGGGATTATATTATAGCAAAAGCCAGTTATCATATCAATTTGTATGTTTCAGTACCTATCTCTAAAAGATAAGGCTTCTCTTCTTTTTTTTTTTTTCAGTTATAGAGGTTGTGGGTTTACAAAAAAATCATGTATGAAATACAGGGTTCCCATATCAGATGCTATTATTAACACAGATGTCTTTTTTTTTTAAAGATTTTATTTATTTATTCATTTATCCCCCCCTTGCTGCTTGTGCTCGCTGGGTCAGCCAACCACGCCGTGCGGGCGGGCCTGCCCCCACCAGGAGGCCCCGGGAACCGAACCGGGGCCTCCCATATGGTAAACGGGAGCCCTGCTGATTGAGCCACAGCCGCTTCCCCACAGATGTCTTTTTAATTATTGTTTTTGACATTTGTATACAGTGATGTTGACTTTTTTGGCTGTCTAGTTATATATGAGTTTTCATACATGTATAGATTTGTAACCACCACCAAATTCAGGTTACAGAAAAGTTCCATCACAAAAAACTTCATGCTGCCCCTTGGTAGTCAACTTTTGGTAACTAGAAGAGAGACCGGAGTTAAATCCCTAGAGTTCAAAAAGCAAAGAGGCATAAAAGGATGTTTGGCAGGAGGCCCTCCTTTTTGTAGATGGTATGTGGTGGATTAGGAGAACTGTCTTACCCAAAGTTGTGCCCTGTTAGGGCAGCCAGCATCCAGTGACTGATTTATGCACTTACAAAATTATAAAGGCTCACTCTCTTGCCCCAATTTGGACAACTCTGAAGGGCTTTTCCTAGCTCCAGAGCTCCCCATGGTTTTGACTGAGGCCTTGTTGGGATTGTTGACAGTTTAGGATCTCTCTGCCCTCTCCTTTTTCCCTTCCCTTCCATCCACGAATATTTTCCCACGAGCACTTCCTAATAAACAACTTATGTGTTAATCTCTTTCACAGAATCTGCTTCCGAGACAACCCAACTTATGACATGGTTTAGTTAATTTACAAGATATAAAAAATACAGAGCAAAAAATATGTGAAGGAGCTTTTTTATTTTATATATTGGAGTTTAGGAACATCACCATTTGGATAGTACAAGTTTTCAGAAGTGAGGGTAGAAATTTTTGAACATGTTAAGTCTTATGCTTTTCTTGTCCTTCGAAATAAAAAGATGTCTTCTAATAGGAAAAAATAGTGCAGGCTTTCTTGCCCAAAGCCCATAGAGCATGCACTTTACCTTTGGTTTATGCAAAAGAGGCTAATACTAATGTGTGCTGTTCTTTTTAATAGAACCACAGAATAAGAGAACTCCAGACTTGCCTGAAGAGGAATCTGAAAGAAAAGAGGTCCAGGAGAATGAAGAGGCAGTCAAAAAGATGCTTATAGAAGCTACTCGGGAGTTTGAAGAGGTGGCGGTATGTTAACTAGATTTATTTATAATTTTTTTCCCTACCTTCATTCTTCTCCTTTGAAACTGATCATCCCATCTACCCTTTTCATATATCAGAAAGGTAAGAAAGAAGTTCAAGATGGAGGAGGAAGATGGTGAATGGGACTGATATGGACCCTAAGCATGTAATTTTTAGTTTTTGGAAGGAAAACTTGAGGAAGGATAAAAAAAAAAAATTGAGGAGAATAGAGACATGTATTTAAACAGTATATAAAGCACTTCACTTTGAGTGCTTTGATCCTAGTATAAGTTTTTTAAAGTTAGGACTGTGAATTTATCTTTTATAAGTGAGGTGTTTTTGTTTTTGTTTCTCAGGAACATAGGTTTTTGTAATTGGTAAGTAAAGGAATGCACAGGAATTGGCAGAATTTAGGGATTTGTTGCCTTTGTAATCTGCTTTTTTTGTATATTATTTGATATTTAGTTCATTTTCCATAAACTGTCAAATACTCTCAACAGTCCTCAAATATGGCCTACATAGGTCTCTTCTCATATAACGTGCTTTCAAATTTGCCTAAATGTAGTGTACCTTGTAGGTCCTAATATACTCATACAACTGTTTTTTGAGTACTGTATTCAAGTATTGATAGACACTGGGGATGCTGTGATGAGGAAAACAGATACGATTCCTGCCTTCATGGAGTTTACAATCTGGGAGTAAAGTCAAACATTTAAAAAATAATCTTATGCACATATGTGCACACACGTGTGTGTGTATATATGTATACATACATTTCATATTCAGTGTAGCTTCTCATCTGTTGGAATAACATAGCCAATGGTACATACACACACATGCACATATACACATACATAAATATATCCAACACTGATAAATGTAAGAAGGAACGTAGCATATTAGAGTAATTGAAGGAGGTTCAGTGTGATTGGAGTACAAAGGGCAAAGGGGGGTGAGGGGCGGTTGAGTTGGGAGAGACCAGATCTTACAAGTTTAAGACTTGGTAATTAGGAACTAGTATTATCCAAAACTTTCTCTAGGTGGATGAGAGCCCTGATTTTGAAATACATATAACAATGTGTGATGATGATCCACCCACGCCTGAGGAGGACTCAGAAACACAGCCTGAAGAAGAAGAAGGAAAAGCTTCTCCACCAGAGGTGGGAGCTGCCATTAAAATCATCCGGCAGTTAATGGAAAAGTTTAACTTGGATCTCTCAACAGTTACACAGGCTTTCCTGAAAAATAGTGGTGAGTTGGAGGCTACTTCCTCCTTTTTATCATCCGGTCGGAGGGCTGATGGATATCCTATTTGGTCTCGACAAGATGACATAGATTTGCAAAAAGATGATCAGCATTCCCGAGATGCATTGGTCAAAAAATTTGGTGCTCAGAATGTAGCTAGGAGGATTGAGTTCAGAAAGAAGTAATTGACAAGAGGATGAGAAAAGAAAAAGGTGTGGTAGGTGAGGCAAGAAAAAAGACTTTTGAACTTTGGGGAGTTCCTACATTGGAACCGATGCCTGTCTTTTGATCCATGTTGCCATTGCTCTGCAAGTCATAGATTTTATAGACAAGCAGAATTGTGCATGAGGATAAAAATCATATATGAAAGGAAAACCTATATCAGAGAGAAGTTGGCCTATTTAGTAATAATCCTTTGCTGGAATGGAACCCCTGTGCTGTATTGGTCACAGGAACTAGTGACAGAATCAAAGGAGGGAAATTAGGAGGCATAGGCCTTTCTGGCAGCGTTAATCAGAATCTCTTATCCCTTGGCAGAAGTTCCTCTAGACTGTGCTAGATTCTAAATCAAGAATCTAGAAATATGGAAAGATTTAATTAATTAAATTTAATTAATTGAATGTGGGTTGTTTCAAACCCTTTCATCTCCCAGCACATTTCCCAATGAGCTCTGATTTCTAGACTGCTTAAAAAATCCCATAATCCCTTTTCTAACTTAACACTTGGAGACCCTGTTTCTTGGCTCTTTTTTTCTCTGAGCTCTTGTCAGTCAAATGTCTAGCATGTGTTTCTTTACCTATTGCCCAATTTTGTATAAAACCCACACAAAACCCTAGAGTCTCAAGAACAGTCTTCCTTTGTTAATAATGTGTTCTTATTTATGAGGATAGTTTTGTGCTAAGGACTGTGTGAAATCTTAAAAAAAACTAGTGGATTGATTGTCGTGTTGCTTTCATTATTGAAAATAAATATAACTTTGTATTTGAGTCTCCAGGTTTTCTTTGACTGTATACACAAAACCCTTAAGATATAAACACAATAAAGAAACTAACTTTTAAATTTTACTGTTGTACCATATATATAATTTAAAATTTTCCACCTAACTACTTTAATGTGATTATACAATTCAGTGATTATATTCACAATATTGTGCTACCATCACCACCATCCATTAACAAAACAGCAAACATACTTGGTTGTTGTTATTTAGAACTGATGCAGTGGTTCCATTTTATTTTATTTTTTTATTTTTTATTTTTTTAAAGATTTTATTTATTTATTCATTTATCCCCCCTTGCTGCTTGTGCTCGCTGGGTCAGCTAACCACGCCCGTGCGGGCGGGCTTGCCTTCACCAGGAGGCCCCGGGAACCGAACCCGGGGCCTCCCATATGGTAAACGGGAGCCCTACTGATTGAGCCACAGCCGCTTCCCCAGTGGTTCCATTTTAGACCTCAAAGACCAGCAGAAAAATGCTAGTTCATTTAGTTGGAGCAAGATCTAGGTCAAGAACTGTGAAAAGTAGCAAATAAGGTGAAATGCTGAGAGAGCCAGAGGGGAGAGAAGCTAATCAGGAGCCAGCAGGTAGGTATGTGGCAGAAGGTATCAGTGCTCTTTCCCGTATCTGCTGGGCTCTCAACATTCCAGCTCCTGTCTCCAGTGGGAGTCCTACTGCGAGCCCCTGCTTCAGGCCTGCCTTCTCTTTGTTTAAAGTGTTAGAGAATAAATGTTCCTGGGAGTAGCCCTCAGCTAATGGTGAGTGGAAATTAGAGAGTGCATATCTAGCTTCCTTGCCCCTCCAGTGGAATGGAATAATGGTTTCCATGTCAGAGGTTCCTGGTTGATATTAAGCATAGTTGTTCGCGGTGGTATTCTGCTTATGAATGCACCCTGCGTTGATTTCTTTCTCTCTTTTCACATCCCCACCTCCCTACTAGTATATCCTGGAACCATTGACTGCACTCAAGTTCTTGCTTTATAGTCCACTTTGGGGGAACCCAGTCTAAGTCAAGGTGCTTAACCTGCATCTGCTCAGTATGCTGGAGGGATACAATGTAGCAACTAGCTGACTAGTAGCAATTCTCAAGTGGGGATTGGGAAGGGTTGAGTGGTGGGCATTTGTTTAAAACGTATTGGTCTTGGGAAGCGGCTGTGGCTCAATCAGTAGGGCTCCCGTTTACTATATGGGAGGCCCTGGGTTCGGTTCCCGGGGCCTCCTGGTGAAGGCAAGCCCGCCCGCACGGCGTGGTTAGCTGACCCAGCGAGCACAAGCAGCAAGGGGGGGGGATAAATGAATAAATAAATAAAATCTTAAAAAAAAAAAAAATGTATTGGTCTCCGTTCTGATATCCTTTGGGGTAGTTAAAAAACATTGCTTTAGAAGATGAAATGGAGACATCATCTAGGATTTCTGTGCCTTTGTGAAGTTACCACAGTCTATGGTCGGTTTTTGGCTTTATAGTTCTTGTCAAATCATGTGCAAAGGGGTCTGATTCACTATACTCAGACTCTCAAAAGACTTCTCATTCACCCACAGACCCCCCTCACTCATCCAGAAGGCCTCATATTTCTTTTTTTTTTTAAAGATTTTATTTATTTATTCATTTATCCCCCCCCTGCTGCTTGCGCTCGCTGGGTCAGCCAACCACGCCCTATGGGCGGGCCGCCCCCACCAGGAGGCCCCGGGAACCAAACCTGGGGCCTCCCACATGGTAAACGGGAGCCCCACTGATTGAGCCATAGCCGCTTCCCTAGGCCTCATATTTCTGACATCCCTGTCCCCATGGCTGAACCTCAGAATTCCTTCAGACACCTCAGCTTCCCCACCACTGAGCTTATAGACCACTCTTCTCTGATCCCACAGACCCCTGATCACTGACCCCAGACTCTGCATTTAAATTCTAACCCATGGGAATATGGCATTTCTTTCCCAAGAAAATATAAGATCAAAAGCATAAATAAATACATAATGATGCAAGTGTTTCTATGAGTTTCCTGGAAAGCATTCGGAGTTAAGTGCTTCTCGCCTTCCTTATCTGCAGTGATAAAGCCTTAACTTTGCAGCTGGGTTGTCAAGGTACCTAAAGGGAAAACAAACGCCAGAGGCAGGGGTACACCCAAAATCAACCGAGATGTGTGCCAGAGGCTGGAGAACAGTGAAAGCCTGGTGGGGACGGGGAACTAGACTTAAAGTGCTCATTCCTGTCACGTGTGAGTGCCCCTCTTTGCTTTGCAAGGCAAACAAAATTGAAATTTGGTTTACGGCTTCTTGGCGCTGCCTCTACGCGGTTCTTGGAGGCAGGTTTCTGCTCGTTTCCGTGGTCCAGGGCGCCACAGCCGCCGGCCAAGATTGCCGCAGCTCCAGCCTCTGCGGTGCGGGGAACGGGTTCTGTCCGTCTGCCCGCGTCAGCTTCCAGAGCGGCCCGTGGCCGCGGTTCCCGCAGCCTCTGCTTTGGCTCCAGTCCCGGCCAGGGGAACGCAGGAGCGGGGGCCGGGCTGGAGGAGGCCGGGGAGTGCTGGGACCCGGTGTCAGCGGGCCCTGCCGAGCTGCGGCGAGACCCGGCCCTCAGGGTGGCCTTTGGAGAAACGGCCCGGCAGCAGGGCCGGTGTCTCGCGGGTACCCTCGCGTGTGGGGTGGCAGGCGGCGGGGCCCGGAGGCATTTAGGGCGGGCCTGGAGCCGGCAGTGTAGGCCTCAGGCCTGCGGGAGCGGCGGGAGGGCGCCTGCGCGTCCCCGCGGGCTTCCGGCGCCACCCGGCGCAGGGGAGCGGCGGGGGTGGCTGCGCCGCGGCTCTCGCAGGCAGGGCTGCGGCCGTCGGGTCGGTGACTTTGCCGCCAGGAGACTGGGGTGGGGACAGGAGGTGGTGGGCGGCGGGCTAGAGGGAAGGTGAGCTCCTTGGAAATGCGCCAGCGTAGGGGACAAAAGCTGCCAAGATGTACCTCTTGGAGGGACTTGCACCTTTTTTCCCCAGACTGGGAAACGGAGCCAGTCCCGCTCTCCCCTGGCTCCTCTTGGTCAGTCCGGTGCGGTTCACGGTTCCCTCGAGCCCGGGTTTTGCCTAGTGACTGGCCATTGTGGTTCCCATTGGCTGAGGCCAGCACATATCCTAATAATGATAATATCCTTTATTAATTATTGTCAGGCATTTAGTTTAGCTGTGGTTCTGGAAAGGGGCAATCAGTTAATTTTATTTTGAAATAATTTCAAACTTAGATAAAAGCTGTAAGAACTGTTTACCCTTTACTCATATTCCCCGATATTTACATTTTACCACCTTGCTCCATATCCTCCCTGCTTTCTCTATTTTTTTTTTTTCTGAATTATTTCTGAGAATGTTGTCAGAAATGTGCCCCATCACTCCCAAATATGTCGATGTATTTGTTCCCAAAACAAAGAGCACAATCCTACAGAACAAATTCAACCATCAAATTAAAAAAAAAAAAATGAACATGGGTACAGCACCACCATCACATCTTCAGACTCTATTCAGGTTTCAGGGATTGTCCCAGATATGTTCTTTCCCACAAAAAGATCCTCTTTACAATTGTGCATTGCGTTTAATTGACATGTCTCTTTAGAACTCTTCAATCTGGAAAAATCCTGCAGTTGTTTTTCTGGTTTTTGTTTGTTTGTTTGTTTGTTTGTTTTTACTTTCCAGACCGTGACACTTGTGAAGAAGGCCTGGATTTGGATTTGTCTGACACCCCCCGGGGGGGGCCGCCCGCCCCAGGATTAGATGGAGGTGTGCATCTGCAGCAGGGATACAAAAGGGGTGCTGTGTTCTCTGGGTATCATATCAGGAGGTGCTGTTACTTTACACCTGATGGTAATTTTGATCATTTAGGTGGTGCCTGCAAGGCTTCTTCACCACAAAATTCTCTTCCTGTTTGGAATGAATAAGTATATCATGGGCACACACTTTGAGATATGAAACATCCTATTACTTCTTTTTTTTTTTTTTTTTTTTTTTTTTATATATATTTTTTTATTTTACCGGGAGGTCCCGGGGATCGAACCCAGGTCCCTCCATATGGCAGACGGACGCCCAACCATTTGAGCCACATCCGCCCCCTCCTATTACTTCTTGAATTACACCCAGACGTTTTATCATCCATTGATATTTCTTTGAAACTGTTATTGCCATATTGATAGAATATGATTTTCTAACTTAACCATTCCTCTACATCAGTTCATTGGGATTCTACTATAAGAAAGAGCTTTCCTTTCTCCTTCATTTATTAGTCATTTATTGATTTATATTGGTGTGAATTCAAAGATTTCTATTTTATTGCTATCATTAGGTATTTTGGTGGTCACATTCCCTGTTTTGGTTGGCCCTTTCTTTTGGAAAGTTCTGGCTCTTTTTTTTAGGAAGAATTATAATAATTATATAATGAATTTTTAAAAATTTCCTGGCAGGTGTTTTATTTGGAGGGATTTCTGTGAAAGTTAAGGTGATTTAAAAAATTTTTGGTAATCAAATAAAATCCTCAGTTCCTGTTATAATTGAAATAATAACAGTAATATCTCCAATCTTTAAAATTCCTTCTACTTCTCAGGGAAAGGGCCAGCCAGCTAAAGTGGCTTTATATTTTTACTTTGAAATAACAGCTCTTCAATTGCCTCTTTTTTTTTTTTTTTTTTTAAAGATTTTATTTATTTATTCATTTATCCCCCCCTTGCTGCTTGTGCTCGCTGGGTCAGCTAACCACGCCACGCGGGCGGGCTTGCCTTCACCAGGAGACCCCGGGAACTGAACCCGGGGCCTCCCATATGGTAAACGGGAGCCCCACTGATTGAGCCACAGCTGCTTCCCGCCAATTGCCTCTTAATTTAATATTTTAATTGTAAAACCTCTTTGTGTGTGTGTGTGTAGCCCCAAAAGGGGCAAGAAGAGTCTTTAATTAGCGGAGGGAGGATCCACCAGAATAAGAAAAGGTACAGCGAGCAGGGGAGCAGAGGGGCCAAAGCAGGTGGGAGGCTCACCTAGCCACGGGAAGACTCACCTCTCCACCTCTAGCACAGGCACTGCACTGACAGACAAGGCGAAACAGCAGCCCCTCTTGATTGGGAGGGGGTGAAATGGCCCCTGTGGCTGGAGGCTGCCTAGCTTTTAGGCCCCAGCTCCTAGGTATGGCTGGTGCACATCGAGTTGGCCCTTGTCCGCAGCCAGTGCTCCGTGGCCATATTCAGGCAGAGCTCAGGAAGCTGCAGAGGGTCCCTGCTGCTTCTACTGGGCCCAAGGAGGCTTGGGAATAAGAGGGCAAGGAAGAGGAACTGGAGTCTGAAGCCTCCCTCCCCACTTGGGGTGTCACAGGGGAGGAAGAGTAGTCGCCTTCTGGCTCCAGGCCCGTCCAGACCCACAGCGACCAATAAGGTACAATCACTGGGACCAGTCACAGCCGCTGGAGGTGGAGGTTTTAAAAAAAAAAAAAAAAAAAAAAAAAAAAAAAAAAAAAAAAAAAGACAAAAGGTTACAGTCTCCTACAAGCACAGAATTTAAGTTTCCAGACATTAAAAAAAAGATCTGTCCAGGCCCAGGGGACTGAACATCAGAAGCCAGCCTGACCAGGCATGTGTGGCCTTGGGCAAGTCCACTGCTGCTTTCTTGACCAGGAGCAGCCCCCCTCCTGTATTTAATGCCCACTCCCCTCTGCCGCTGCTGCCATTGCCACCACTCTGGGGAGTAACTCCAGGACGCCTTTGCGGAGACATGAGGGAGCCTGAGGGGAAGGGCAGGAGATCCAGCCAGATGGTTTAAAAATTCTTGAGGAACTCTGCCACAGTGCGTGTGTGGCCATTGACTGACAGCTTCATCTCACTGATCTCCTTGTCGATCCCCTCCATGAAGTGGATTACAAAGTCCACTAACTTGTGTTTGTACATCTGCTCTGGTAGAAGATGGTGATCAAAAAACTGATGTCATATCCCTCTACTGGTTTCCTTCAAAGGATAAAGAAGTTCTCTGCTCGCATCATCATGAAGCGCATGCGTTTATGGCATAAAATCTTCTCGATCTCATCAGCCTGTTTCACAGCAATGCTGATCCGGACAGAATTGATGGAGCCCTCAGTCAGAACCCTTTCCCTCTCATTCCTGCTCATGGTCACAGGCTGTAACAGGCGCTCCTTGCTCCTCCTGACTTCCACTTCCGGCTCTTTGTGTCCTCCCACAACCTGAGAGAAGTTCTCCAGGCAGAGGGCAGCCTGAAGTGTGGCCCACAGGGCACTCAGGCAGGGGCGGAGAGTGGCAGTCATCGTGGCGCTGGCTGGGCTGGAAACTCTAAAGCCTCTCAATACCTTAAAAATAATTCCCTCCCCCCGGGCAGACATTTTATTCGTAAGGATTTACCAGATATATAAGCAGTTCAAGTGTAATTTATTGATATAATAGCAATACCTAAACTCTTCAAAATTATTTTACTTCTGCATATTTACTTCCTCAAAAGGCACTTCTGTATCTATTTAGTGACCTTTCTGTGAAAAATGCTGTTTATAATGGTTTTAAAGTATACATATAGGGAAGCGGCTGTGGCTCAATCAGTGGGGCTCCCGTTTACCATATGGGGGGCCGCGGGTTCGGTTCCCGGGGCCTCCTGGTGAAGGCAAGCCCGCCCGCACGGCGAGGTTAGCTGACCCAGCGAGCACAAGCAGCAAGGGGGGATAAATGAATGAATAAATAAATAAAATCTTTAAAAAAAAAAAAAAAGTATATCTATCTATCTATATATTTTTTTTAGTGTGTTTTTTTTTTTTTT
>JAKSZT010010873.1:12271956-12285462 GCA_026826555.1 Tolypeutes matacus | reverse complement strand
AGGAACCCCACTGAGTGGGGTGATAGGCACTTAGATGTTCTATGAGCTCCTACTGAGGTGTGCGTAAGAGTTACCTCTGGGATGACCTCCCGACTCTCTTTGAAGTCTCTTAGCCACTTGAACTCATTTGTCTTTACCATTTCCCCCTTTTATTCAAGGTCTTTTTCCAGTTGTGTTGCCAGTTGGCACTTGGGAAAAGTTTTCAATTAGCAATAATCGTGCCTCGGATAAACCTCATTGGCTACAATACTGCCACTGCGCAAAGCTGCCAGTTGGCACTTGGTATTAATCCCTTGTTGCCAGGGAGGATCATCCCCAGGAGTCGTGTCCCACGTTGGGGGGAAGGTAATGCAATCACATGCTGAGTTTGGCTTAGAGAGAGACCACATTTGAGCAACAAGGAGGCTCTCAGATGGCAACCCTTAGGCACCCCACAACTGCTGGCCTTGCCTTTTATATTCGATTGCCCACCCACCAAGGGGTGGGGCTCAACACCCTAATCCTAACCTAATCATGCCCAGATTAACAGATCAGTTTACAAGCATGATTCAATTATATTTTTGGAATTCATAATTACATCAAACTGCCACAGTAGGGGAGAAGGCAAGAAAGTGACATCTGCTCCTCATGGAGGGGAGGCTCAGGTCAGATACTGGGAGATCCTGGAGAGAGAGAACCCTAAGGAGAGCAGCCCTGGCCTCCCAGTCTGCCTGGATACTGGCTCTTCCCTTTGCCTTCTTGGATGCCTCCCTAGGTCAGGCTCGCTGTGGCTCCATTATTTTCTGATGGGGTTTCTTCCCCTCGTTTCTACTTCAGACCCAGATTCTAGAGCTGACACCACCACGGACTAGCAGATGGACTGCAGTTCTCTAATTCACCTCTTGCCTCACCTCTTCATTTTTACATACGAGAAAGAGTAAGGCAAGCTCTAATGCCCAGGAGCTGGCGTGGCACCCCCAGCCAGGTCTGATATTCTCAGAAAAGGCCCCTCTGTGATGGTGATGGAAAAAGACAGGATAAAGTCCACCTTGTAATCATGTCTGAATACAGACAATCATAAACACTAAGCCACAAAATACCATCTATCCCCTTCTCTCAACCATTACAAGTGACTGCTGCTTCTTTACCAATTATGGCTGTAGCCTAACTCTAGTTTTCTCTCCATATATTTAAGATTTATTAAGATAACAAATCACCCTCCTTCTAGACAGCACACAATATAAAGCAACCCCCCCTTCCATGAACCCACCCCAAAATCACCTAACACAAGTTCAAATCCTATCATAAGGCCCTTATAGCACCCTATTTCTGGGATGCCCTGGGGTTCCATTTTGTGCATTCTCCCTTACTGCAATGAGCAATAAATACGATTTTGTTAAATACAGGTGTGTTCCTGGTTGTCTTGGCTTGAGGTCATACACATACACACACACACACACACACTTATTTATAACATTTTACTCTACACATCATATTCTGTGTTCTCAGAGTTTTAACACATTAAAAAAAAAAGTTTGGTCTTGCTTGAGGACCCTGGGAGGACCAACAGTTATGCAGGAAGTGCTAGGTTGGTGGGAACTGGTTATTCTGGAGCCAGGTTTACACTGGTGGCTGTGTCTAAAGGGCATGAAGAGGGCTTCTGGCTGCAGAGGCAACAACTTCCAAACCAAGGAGGATTTGGGGACTGCAGGAAATCCAGCACCAGGGCAGGGGACAGATTTGGGTGGTGGCCCCTTGAAAGGGTCAGAACTTTCTCCAGCCACTGCACACTGGAGTGAGGGTATCAGGAGAGCTCTGGTTGAGAAGGTGCCCTCCCCTTCTAACTTTCCTCCTCTAGGCATGGGCCATGGAGGCTGCTTGTCAGCCTAATGAGAGGAGCAGTGGTTGGGCTCCATTCCCACCTTGTCACCTAAGGCTCCCCCGTTGCTAGCAGCCAAATGGGTGAGTTGGACTGGTAGGTGGAGCTGTCCTGGCTACACCTAACCTTGTCATTACTGAACTGGTCCCACCCTTTAGAGCTGAGAGGTGCTGTTCAGCTTGGTGATGCTCCTCTGTCCTGCCTGCACCAAGGGCATAAGGGAGCTGTAGATAGGTGCCGGGGAACCAGCTCCAGGACCTAGTCCATGCTGTCATCTCCAGCGACCTACAGGACAGTGTGTCCTGGTACCCTTTCTTGGTCTGCTTAGCTCTCCATCCAGGAACTCAGGGCTGCTGCTACCTAGGCACCCAAGACCTTGGCATGATTCTGTGGTAAAGGATGGCATCATGAGAACATGAGCAATGTGAGGAAGATGCTGGCAGCTGGGGCAGCCACAGGGCCTGTGTCCTCATTTCCCTTCTGGCTCAGGCCCCTAGTACACAGGGCCCCTGTGGGGGTCCCTTGGCTGCTGGGCAAGTGTCCATTCCCCAAGTCTCCTCCTGCTTCAGGTGCTCTTGGGCTTGCTCTCCAGTGTCCAGACATCCTTCTTGGAGGAGAGACTGAAGCTCATCAGGAAACCTTAGAGATGCAGTGATTATGGAGGGGTAGCTCCTCCCAGCAGTAGCTCAGCATAGGGATCTGTGATTGCTGCCCAGGCTGGTGGCTGCCAACAGCCCCAGGCTGCACTGTGGGGGGTGAGATGGACCCCGAGGCCCTGCCATCTTATCTTCACAGGCTCCTGTGGGGTGGTAGGTGGTGGGGTGATGGGCTGGGGACCAAGTTCCAGATGCAGGCTGGGCCACCAGTGCCTCTGGCCACTTGTCCTGCTGCTGCTGAGGTCTCCCTCCACTGAGTTAGTCCAGTTGCCTATGCTGCCATTGAACATGACCTTGATGTCCTCCCATTCATGGCTCTGTTCACTCACAGTGACTTAAACTCTGTCTTGAGGTGGTGTTGGCATCCAACTTGCAGTGAGTTTGGAAGTGGGAAGATGAACTTGTCCAACAAGGACTACATACTGTGGTAGATGCATCTGGTGCCAAGTCAGGGGTTACAAAGCTTCTGAAGACCTTCTTGAACTGATCCACCATGACGCCAGATTTGGAGCCGCCCCATTGTGTCCTGCACACATGCGATACTCTCATGGACCTCACTGGTGCTGTGGTTCTTGAGCAGTACATGGCAGATCTCTGACCAGCACGGCCTTTCCCAGCTATCCACAACCTGCATGCCTGGACACACCCCATGTGCCATCTCGCCCACCTGGTTGGGCCTCAGGAGGGCTGTAACCCCTGCTTGTGGTTTTTTTTTTTTTTTTTGGGTGGGGGGCAGTGTTTTCCTTCTTGCCTGGCTCCATAGTGTTGAGACCCTCCAGGCCGCAGCTCCTGTGAAACAAGAGAACAGTTGAGCCATTTAAACCCCTTTGAGGGTTGTTATTATGGGTGGGACTTGGCTTTGTTGCCTTAGATTCTATTTAATGTCCTTCCCCCTTTTCCATTATTCGGGCAGGTGCTGGCCCATGGGAAAAAGGGGCCATGGGGGCCAAGGGCTGAGGAGGAGGGAAAGGGGCAAAGGAGATCCCAGGAAGATGCAGCTTGCAAGGATCCAATCCCTTCTCTGTCAGGCAGGACATGGGACCCAGAAAGCACAGTAACTTGTCCAAGGCCACTTTGCAAAGACTGCAGAACAGAAGCGTCCTGAGGCCATCTCTGAGAGCCCTGGCATCCAGCTATGCTGTGCCCATCCTGTCCCCCCACAGGCAGGGGGTGCGGTGGGCTTCTCCCCCCGACCGTGCCCAGCTCAGGTAGGTGTCGACAAACCCGATCGTCCCCTGTCCTGGGCCCCGCTTGGGTTAGAAATCAGGCAGGCCAATGTCTGGCCCCACAGGCCCAGCTTTTAAATTCTAACCCATGGGAATACAATTGTTCTTTCCCAAGTAAATATTAAAAGTAAAAAGCCAAAAGCAGAAAAAACCAGTACACATTACTGACGTCGGTGTTTCTGTGCGTTTCCTAGAGAGCACAGAAGACGTTCGGGGCTGCTTGCCTTCCTCATCTGCAGTGACAAAACCTTAGCATCGCAGGCTTTTCAGGGCCCTGAGAGGACAAACAAGTGGCCAAAGGTGGTGGCCCGAGGCAGAGCGACCGCCAAAAGCCACCTCGGGGAGTGGGCGAGGTACATTAAAAGCCTGGTTGGCTTCGGAAGGCAAACGAAATTTAAATTAGGCTTGCAGAAAATTCTCTGAAACCCTTCATAACGGTTCCCTCTCGCTCGTCTACGCGTTACTTACAGACCGTTTTGCGCCAACAGGCTGCTCACGTTTCCATTGGTCAAGGTGCTCGCTGGTGCAAGTACCATTGGATAGGCTTGCTGTCCATCTCTGCCCAAGCTTGGTAAGTCCCCGCCTCTTCGTTGCCGGGAGACAGGACCCTGCCTAGTAACAGGCGGCTCACACTTGCCATTGGCCGCGGTCCCGAGGCCTGTGGTTTGGCTCGGTCCTCGCGAGGGCTCTGCAGGATTGGGGGGCCCGGGCTGGCGCGGGGGGCCGGAGAGGTCCCGGGCAAGTGGCTGCCACTGCCTTGTCCGCAGGTCCTGCCGAGGTGCGGGAAGGCCGTTGGAAAATGGGCGCTCGGCAGCAGGGACTCCAGTCAGGCGGGGACCCTGGGGTGGGGTGTCTGTGAAAGGCCTGCGGGCGCCTCAGCGCGGGGACAGCAGCTTAAACTTCAGGGGGAGCAGCCGGGCCGCTCCCTGGTCTGCTAGTCGCCTCCCCCGCCTCGGGCTGGTAAAGGGAGCCCCTGTGTGAACCGCCCCCTCGCAGGGTCTGTGGGAGATGCGCCTACTCAGAGGAGGGCGCCCGCCTGAGAGCCTCGCCTCTGTGACGCGCAGGGGAGAGGCAGTGATTAGGGCAGGGCGGCGACTGCGCCCCCGGGGAGGCGAGCGCCCTGGGAGTGCGCCAGCCGGGCGAACCGCGCGGCTTCTAGGCGTACCTCTCGGATTGCGTTTGCACCTTTATTATGATTTTTTGAACCAGTTTTAAAAAAAGATTTGTTTATCCCCCCACTCGTTTGCACCCGCTGTCTGCTCTCCGTGTCCCTTCGCTGTGTGCTCACTGTGTCGCTCCTCTTCTATCCCGGACCTGCCATGGGGTAGGCGGAAGCTCCATGGCTTGAGCCACATCAGCTTTCCTGCATGTGCACCTTTGGTTACCTGGGAACACCGGTTAAGGAGGTTTGATGTATGTGTTTAATGACATCAACGCTTGGCAGTATTTCATTAATGGAACTAGCAGACAATATCTCCAGTCGACTTAAAGTCATAGGATGTATTTTTTTTCCAGAGATATTTCTGCAAAATGGACACAGAATTAAATTGGTTTTTTTTTTTTTTTTATTCATTTATCCCCCCCCTTGCTGCTTGTGCTCGCTGGGTCAGCCAACCACGCCGTGCGGGCGGGCCCGCCCTCACCAGGAGGCCCCGGGAACCGAACCCCGGGCCTCCCACATGGTAAACGGGAGCCCTACTGATTGAGCCACAGCCGCTTCCCTTAAATTGGTTTTGACACCTTTTAACCAATAAATTCCTGCTGGTTACTGTAGCAACTTAATAATACCCATCCACCGCCCCCCCCCCTTATTTGTAGATGTTTTTGTGAAAAATACAGACAGTTGTGTTTGGAGCTTTGTTTGTTTGATTTTTTTTGTGTTGTTGTTTATTTACTTTTTAGGAGTTACCAGGTTCAATCTTGTACATGGAAAGCAGGTGCTCAAGCCACACCCACTCCCCTGGAGATTTATTTTAATAAATAAAGTCCTTGGTATTTATAATTATAATGGCAATAATATAAAAAGATTATTTCTCAAGAAATGTGTATATAAAGGGAATTTTGTCACAAGGACAATCTAGAAAGTGGCCTTGAATTTTTTTTTTTTTTTTTTAAGCAATAAACAGCAAAAAACAGCAAAACTTATGGTTCTTTTAAAGTTTCCTGGTAACAAGATAAAAAAAGAATAATAAAATTGCTTACTTTGTTAATTTCTTATTTTTGAACAGCCAGTTTGTTTAGAAGGATTTTAGTGAAAGGTCCATCACCTTAAAATGTTTTTGAAATATATTTTTAGCAGGTGTATATCCCTGTGGTTAAGATATTAACTTACTCTTGGTAATAACCATCTTGAAGTCTTTAGTCTTTTAGAATGAATTTATTTCTTGGATGGATTTCATTTTCACAGAATTTCTATGCAAGGAGAATTAGTTAAGGTATATTTGAAAATTTTTTTAATGAAATAGAATCCTGGTGTCAGTAACGAGAATATTATCTAGTCTTCCAAGTCCTGCTTGTCAGCAGGTAACTGACTTCATGGATTTATGTAAAAGGGGCATCTTGCATGACATTTTGAGAGCTAACTCCTGGTCATGTCATGTGTTGATGGTAACCATAAAAGATGCAATAGTATTAAGACCATGTTGTTTAGAGTATGATTCTTGGTTTGGGTGGAGGAGAGAGGTGGAATGGAATTCAGGATTTCCATGACTTTCATATATTCTCCTAACCAATGGTAATCTGGAGAGTGTAGTAATGATACTACCGAGCCCGTGTTGTGATTTACCATGTTAAAAGCCGCTCCACGCTTTGGCAGCTTTCGGTGGAAGTAGACTGTTTGTCTCTGGAGAACGAACATGCGAGAAGTAAATCTGGACATTTATAGTTCAGAGATGAGATGAGGTAGTGGTAAAGCAGATGTGGACACCCCAACCTCCTAATAACAGTTGCCTGATGATCATTCGGCAACCTGGGAGATCCCTGGTGTCTTCAGGAACCACAGCCCGGCATTTTAAGGTCACCCACGAATCCCTGATTTTGCAGCTACTTGACATACGCTTCTACCTCCAATCCCCTTGATCTTAGAAAGTGAAGAGCTGCTCTTATGTTAACCAGATCATAAACGAAAACCACTCAGACTGCGTTTTCTCCCTCTCACTCCCCCAAGATGGAAGAGAAGAACGATCATCAATGGCTGAAGGCGGTTGCGGAAAGCAACACCTAGAGCCGGCTTCACGCTCAGGAGAGAACGCTGCGCCTCCTCCTCGTGGCTTTCGGTGCCCTACACGTTCAGAGAACCTTCTCTAGTAACCAACTATAGAAATGATCCCTGAAAGTATAGTCTTAGCCCAGCCCTCCCGGCTCTGCTGGGGCCTCGGAAGCCGCTCACATTTCACCGATGGCGATCGAGTTTCCGCATTTCTGGTCCTACTGGAAAAAAGAGAGTTACAGGCTTTACAATACAGGCTTTTCTATTGTTATCTCTTAACAATACATTTTTAACTTTTTATGCGGAAATGTACAAAAATTAAAAAAAAAAAAAAAAAAACGTTAAGCCGTCATTTAAATTAGCATAACACTGAAAGCCAGCCAATCACAACCCGCGTTATTAAAGCCGAGGCGGCGCTCGCTCCGCAGTTCGGGCAAACGTCCCCGCCCCACTCGGTGCTAGTGGGGAGCACAGTGGGGCTGGGGAGTCGGCGAGTCTCGCAGTTGAGCGCGGCGAGCGAGGAGTTTGCGTTTCACACGCCGGCGAGTTAGGACAGGTCGCCCTGACTGTCTGCGGCAGGCGGGGGTTCCGGGTGGCCGGGCCGAGGGCTGAGGAAGACTCCCTTCTCACTGCAGCCCCAGCTGCACCTTAGGGTTTTGTTCCGGGCCCGCAATACCTTTGTTAGAGGAGCGCTCTGGGTCCTGTGGGTGCAGCGTGCCCACCTCTCAGAGTGGCTCCCCCCCTGGGTTGTTGACGGCTGTGGAGTGGGTGGTTGGGAGCGAACTGAAAGCAGCTCTGTGCATGCTTTCCTCTGCAGCTCTTGCTCATTGCTTTCCCTCCCCCCCCTTTTTTTTTTCTTTAAATATATGTATGTATTTTAAATTTTTTTTTTTTTTTAAAGATTTTATTTATTTATTCATCCATCCTCCCCGGTGCTCGCGCTCGCTGGGTCAGCCAACCACGCCGCGCGGAGTGGGCTTGCCTTCACCAGGAGGCCCCGGGAACCGAACCCGGGGCCCCCCACATGGCAAACGGGAGCCCCACTAATTGAGCCACAGCCGCTTCCCTGTATTTTAATTTTTAAAGAAGCTTTAGATTACATAAATGTTACACCAAAAATTGGGGGATTCCCAAATACCCCTCCCCGTCCCCCACTTTCCCACATTAACATCTTTCATTAGTGTGGTACCTTTGTTACAATAAATGAGCACATATTGAAGCATTGTATTAGCCAAGGACTATAGTTTACATTATAGTTTACACTTTGCCCCGCACAATTTTTTAGGTTATGACAAACTATATAATGGCCTGTATCCGTCATTGCAATGTCATGCAGGACAATCCCAATGTCCCCAAAATGCTCCCATGTTGCACCTATTCTTCCCTCTCCCTCCCCTCAGAACCTCTGGTGGCCACTGCCTTTATAATAATGTTACAAGTTCTTCCATTGCTAGAATAATCATAAGTCTACCTTAGTCTATAGTGGAAAGCAACTATGTTTATTTTTGTTTATGTTTGTTCATTCCTGAATCTTAAGGATTTTTGGGATGGTGATGCTCACCCAGTCTCTGACTGAGAAAGGGCTTAGATCCCAGAGGCAATGGATGGAACTGTCTCGCTCGCAGTTGCAGACACTCTTCTTTCTGGGATAGGGGTTGTCCATCATCATCCTTTTGTTAGTTGTCATGGGTGAGTCCAGTGTACTGGAGAGTAGTTGTTGCAATTCTGCTGAGATTCAGGCCTCAACTGGCATATGCACAGACCGAAGATTTAAGTCTCTGGGCATATTAACAAGTATAGTGCTAATTACAGTTTCAAATAAAAGAGGCAGAAGAGCCCTGTGTAGGGAATTTATAAATGAGTCTAACTCTGTTACATTAGGGGGCATATATTGCAAAGTAAGGCCCACTGACAGGGTGCCGAATTCCTGAGATTGTCTGCCCTGATTCCCTTCTCTTTTGATAGCGTCCTGTTTCCTATGTGTGCTAAATAAAAATAAATCTGGGCAAACAACAACAACACACAACCCCTCCCCCTGCCCCCCCCCCAACTGGCCTCTCCTGCTTTCTGTCCCTTGGAACGCTCTCTCTGGGACACCTGAGTCCCTGTGTAGGATGTCTGACCACCCTGAGACCACCAGGCTGGAGGGGCCATGTGCAGGTGTGAGGTTGGCAGGAGCAGTGGAGCTGGGCCTTCCCGGCATCCCTTCCCAGGCACCAGAAAGTGAGTGAGGCCGTCCTGGATGCTGAAACCAGCCCAGATACCACCTGAATACCATCGAATTCCCCCAGTCGAGGTGAGTCTTTGCATTCCTATAAATATTTTTGGGTGATGAGTTATTGAACACAGCCAATTTTACACATAATATGAATATCTGTTGATAGACATACATATATTATATTTGTCAATTATACATTTCTGCCATGGAAATATTGGTATTAACAGTAAATATCATCATAGGTTATGAAAAAGACTAAGGACAAAGTTCTACATAGATCAAGTATGTGTGTATATCTGTGCGTCATCTACCTGTCGGTCTGTCTGTCTATCTTTTATACTTAGAACATTTCAGGAAGTTTGAATGAAAAACTTTCATCATTCTTCTGATATTGGAAAGAAAGGTCAAAGGGTATGGGGGTAATTTTAATTTTATACTCTTTTACTTTATAATGTTTTTACACTAAACATGTAATAAAAATAAAACATTCTGATAACTATACACAGAAATTATTTATTTATTTATTCATTTATTTATTTTTTATTGTGGGTAAAAACAGAAATTTTAGATTATTAAAATGACAGCAAAAAAGCAAGAGAAACTTAGACAAATGTATAACATTTGATCTACTTCTATCACTTTTAATTTATCCTAAGAAATTATTGTACAAGTTTGCAAAGATTTCTAAATAGAAAGGTCCATCACTGTTCTCCGATAGTGACAAATTGGAAGCTTAACATTAGACCTGTATTGGGCATTGGTTTAAACAAATGAATGATCCTATGCAAAAGGTTTAAAAATTACCTAATTTAGCAGAGTAATAGATCACATAAAAAAAAATTAAAGGGGGGAAGCGGCTGTGGCTCAATCAGTAGGGCTCCCGTTTACCATATGGGTTCGGTTCCCGGGGCCTCCTGGTGAAGGCAAAAGCCCGCCCGCACGGCGTGGTTAGCTGACCCAGCGAGCACAAGCAGCAAGGGGGGGATAAATGAATAAATAAATAAAATCTTTAAAAAAAAAAAAAAAAAAAATTAAAGGGGGGAAGTCTGTCTGATCATCTGTAATCAGAGGTTTTCAGAATAAACTCTGAATTATTGAAGATTCTGTAACGAGACTTAGATACTATCTCAGAGGGCTGGGCTGGACCTCACACCTATTTTTCAATCTTATATGTTTGTACATTTTTTTTTTTTTTGTCTTTTTAAAACAATTTTTTAATTAGAGAAGTTGTGAGCTTACAAAATAATCACGTATAATGTGCAGAATTCCCTTATATCACTGCATCCACCAACACCGTACATTGTAGTGGAACATTTGTTACAGATTATGAAAGACCATGATCAGACTATTACCACAAACTGTAGTCCATAGCCTACACTTGGTGTATTTTTTTCCATACACATGGCTTACTTTTTTAAAAAACAAATCAATTTTATGGATACATATTAATAAAGCATAGTCCATTTAAAGTGTACAATCAGCAGTATTTGGTATAATCACATAGTTGTGCATTCATCAATTCAGTCCTTATTAGAGCATTTTCATTATTATGGTAATGATAATAATAATAATAATAGTAAACAAAAGGTAGTCTTAAGGTAGGGGCCAGCCATGCCAGAAAGACCAACCAATGTTATAAGGGGATTGGGACTTGGAGACACATCATATCAACCTGAGTTCTTAGGAAGGGAGAGAGGCTGGAAACTGAGTTCAACCGTGTGGGCATTGATTCAATCGATCAGGCCTATGTAATGAGACCCCAGTAAGAACTCTAGACCATGAAGCTTGGGTGAGCCTTCCTGATTGGTAATATACATCGATATATGAGTGTAGGGGTGTAGGAGGTGATGTGTCCTTACTTCATGAGGAGAAGATGAGGAAGCTTTGAGTTTGGGGACACTCTGAGACCTAGCGCTATGCAGAAGAGTCTCTTGGCTGGTCTTGAACTGTGTCCTTTTGCTATAATAAAATTGTAATCGTAAGAATACCATGTTCACGAGTTCTATGAGTCATTTTAGTGAATTATCAAACTCATAGGCAAGTGGTCAGAAGTGGAGGTTGCCCCAGGAAGCCCTGAAGTGAGGACAGTCTTGTAGAGGATTGTGCCCTTAACCAGTGGAGTCGGCAGTAACTCCGGTAGTCAATGTCAGAATAGTGCTGTTTTTGTTTTTTTTTTAAGATTTATTTTTATCTATGTCATCTGGAGGCTTATCTTGTTCCTTTAACTGGGCCATATCTTCCTGTTTCTTGGTGTGGATTGTAATTTTTTGTTGGTGTCTTGGCATCTGGCTTACTAGAGTATTTATTCTGGGTGCAGTTTTTCTCTTAGTTTAGGGCTTCCTACCCTTTCTCCCTTGCTGGTTGTGTAGTAGGAGCCAAGGATGTAGTGGTGCTATAAGCTGGGGAGGCTCAAGCTACCCTCAGTGCCCCAAGGACCAATGAAGCTTCTCCCCAGTTTCTCCTTTGCCAGGGGTAGGGACAGAGCCACAGCTGTGTGGAATAATCCAAGTCATGCAGGCCTAGACTGTAGTTGTCCAGAGAGACTGATGAAGCTTCACGTCCCTTTTTCCCCTGCCTGGGGCAGGAATGGAGCTGCAGATGTGGGCAGCAATCCATGCAGTGCAGGTCCAAGATGACCACAGTTGCCCCGTTAGATTTCCGATTATTCAGTCTGTGCCAGCTAAAAGTACCTGCAGTTACCTGGATAGGCTGGTTCAGGGCCCACCAGCTTCTTCCCTGCTTGAGGTGGGACTGAAGCCTAGGCTTGGCTGCAGGCCAATCTGGGTGAAAGAAACTGGTCTGTACCTTCACTGTGATTTTCAGTCAGCCCGGCTTCCCCTCATGCTGGGGGTGGAGTCAAAATGGCGGCTACCAGCCTCCTTCTGACTTGGAAAGGCTCAAACTTTAGCTGTTCTTAGGGTTATACTTTAGCCAGCCGAATTTACTAATCAGTAGCTGAAGTTGGTGGCCAACTGTCTCTTCCTCCCCCGTTTTTGGGAAATGGTGCTTCCAATTCTTGCCACAGAATAGCTCCTGGGGTGGCTTGCACTGCCAAAGTAGGATGATCACTGGCCTCTGTGGTGTGACCTGTAGTTTCCTGGAGAGGCTGCCGCAGCTTCCCCCAGCTTCCTCCCTGCCGAGGTGGGCCTGGGGCCTAGACTAGAGCTGCAATCTGATCTAGATGGAAAGCTGGTCCCTACCAGCACTGTGATTTTCGGTCAGCCCCGCTTCCCCTCGTGTCAGGTACGGAGTTAAGATGGCAGCCACTGGTCTCTTTCTTACTTGGACAGGTTCAAACTTTAGCTGTTCTTAGGATTATACTTTAACCAGCCAAATTTACTAATCAGCAGCTGAAGTTGGTGCCCAACCGTCCCTTCCTCTCCTGTTTTGGGAAGTGAAGCTTCCACATCCAGCTGTGGAACGGCTCCCGAGGTGGCTGTGCCTCCAGTGGAGGATGGGTACCGGCCTTTGTGGCATGGAGGGCTCTACTTACAAAACTTCTCTCAGTGGGACCTCTTGATTAGATTCAGTTAAAGGTCTTTGGATTAGATTACTTCAGTAATGTGCAGCCTAGGGTGAGTCTTAATCCTCTCACTGGAGACCTTTATAAATGGGATGAATAAGGAGACGGGAACAGAGAGAAACCCCCCACAGAAACACAGGAGCTGAGAGGAAGCCAGAAGCTGAAAGCAGTGAAACCTGGAAGAGAAGGGAAGAGCAGCAGACACCATGTGTTTTGCCATGTGACAGAGAAGTCCAGGAATACTGGCAGCCAGTCTTAATGGAGAAAAGCATGGCCAGATGAAGCCTTGATTTGGACATTCGCCCAGCTCCAGAACTGTAAGCTGGCAAGCCAATAACCCCCCACTGCGAAGGTCAAACCATTTCTGGTATCTTGTTGCTTTTAGCAAACTAAGCCAAATACTGCTTTCCAAGTTTTCTGCTGATGGAAAACACTATCATTTTAGTCATGGTAAAAGAACTTTATTTATGAGGGGCGGATGTAGCTCAAATGGTTGGACATCCGTCTCCCATATGGAGGCATCTGGGTTTGATCCCCAGGACCTCCTGGAAAAATATAGAAGGTGTGCGGGCTGCCAGGCCCTGTGAGTGGCCGTGCCACCAGACCCCGCGTGTGGGCTTGCCAGGCCCCACCGAGCCACGCAGCAAGATGATGACATAACCAGAGAGTGACACGAGGGACAGCCAAGATGAGACATGCCGAAAAACCAGGAACTAAGGTGGCACAGGTGGCAGAATGCCTCTCTCCCACATCCGAGGTTCACAGGATTGAATCCTGGTGAAGACAGGAGAAGGATGAGAAGAGAGGGCAGGAAACA
>JAKSZT010010873.1:12252675-12271856 GCA_026826555.1 Tolypeutes matacus | reverse complement strand
TTCATTTAAATACCTTTCTTCTGGAATTCCCAAATAAATTTATTAAAGGAATGGATTGTCTCTGTTTCTCATGAGGGATGCATCTCTGCTGCTGATATATGAGAAGAATCCAAAGCATAATTAGATAGACCATTTGTGTCATGAAAACGTGTGGGGACTTGTGGCTTTCTCTAAGACTGTACCATGTATTACCTCCAGGCCTTGCATGTCATGGAGTACTAGGCAGGAAGCAAGGTCACAAATCAGGCCAAGGGTGGCTGTTTTTTTTTAAGTTAGGTATATTTTTGTCTGCCTGTTTGTATGCAAAATGTCCTCTGCTCTCCTATAAAGGAAAAGCTAAGTTGGTTATCTTTTTTAATGTTCAAATAATTGGTTAGGAATACTTTTGGTATTGTTTATCTTTATAACATTTTCAACACAACTTGTATTCATTAGACACTTTTAAACATGTAAATATGATAAAAACCTGTACCCCCAAAATGATAAGGACATAATTAAGAAGACCTGAAGGAAAGCAATCAGATCTTTGAATAAGTATGGATGTATTGTTAACTGGGCTCTGCTCTTTAAGAGCACAGAGAAACAGCAAGTAGCTTTACAAAGGTAGGTCAAGATCTGCTGTGCTGTCTGCCACCAACTTGTGTCTAGCATCTTGGAGCCATCACCACCTTGCTAATCGTTTCTTTCCTCAGCTCTAAAGGCAAGGAGTTGGATAAATGGTCCTCCAGGGTCTTTATCAGCTCTGTAGTTCTCAGTGGTTGTGTTCATTTTGCCCTGTTTCTGCCTTTTAATGGGACCATAACTCAGCTTCACCAAGGAGACTGTAAATGACAACTTACTTTAGTGCATCTGATGCTAAATGCAGAAGGCATTTCACACATATTGCTGTTCGGTTCTTTTAAGGATTAAGTTGGTATTTTTTTTTTTAAGATTTATTTGTTTATTTATCCCCCCCCACCCACCCCCCGTTGTTTTGCACTTGTTGTCTGCTCTCTGTGTGTTCTTCTGTGTCTGCTTGTCTTCTCTTTAGGTGGCACCAGGAACCAATTCCGGGACCTTCCGGAGTGGAGAGAGGCTGTCTTGTGCCACCTCAGCTCCCTGATTTGCTGTGTCTCTCATTGTCTCTCTTCTGTGTCTCTTTTTGTTGCATCATCTCGCTGCACCAGCTCTCCTGTGTGGGCCAGCACTCCACATGGGCCAGGACTCCTGCATGGGCTGGCACTTTGTGCAGGCCAGCTCGCCATGTGGGCCAGCTTGCCTTTCACCAGGAGGCCCTGTGAATCAAACCCTGGACCTCCCATACGGTAGATGGGAGCCCAATCACTTGAGCCACATCCGCTTCCCTTAAGTTGGAATTCTTCTATTACCATTTCAAAAACTCCTCATGGGGGAGCAGATGTAGCTAAAGTGGTTGAGCACCTACTTCCCATGTATGAGGTCCCTGGTTCAATCCCTGGTACCTCCAAAAAACAAACAAACGGGAAAACCAACTCTCGTTGGGGAGTGGATGTAGCTCAGTCGTTGAGCACCTGCTCGCCTTGTATGAGGTCCTGGGTTCAATCCTCAGTACTGCCTAAAAAAACAAAAATCCTCACATAATTTCACAAAAATCACTTTTTCCTTTTTACCTTTAATTAAAGTTTCAGTATGTACTTCAGGAAAATAACAAAATAAACAGTTGCAGTAGTATTAGAATGAAATAATTGCATAGATCAAGCAAATTTCACAGCCCCTGCATGTATAAACACCCAGAGTTTTACCAATATTATTTGCAGTGATGTCTGCTCTCTGACCTGAGGCAGGTTAGTACAGGGAAAGGGAAGACTTGGGTCACAGGTGGGTCCCGGCAGACCACATGGCTGTGAGATCCTGCCTGGAAACCTCCTGAGGGATCCTGGGATCTTGGCCATGAGAATCTCATTTGGAATGAGGAACCCATTCGGTGTCAAGGGAAAGCCCTGGATACCTCAAAAGTACTCACCATTGGCCCCCTGAGAAATGACAGGTGGGGCAAACAAATCAGAAGAGCAAACAGCTGGATCCCGCTCCCCCAAAATTAGGAGGGAGGAGGAAAGACTTTTAAAAAGCCCTGACCTGGGGCCCCATGTGCGCGTCTCATTCTGCAGCATGCCTGCACTCCGTGCCTCGGACCGCGTACTTCTCATTCTCTTGTTTCTTTTTTTTTCTTTTTCTTTTTTTTTTTAAGGTATTAGCTATTTTTTTTTTTTTTTTTAAAGATTTTATTTATTTATTCATTTATCCCCCCCTTGCTGCTTGTGCTCGCTGGGTCAGCTAACCACGCCATGCAGGCGGGCTTGCCTTCACCAGGAGGCCCCGGGAACCGAACCCGGGGCCTCCCATATGGTAAACGGGAGCCCCACTGATTGAGCCACAGCCGCTTCCCCTCTTGTTTCTTAATAAACTCTTTACTCCCTTGCCTACCCTATGGCATGTCCTTAAATTCGTTTATGTGACATAAGCCAAGATCCTAGGAGCCCAGATCCCAGAGCTTTCCACTAACATTATTTGGTGAGCCAAGCCAGAAGACAGAGAGGCAAGTGGTGCTACCCGGCCCCTGCCAGAGACTGGCGAGTTTTTAATTAAAGCCTGTCTGTGCCCTTTTTTGTTTTATTAGAGGTCCTGAGATTGCCTGTAAGCTGCAGCTCAGTCTCTGCTTCTTAATTGCCTTTTTAAAAAAATCTTTTTTCTTTTAATAATACTTTTTTTTTTTTTAATTTTAAAAAGATATTTAGATTACATAAATGCTACACAAAAAATGTAGGGATTCCCATATGCCCCACTCCCCACACCTCCCATACCCTCCCACATAAACATCCTTCATTAGTGTGGCACATTCATTGCAATTGATAAGCACATCCTGGGGCTTTGCCATTAAGCATGGACCATAGTTCACATTTTAGACCACACTCTCTCCTGCACAGTTCTGCATGTTATATGATGATATAAAATGGCCTATATATCTGTTGTTGCAATGTCATTCAGGACGATTCCAAAGTCCCAAAAAAGCCCCGTATTACAACTGTTTTTCCCTGTCCCTGCCCTCAGAGCCAGCCTTATTTCAAAGAAAGCTGGTAGAAGCAATAAAGACACCCTCTCGGTAGATCCTAACTCTAGAGAAGGACAGATCCTCCTAGGAACTCCACTCTGCTTCGGATATCTGTAGAAAGCTGCAGGAACTTTCCGTGGGCCCCCAAACTTCCATTAACTCCCTTTTAGAAATAGCCTTCTCAGTTTTCAACAATCAAGACCAAGCCGCCAAGATGGAGAAGGTAAGGGGAGCGAGCAGGCACAGGGTCTGGGACAGGCTAACCTTTTTTTTTTTTTTTTTTTTTTTTTAATTTAATTAAAAAATTTAAAAAGATACTTAGATTATATAAATGTTACCTAGAATATATAGGGGGTTCCCATATACCCCACTCCCCACACCTCCCACATTTTCCCAAATTGGCAACATCTTTCATTAGTGTGGTACATTCATTGCAATTGATAGACACATTTTGGAGCATTGCCACTAAGCATGGATTATAATTTACATTGTAGTTTACACACTCTCCCACTCAACTCTGTAGGTTATGGCAGGATACAAAATGGCCTGTATCTGTCGTTGTAATGTATTACACCTGTTTTTCCTTCTTCCCACCTCCAGTGGCCACTACCTCCACATCAATGATCTTTCTTCCATTGCTAGAATCACAATAAGTCTGTAGTAGAATACTAGTAAGTCTTCTTTAGTCCACAGTTTGTTCCCTAATCCTGAGGACTATGTGATGGTGATACCCACTCCACCTTTAATTGAGGGGGGCCTTCAATCCCATACGGCCGATGGATGTGACTCTCTTGTTTGCAGTTGTAGACACCCTCGGTTCCTTGGTATGTTGTTTGTTCATCGTTTCCTCCTTGTTAGTTATCCTGGGTGGGTCCAATGAACTGGAGAGTAGGTGTTGCAACTCCGTTGAGATTCAGGGCCCAGCTGGCACATGGACAGCCCCAAGACTTAAGTCTCTTGGATGTACATCTACCAACTCTGGTACTAATTATAGGTTCAAATAGAAGGACAGAAGAGCCATATGTAGGGGAAACCACAGCGGAGTGTAACTCTGTCACACCGGGAAGCATAAATTCCAAAGCATGGCCCACTGGCAAGGGACCAAACTCTTGAGCTATCTGCCCTCAATATAGTTTCTAGATGTCTCCAGAGCCCTCAGGAGCCCCTCTATTTGGGGTAGTATCTACTTTGGTTGTCAATGAGATCCTGCTGAGACATGCATAAGTGTTACCTCTGGAATGACCTCCCGACTTACTTTGAAGTCTCTTAGCCGTATAAACTCATTTGTCTTTACTTTTTCCCCTTTTTGGTCAAGGTCTTTTTTTCTTCTTTTTTTCCAGTTGCATTGCTTGTTGGTACTTGGTAGGAATCCCTCAGTGCCAGGGAGGCTCATGCCCAGACAGGCTCACCTTTTAACTGCTGCTGTAAAAGGCACTGGTCACCTCAGGGTTACCCAAATCCAGGCTCCATGTCAGTAGGAGCTGTCGTCTCACCACACGGACCATGGGGGCCTTGCCCCCTTCAGGAAGGGGCCTGAAGCCATGCATGAGCCATTGACCAGGTGATGGCTGGCAGGTGAGACTGTTAATTTCTTAATTAAAATGGGAGTCAATTACTCCGTCTTTGATTGCACTTGGACCTTGTGCCTAAAGAGAGAGTGAATGGGGATTCAAGATCTAGGCTATTTACTAAACCTCTCCCCTGTAGAATAAGGAACCTCCTCATATACCATCAATTTAGATTAAAAAGGTTCCTGGCTATTCCTAGCTCCCTGCCTATTCCCTTGTAACACTCCAATCTTTCTAGTGGAAAAGCCTAGTGGGGTGTTGCCCCTTGTGGGAGGTAACTAATGGGGTACAGGCCCCAGAGCAGCCCCAATTTGTGTGTCATTGGGAGCAGGGCTTCTCTGGACCCCTTAACTCCATACTTAGCAGCTGCCCAGGGATTTTCCTGGAGGAACAAAGCTGGAGGGTCCTGCATGAGGTTTCTGCCATGAACAAACACTGGGAGCTTTGCGTCCAGGTGATTCTAAAGTCAAGTCTTTCTCTAAGCTAAGTAAGTATAAAATTCTCTCTTCTGTTCTAATCTGTGCTTGCTTTAACTTTGTTAGTCTGTTCGTGCCTAGGAACTCATAAATCAGATTTGGGGTTCTGGGGTTCACCTGTTTCAAATTGGATAATGGTGAAAGGTAACCTAAAATTGTGACTTTAAATGTCAATACTATCTTTTTTTTAAGCTTTATTTTGTACATTTAATAACTGAAAATATAAACAGTTAAAAACTAAAAAGTAAACACAGATGAATAAATACATACATTTCTCAATTAAATGTGCTGGATACATATAAATTTTTTTTTGAATCAAACAATATATTACACAATATATTTGGTTCATAGTTATACAATCATACAGTATTTGTCCTTTTGTGTCTGGCTTGCTTCGCTCAACAAAATGTCCTCCAGGTTCATCCATGTTGTCATATGTTTACGACTTCATTTCTTCTTACAGCTGCATAATATTCCATCGTGTGAGTATACCACAGTTTGTTTATCTATTCGTCTGTTGATGGACACCTGGGTTGTTTCCAACTTTTGGCAATGGTGAATAATGTGGCTATGAACATCGGTGTGCAGATGTCTGTTCGTGTCACTCTCTCAGTTCTTCTGGGTATATACCCAGTAGTGGTATTGCTGGGTCATGTGGCAAGTCTATATGCAACTTCTTTAGGAATTGCCAAACACTCCTCCACAGTGGCTGTACCATTCTGCATTCCCACCAACAGTGAAGAAGTGTTCCTATCTCTCCACATCCTCTCCAACACTTGTAGTTCTCTGTCTTTTTTTTTTTTTTTTTTTAAAGATTTTATTTATTTATTCATTTATCCCCCGCTTGCTGCTTGTGCTCACTGGGTCAGCTAACCACGCCGTGCGGGCGGGCTTGCCTTCACCAGGAGGCCCTGGGAACCGAACCCGGGGCCTCCCATATGGTAAACGGGAGCCCCACTGATTGAGCCACAGCCGCTTCCCTGTAACATCTCTTTATATGTCCTGGGTATTAAATGCTTATCAGACATGTTATTTCCAAATATTTTTTCCCATTGAATTGGCTGCCTTTTCACCCTTTTGACAAAGTCTTGTGAGGTGCAAAAGTATTTAATTTTGAGGAGGTCCCATTTATCTATTTTTTCTTTTGTTGGATGTGCTTTGGGTGTAAGGTCCAAGAAACCACCACCTACTACAAGGTCTTGAAGATGTTTCCCTACATTTTCTTCTATTAGTTTTATGGTCCTGGCTTTTATATTTAGATCTTTGCTCCACTTAGAGTTGATTCTTGTATAGGGGGCAAGATAGGGATCCTCTTTCATTCTTTTGGTTATAGATATCCAGTTCTCCCAACACTATTTATTGAAGAGACTGTTTTTTCCCATTAACATGGACTTGGTAGGTTTGTCAAAAAACAGTTGACTGTATAGGTGAAGGTTTATTTTTGGGTTCTCAATTCTATTCCAATGATCAATGTGTCTATCTTTATGTCAGTACCATGCTGTTTTGACCACTGTAGCTTTGTAATATGTTTCAAGGTCAGGCAATGAAATTCCTCCCACATCGCTCTTCTTTTTTAGAATGCTTTTGGCTATTTGGGTGCACTTACCGTTCCAGATGAATTTGGTAATTGCCTTCTCTAATTCTGTAAAGGAAGCGGTTGGGATTTTGATTGGTATTGCATTGAATCTATGAATCAGTTTGGGTAAGATGTCAATACTATCTTGCAATTGAATTTGATGTATAAAAAGAAATCTCAAGTGGAATTGGTTCAACTGCTGGAAAAGTGGGAAAAAACAACAACTTAGCAACATTAATGTTACTAATAAATAGTTTTAGTTGCTGAGTTAATAAGCAAAGGTGCCTAAAGTGAATACTTAGTAGAAACTGTAACTAAGAATTAAGATCATTATATAGATGCCTTTATATTATAAAACAGCAGGATAATATCTGAAATTGCTATAATTGGGTGGATTAACCTAGAACCTACTACTGTGATGGTAACCTTAGACTAATTTACCTTTGTTTATGGTTACTTCAGGTTTAGCCACACCTTTGCTTTAGCTTACTAGCTTCACCTCACCCTTAGACTCAGCTATTATGATGATAATTCTAAACTGAGTTTGCCTTTGCTTATGGTTATTTCAGGACAACTTCTACCCCCATGGTTCAGGGGAAGGCAAATTAAAGACATCTCTGTCTCCTGTCCTTCCTCTGGTATTAGTGGCCTTGCTTTCTCTCTTGACTCCAGGTGTGGACTAAATTGCTGCCTGGTAGAGTTCTCGATCTTTGGGGTTGGACATTCACTCTTCCAGTACAGTGGCCGCTGCAGTCCTGTCATCTCCAGGGACTGGGAAGTGGGGGGCCTCCCACCTCAAGTGTTGATATTCCTAAAAGCAGCAAGTCATGAGAAAAACCAGTTTTCCCTGAGACTTCAATGACCTCAGTGAGTACATAATGAAATTAGTGTTGCTCATCCAATGTCTGTCAAAGTCAAAATGGGAAATAAGCAAAGCTCTGAAGTAAAGGAAAATGTTGTAAATTCTATTTTACAGCATTGGGAACAATTTGGTTATAAGCCAATAATTAAAAGGAACAAAATTCTTGTGCAAAACTGCATGGTCACAGTGCAAATTAGAGTAATTAAATGTGGACTTCAGGGGGACGGATGTGGCTCAGATGGTTGGGCGTCCGTCTCCCATATGGAGGGACCTGGGTTTGATCCCCGGGACCTCCCGGTAAAAAAACAAAAATAAACTGATTAAAAAAAAGGACTTCAAAGAGATCTTTTGACTATAATGTTATTTTACAGTTAAACTTATTTTGTAAGAGAATGAAAATTATAAGTAACAATAGTGAGTTGTGTGTTTGTGTCTAAATCTATTTGTGTACGCCTATTTGTTCAGTGTATGTCTTCATACATCAGGATGGTAATATAAAATTAACAAATGAAAATTCTTAAAAGAGCTCTATTCAAATTGATAAAAATTAAATATACAATTATAAATGTGGATGAATATTCCTGGAGCCCATTTTAGGCTAAGCAGGATGGAAAGTTCATATAGAAATCTGAATATAGAAAGTATTGGGAAAGGGAAAAAGATTTTCCTAAGCTCTTTGACCTACCCAGCCCCCAAGCACCTTCTCTTTGCAAGAGCCATGAGTGAGGGGCTGGCAGATTAAAATTCTATCTTCTAGGTTGGAGAATTAAAAATCATAGTTTTTTTTTTCCTATAATTCCCTAATTTAAACCTTTCAACATCCTTAAAATGAGGGTGGTTAATAATCCAATTGTTAAATTTCAGTAAGTAAAGGAAAAGTCCTTGAAAGCTATGGAAATATATTTTCTAAAGTATAATTAAAACAAATTATACAATTATAATATATTCCAGAATCTAGTAGTCAGAATACTTTTAAGATTATTCACAGTTTTAGAATTTTATTAAAGAAAAAAGGTTTTAACCTCCTGTAAAGGAAGGAAAAAGAATATTCCTTGCATAAACTATAATTGTTTCAATTTTATTTAGTTTGGATATTATCTCTCTAGGTTTACAGGATACCAACTAAATAAATTAACATTATATGAATTAAATCTGTAAGATGATGAAATTTGTAAATTTGTGTTTAATGAAATTAAGATAAAGGTAAGGGAAGCAGCTGTGGCTCAATCAGTGGGGCTCCCGTTTACCATGTGGGAGGCCCCAGGTTTGGTTCCCGGGGCCTCCTGGTGGGGGCGGGCCCGCCCGCGCGGCGTGGTTGGCTGACCCGGCGAGCGCGGGCAGCAGCGGGGGGATAAATGAATAAATAAATAAAATCTTAAAAAAAAAAAAAAAAAAAAAGATAAAGGTAAATATCATTGGTTACTAATTGTAATTTAATAAGCTTATTTAAAGGTAAAATAACTTCTGGTTAATTATAAGGAGTTTTTAAAAGCAGCTTCTAAACTGGAGCATATAAATGGCTAATTCCAAGAAGGCATTAATGAATAAAAACCTAAATTGATATTGATAACAAAAAGTAACTTCATAACAGGGAAACCTGTCAGAGGCCACCTCAATTTGTATATTAAAGTGGTGGTAAGGAAAGATAATCTTGATTCCATTGGGAATCTTCAGTTTTCATAAAATAATGGACAAAGTAGTTTTTCCTGTACTGCTAAAGTAAAATACCTGTTGGTATTTTACCCATTGGGCAATTTGATGTAATTATGAATTCCAAAAATATTTATTGGATTATGCTTGTAAACTGGTGTGCTAATCTTGGCATGATTAAGTTATGGTTAGGGCATTAACTGGGCCATGTCAGTAGGGCATTGAGCCCTACCCCTTGGTGGGTGGGGAATAAAATATAAAAGGCATGGCAAAGAGCAGTTCTGATGTTGGAGTTTTGATGCTGGAGCCCGGGGAAGTGAGCAGACGGAGGAGCTTGGTAGTGAAGAAAGAAAGAAGGCCCCCGTGATAGAGACGAGCCATTCACCTGATAGTTTCACAGCTGGCCTTGTGGAGAGAAGCAAAGTCTAGAGAGCCTCCTAGTCTACAGGTGACCTAGTGAAGGAAACAAAGGAGCTAAGCCTGGAGAGAAATGTAGCCCCGGGAGGAGAGGAACCCAAGAAGCCTGAACCCTGGCAAACATCGGCAGCTATCTTGCTCCCACATGTAGCAACAGACTTTGGTGAGGGAAGAAACTTAAGCTTTATGGCCCAGTAACTGTAAGCTTCTACCCCAAATAAATACCCTTTATAAAGACCAAACAATTTCTGGTATTTTGCATCAGCACCCCTTTGGCTGAGTAATACACCTGTTAATTAATGTAATCATGATAAAGGTGTAGAAGTTAAAAGCAAAGCAATAAAATAGTTAAGTTCATTTGATATGTTATACATTGCATTGGAAGTATTTATAAAGTATATAAAAATGAAAAGAGATAGACTTCAGTATTGTCAAACTCTCTTGTGCCTTCAAACCAGTCCTTCAGTACACTGCATGATGCCTCTCCATTTGAGTTATTAACTACGTTGGTCACTGACCCCCATAACAATAAATGTATCTACCACATCTCTGGTTATGTTCCTGAAGTGGATGGAGAGTATGTTGCAGTTTCAGACTCCTGCAGCAGCTGGCAATGGCTTGATATGGCCAGTTGTACAATGGACATTGCCCCAGACTGGTTCTGTTTCATAGTGCTGAAGAGACTATGCACCAGGTCAGTGAAACACTGGAGCCTTACCTTCCTAGTCTCTCTCTGGGATCAATGGTGCTGCAGCATGCTAGCTGTGTGAAGGACATACCAAGGAGAGCAATAATAACCAGAGTAATGTGAGTAGAACTTAAAGCAACACAATTGGCATCATGGCCTGCTCCCATGGAGAGATAATATGCATGGTTTTGCAAACCTGGAGCTTAGATCTATTAACTGCAGCTCAAAGAGGAAATTGTGCATTGACTGGTATTAAGTACTGTAACTATATGCCTGATGAATATAGTGATATATTTTCTATTCTAGATCATATAAAGAAAGATATTGAACAAATTAAAAGTGCTGGTAAACTTAATTCATTTTTCTAAGTAGTTAATGAACATGTCTATAAGATAAAGGAATGGCTTTCTTAAGTACTATCTTTATTTTGCTTGCCATATGCTTTTCTTGATGTTGCCTACACTGTCTTTGTAAGTTTATGTCCAGGGTAGTGTCTCTCTTCATACCTCTCCTGGCTGTCCTAAGCATAACCACCACTGTGGGAACTGGGGTTGGCAATTTATACCAAACCCAGCAGGTCTACCGCAATCTCCCTAGAGTTAACAACACAAAAGAACTCAAGGAAGAATGCTGTTTCCTATCAACTTTAGGAGGATGCAGCTTCTGAAGTCACCTGGTCTTTCTCACTCTTGTGATCCAGTAGGTCATGGCTGGTCCCATTTTTGGGCCTGCTTGTCACCATCTTCTTTATCCTTTTAGGTTGGACCATGTATCTTTAATTCTAATTAAGTTTATTTCTAACAGAATCAATACCTTATTAGATATATGGGGATTTCATCCAGTCTAACCAGGGTGCCAGATCTATCTTCCCTCAACCACAATAGAATAGCCAGAGGGCTTTACACTCCGTTAGGCAGGACTTACTTCCCCTAACCAGCAGGAAGCAGCTACAGAAGAATGACCATTGCCTTTTAGTGACCCCTGAAGAATAAAGGTGTAAACTCTCTGAGGGGGGAGAGTTGAGGGAAGTTAGTATAGAGAAAGGGAAGACTTGGGTCACAGTTGAGGCCTGGCAGACAACATGGCCAACAAACTACATGGCTGGCAGAAAAAATGGCCGACAGACAACATGGCTGGCATACAACGTGGCTGACAGACAACATAGCCGGCAGACCACATGGCTGTGAGACCCTGCCTGGAAACCTTCTGAGGTATCCTGTGAGATCCCAGCCACAAGAATCTCATTTGGAATGAGAATCCCATTTGGGGTCAAGGGAAAGCCCCAGATACCCTCAAAAGGCCTCACCATTGGCCCCCTGAGAAATGACAGGTGGGGCAAACAAATCAGAAGAGCAAACAGCGGTATCCCTCCTACAACATTATGAAAGGGGAGGAGGAAAGACTTTAAAAAGCCCTGACCTGGGGCCCCATGCACATGTCTCATTCTGCAGCATGCCCATTGTCCATGCCTTGGACTGTGTACTTTTCTCATTTTCTTGTTTCTTAATAAACTCTTTACTCTCTTGCCTACCCTATGGCATATCCTTAAATTCATTCATGTGATGTAAGCCAAGAACCTAGAAGCCCAGAACCCAGAGCTTTCTGCTAATAGACACACCCTGGGCCATGGCCCCAACTGAAGTAATCTAATCAAAAGGCCTTTAACTGAGGTAACCTAATCAATAGGCCCTATTTACAATAGGTTTACACCCACAGGAATGGATTAACTTTAAAAACATGAGTTTTCTCAGGCCCATAAAGTCTCAAACCATAACAGCTTATCATATAAATAATCATAAACATCTTATAGTTAAAATATTTTTCTAAATAAAAGGAATAAGCTGTTGATAATGTAATATCTGAGAGAAGTTCAAGTTTCTGCTGATCAAAAAAATGTAGGCTCTGGAATGCCTGAGTCAAAAGCCTATCTCTCCTTCTTCCTATCGACATGATTTTATAAGCTAGAGGTGCTTTAAAAAATTAAATTAGATCAAACATGTAAAGCAAAATAAAAGATTTTATGAAAATCCAATGATATAATCCAGGTAAATGCCAAACACAGATCAATATACATTGCCAAGGGAAAATAAGTATTCACGGTTACACAGTGCTAATCATTACAATAACAAAACAGTGCTTTTTATGTTTTTGACAAGGAAGTTACATAGATCACTTCAAACATTGGCAAATGAAGATATTCCATGAAAGTCTCCTAAGAAGGGACTAAAACTCATGATTGGGTGTTGGTTGGTAAAGGTAGTAAAGGGCTCAGGTCTCATGTGCATCTCTAATGAGTTTGCCTGACTTTAGCTTTACTTGGGTCTCAGTATCCTTACTTCCTAGGGGATAATACTTGACATTGTCTATGAAAACCAAATTACACAGCATATGCACATATTTTTCTTATAGTTTCATGATTTCTCACTGAAAGCACTATACTTACAATTATAGTTTTATAATGGTACAAGAACACAAACAAGAAGCTAAAAAAAAGAGATGCATAGGTCTGGGATGGTCTCAAATACAAGTTTCCATGTCCTCTCCAAGGGGGGTCAGAACACCTTACCTTCCCAGCACAGAGATGTACTTCCTCAATCATGGAACCTCACTGGGGCTTCCATGTCTCATGACTGATAGAATCAATGTCTCTGTGGTTGAACTCAGCTGCTTTCTCCTCCTTGAGGTTAGTGAGGTGGGCCAAGACCTGGCTCAAAGCAACACCCTAATCACCTTGTTGGTTTTTCTACTGGTAACAGTTTTCACCCTAAGACCACAGGTGTGGCTGTCCCTTCCCTGCTACCAACTTAGTGCATGAATCAGATCAGGTGTGGTCCTGGGCCCACCACAAGGAATAAAAGACACTCCTATCAGGAAATTCCAAAGATTTAGAGGTGGCTTCTCCAGGAATTGAGGGCAAAGACCAATCAAATTTTTCATTATACCATAACCACATATTCTATAATTCTATTTATTTGAAATACCAAATCTGGAAGCACACAGTAGATCAGTGGTTGCCAGGAGGGGAAGGCTGGGAGGGGAGATAGATATGTAGGTATGTAGACGTAGCTATGTAGATATAGAGACAGGGATAGGGAGCAGTGGGAGGGTTATGTAGATGTGATGGAGTTGTAGATATAGATAAAAATTTACATTGATCTATACCCATAAATATACACAAAGATATAAATATAGCTGTAGATGAAGATGCAGTTTGCATATTCAATATGCATGATTTCTTTTGCAGATATCAGATTTGTTTTCATAACTTGGAGATCTCTATCCACATACATGTTGGTAGTATGGGGAAGTAACTAGAAATACTATAAGCTGTCATCTCAGGCTAAATATGAGAATTATCTGGAGAAACATTTTTAAAAATAAAGCTAATGGCATGGCATCAACACTGTCAACCAATAGTATTAGATTCTTTTCAGAAAGATATGTGCCGCCAATATACATTATGTGTGTGTGCACATGTGAGTGTTTTCATTCCCTAGGTGATTAATGAATGTAGAGCTCACATTAGGAGCAGTGACTTCTGCTGAGCACACTTTGATGATAAAGAGTCAGATTTGAATAATTAGACACTTGTGCTTCAGTGTATAAAGCCTAGAGAAACTCTTTCAAATAACACATACATACATACATTGAAAAGGATGTTCGCTGAACAAGTGTTTGTGGTGGTGCAAACCTGTATCCTTGTGGATAAGCCATTGTGATGGTTAGGCTAATGTGTCAACCTGGCCAGGTAATTGTGCCCAGGTGTTTGGTCAAGCAAGTACTGGGCTAATTGTAATACAAGAACATTTATGGACTTTAGTCATCAGCGATTTTATTGCATAGATGGCTGATTACATCTACAATGTACCAAGGAAATTGCTGTCAGCAATAAGTGACATTTTATCCAATCAGTTGAATATCTGTGTTAGCCAAATGGGTGCTGATGCATAATACAAGAAATCTGTTGGCTTTTATAAAAGGTATTTATTTGAGGTAGAAGCTTACTGTTAGCAGACCATAAAGCATAAGTTACTTCCCTCACCAAAGTCTGTTGCCACATGTTGGAGCAAGATGGCTGCTGACATCTGCAAGGGTCCAGCCTACCTCTTCTTCTTCAGGCTCTGTGGTCCCAGCGTCTTCCAATATCAGCTGTAGGCTGGGATAAGTCTCACCTCTCTCCCGGGGTTTGTTTCTCTCTAGGCTCAGCTACTCTGTTCTCCCCACAAGGTCAGCTGTAGACTATCAGGTTCTCTCTCTTCCCAGGGCCTCTGCCATGTCTATGAAGCCGTCTTTCCTCACATATCTGCTTCTCTGTGTATTTACTTCCTGGGGCTCCAGGATCAAAACTCCCTTGTGTCCTTCTCCGTATCTTTACTTCCCCAGGCTCTGCATCCAAAACTTGAACTCCCTCCTCTGCCGTGTAGTTTTCTCAATGCCCTACCGACGTGGCTCAATCAAAGCCCTAATAATAATTTAATCAAGTAAAAGTGAAATCTTTGAAGTTAATACAATCTAATACACCCAGAGGAACAGACCAGTTTACACACATAATCCAATATCTATTTTTGGAATTCATAAATAATACCAGACTACTACAATGCCATACAAGGGGAAGTGATTTCAGCATTCAGAGACAATTTCTCAGCATGACTTTGGACAGCCAGCGTCTCCTGGGAGCTCATCAAGGACACTCATCGGAGCCTTGGTTTGCAGCCTGCCTGCAGAATCTGGACTTGTGCATCCCCACGGTCACGTGAGAGAATTTTATAAAATCTTACACGATTTACAGATGTCTCCTGTTGATTCTGTTTCCCTAGAGAACCCTGACTAATACAGCCATGGACTAGGTCTATGTGTATTGACCTTATTCCCATAACATCACATGGAAAGGGAACAAAGAATTTTTGAATGGAAAGAATTGTACAATGGAAAAGCATGCAAAATGTTGAAATGACACAAAGATATGATGTGCATTTCTCAAAGATATTTCTTTTGTACCAAGGTAAAGCCATAAACATCTTCATACACCATAACAGATTTTTAGAAATTACCACTCCAAAAGAAGTGAGAGGACTGCTTAGAAAGATGATTTAGTTTGCCAAAGGGCTGCCCATGCAAAGTACCAGAAATGGGTTGGATTTTATAAAGGGGATTTATTTGAGGTAAAAGCTTACATTTCTGAGGTTGTGAAATATCCAAATCAAGCATCAGATATGCTTTCTCACCAAAGTCAGCTACTTTGATTCTGTTGTCTGGCCACGTGGCAAACCAAGAGGGCTGCTGATCTCTGCCCTCCCCTCCAGGCTGTCTATCTGAACCCAGTTCCTGGAGCTCATCTCTGAGCTCTTTCCAGGCCTCCTCTGTCAGTCTTGGCTGCTCCACCTTCTTCCGGAGTACAGCTGCAAGCTATCAGGCATATGGCTCATCTCTCCCTGGGCTTCAGCTCTTTGAGCCTCCTGGGGCTTCTGTTTTCCTGGAGTCCTCTCCATCACATGGCAGGATCAATATAATATAGCGGCTCCTTTTTCCTGTGTCTCCGTTTTTATCAGACCCACCAAGAGGGCAGAGACTCAGGTAACTTGACTCACTGACTAGTCCAGTCAAAAGGGTCTCATACCCACAGGAATTATTTCTGAAACATAATTGTTCTCTTTTTGGGATTTACCGAATTCAAAGTGTCACAATGATGGTCCCAGAAATTTTAAGTTTATATATAATTTATATATAATACAATAGGGAGATTTGTGGATATATATATGTAAGTATATGAACATAAAGTGGAAATATTAATATCAGTAAACAATATTTGTGATTGCATGGTGTTGATGTTTTCATTTTTCTTGTGATTTTTTTATATTTTAAATGGGCAGAGGAAAAACAAATTTATATGAGAAAAGTACTCAGTATTATGGATATATCATAATGTGTTTAAATATCCATTATTGATGAATGTTGAGGTAATTTCTAGTTCCCAGTTCAAACCCTCAGAGATGGGGGGGAATTCACCTTATTAAACTCAAACTATCAAGAAAAATTGCATCCCCTTGTTTTTTTTTTTTTTTTTTTTAATAGTATTTCCAATTTTTTTTTTTCTGAGGTACCAGGGCCAGGGATTGAACCTGGGACCTTGTATGTGGGAAGCCAATTCTCAACCACTGAGCCACATTGGCTCCCCACTTGTTTTTTATATGACAAACTAATTTCAAGTTTGACTTTCCATCTTTTTTTTTTTTTTTAAGGTTTTATTTATTTATTTATTTTTATCCATTCCTGTGGTTGTGAGACCATTTTGACAGTTCTTTGTCAGTGAGGTGTGACTCAGTTTGAGTCTCTGCTCTCTTGCTGGGTCTGATAAAAACAGAGTCACAGCAAAAGGAAGCCAACATTTTATATCGATCCTGCCATGATGAGAGAGGACTGTAGGAAAACAGAAGCCCCAAGAAAGCTCAAAGTGTTGAAGCCTGGGGAGAGATGAGCCAATGCCTGATAGGTTGCAGCTGCACTCGGGAAGAAGGTGGAGCAGCTGAGACTGATAAAGGAGGCCTAGAATGAGACAGTCCCTATGGCTGGTTGTTCACAGCTGAGCTCCAGGAGCTGAGCTCCAAGACACAGCCTGGGGGGCCAGGCAGAGGCCTTGGCACAGATCCGCAGCCATTTTGACTTGCCACATGGCCGGAGAACAGGATCAACAGTAGCTGACTTTGGTGAGAAAACACCCCTGATGGTACCTTGATTTGGATTTTTCACGACCTCAGAACTGTAAGGTTTTACCCCAAATAAATCCTCCTTTTCAAAGCCAACCCACTTTGATATTTTGCCTCAGCAGCCTTTGGGAAACAAACAATCTAAGCAGTCTTCTCGTTTCTTTTAAAGTGGTAATTTCTAAGAATATGTTATGGTGTATGAAGGTGTTTATGGCTTTACCTTGGTACAATAGAAATATCTTTGAGAAATAAGATCATTTTGTGTGATTTTATCAAATTGCATTCTGTCCCATTGTACAATTCTTTCCATTCAACAATTCTTTTTTCCCTTTCCTTGTGATGAAGTGGGAATGACGTCAATGCACACACACCTAGTTCGTGTTTTACCCAAAAAGATATCAGGTTTGCACCATAAAAAACACTTGTTCAGTGAACATCCTTTTCAGTGTGTGTATGTATGCGTTATTTGTAAGAGTTTCTCTCTGCTTTATACACTGAAGCACAAGTGTCTATTTATTCAAATCTGATTATTTTCAAATTGTGCTCAGCAAAACTTATTACACCTAATGTGAGCTCTATATTCATCAATCACCTACACAATGAAAACACATGCATGTGCACACATACATCCATACATTAATGACACAGATCTTACTGAAAAGATCTGATACTATTGGTTGACACTGTTACCATGCCATTAGCTTTATTTTTTAAGTTGTTTCTCCAGATAATTCTCATGTGCAGCGTGAGATGACGGCTCATAGTCTTTCTAGTCACTTCCCCATACTTCTGACAGAGATCTCCAAGTTATGAAACAAATCTATTTGCAAAGGAAATCATGCATTTATATTTGAATATGTAAACTCCATCTTTATCTATGGATATATACAGCTTTATATATTTTTATCTTTGTGTATATTTATATGTAGAAGTATGTAAATTCATATCTATCTACATCTCCATCAATCTACATATCCCTCCCAATTGCTATCACTGTCTCTGTATCTCTATATCTAATTCTACATATCTATATATCTCCCATCCCATCCTTCCCCTCACTGGTAATTGCTGAGCTACTCTGCACTTCTGAATTTGCCTATTCTGGTATTTCACGTAAATGGAATTATAGATTATGTGGTTGCAGTATAATGAAACACTTGGCTGTTTTTGCCTTCTGTTCTTGGAGAAGCCACCTCTGAATCTTTGGAAATTCCCATGATAGGAGTGTCTTATTCTTCATGGGGGGCCCAGGACCACACCTGATCTGGTTAACATGCTAAAGTTGGTAGCAGGGAGGGGACAGCCACTCTTGTGGACTTAGGGTGAGGATTGGCCCCACCAGAAAAATCAACCAGGTGATTAGGGTGTTGCTTTGAGCCAGGTCTTAGTCTACCTCCCTGACCTCTGGGAGGAGAAGGAATTGCTGATTGAGTTCAATAATTTGGATATTGATTTTATCAGTCATGCCAGGTACATATTGATTCTATCAATCATAAGCCATTGACCCCCAGTGAACTTCCATGACTGAGGAAGTACATCTCTGTGCCAGAAGGGTGAGGTTTTCTGACTCCACATGGAGAGGACATGGAGGCTCTCCCAGACCTATGCAGCCCTTCTTCTGGCTTCTTGTTTGTGTTCCTTCACTATGATAAAACTATAATTGTAAGCATAGTGCTTTCAGTGAGAAATCATGCAACCACCAGAGAACTATCTACATGTCATGTGATTTGGTTTTCATGGACAAAAGTATTATCCCCTTGGAAGTAAGAATACTGAGACCCAGGTAGACCTAAAATGAGGCAACCTCATTAGAGATGCACATGGGACTTGAGCCCTTTACACCCTTCAGCAGCCAACAAGTGCTCATGAGTTTTAGACGCTTCTTAGCAGACTTTCATGGAATATCTCTGTTTGCCAATGTGTGAAGTGAACTATGTAACCTCCTTGTCAAAAACATAAAGAGCACTGTTTTGTTATTGTAATGATTTGCACTGTATAACTGAATATTTATCTTCCCTTGGTGATGTATATTGACCTGTTTAGCCTTTATGTGGATTATATCATTGATTTTTCCTAAAATCTTTTATTTTTGCTTTACATGTTTTATCTAATTTAATTTTTTATAGCACCTCTAGCTTATAAAATCACATGGGTAGGAAGAAAGAGAGCTAGG
>JAKSZT010010873.1:12205471-12242675 GCA_026826555.1 Tolypeutes matacus | reverse complement strand
GACTACAAAGCCACAGTTCCACAGGAAAAAGGCTGGAATGACAAAGAAGCCCCTGACAGGCTGACAGAGAAGGCACATGAAGAGCAAGAAGCTGAAGCAAGGGGGCTGTCAGGAGAGGAGAGAGAGGAGCCAACCCTGATATGTACCTGATCACCCATAGCTGAGCTCATGGAGTACATAAGCCTGGAGGGGAAGGCAGAGACTCTGGCAGAGCCACCACTGTTTCTTGGCCCACGGCAGGAGTCCAGGGTCTAGGGGAGTCAGCTGGTTGGGCATCATTTACAGAAGGAAACTCCACTCAACTGCTTTTGCTAAAGGGTCAGTGGCATAAAGCATGGGGAGGGCATTTCAACTGGGGCACATATGAGGGAAGGGAGCCTAATCAAACAGCTTTTGTCACTTTAGGTGGCAGCTCTCAGTTCTGTCTGCTGCACACAGACAGAATGTGGCTTTGACTCCAAAAGGAAGGTCAGTTTACCTCAGGGCCAGGGATTTGTCACAATACTTAAAACAGGGCCGTGCCCTTGTCACCTGGCAGCACTGATCTGGGTGCAGGCAGGTGATGTAGAACTCCACGTGGCATTGTATCCTGTGTTCCAAAGTTGAGCCAATGGTGGATAGCTCCACAAAGAGGGTCCAACACCTGGGCCCTTCACTTTCTGCCATCCCCATCCTCACTTTTGCCTGCTGGGAGCCTAATTCATGTACTTGCCCATTCCAAAGATGAGCAAACTAAGGCCCTGCCAGAGCTAAGGTTGGAAATGACATCTATTCTCCATTGCATTAGAGGACTGCCCTGGATTGCAGGAGGGGATGCCCAGGTGTTGTCTCTGCATGAAATGTGGGGGGATTTTTGGGGTCCTCAGATGGTGGGAATGTCCCTTCCCACACCTGAATTTACCTCTCCCTGGGTGGTTTTGACTCTGGACATACAATGTTTCACGGGGGGTGTTTTCTGACTATTTGAAATCTATATTTCAATTATCAAAATACATATTTCAAATTGTTTGCCCATTTATAAAATGGGTTGCTTGACTTATTATCAAGTGGTAAGAATTCTTTACATATTCTAGGTTAAAGTGTTTTATATGATATATGTTTTGGAACTATTTTGATCCCAGCCTGTGGTTTGCCTTTTTCATTACTTCACATTGTTGGAGAACCAAGTTTTTATATGGAATAAGTCCAATGTATTGAATTGTTTCTTTTATACTTCATGCTTTGTCATATTTAAGAAAGCTTTTACAAACCTAAGTTCACTATTTGAATTTCCTAGCTGGTAAAATAAATATCACATAATGGGTTTGCTTAACAACATGAATTTATTAGCTCACAGTTTCAGAGCCTAGATGGTTTGCTTCCTTCTGGAGTTGGTATCTTCTGGCTGGCTGGTAATCTTTGGGTTCCTTGGCTGTGCCATAACATGGCAATGCACATGGCAGCAACTACTCCTTTCCTTTCCGAGTTCCATCGACTTCCAACTTCTGGCTGTTCCCATAACTTCTATATCCATCTGACTTTCACTCTGTTTATGAAGGAATTCCTTGCAGGGAGAACTGGGGCTAAGTCATGAGTGTAATAGTTTAGACTTTAGGCTCACGATGGAAATGTCTGGCATTGTTCTGGCAGGAAAGTCGGGACTTTTTTCCTGGTAGGGGAAGTTGGAATGTGGTTCTTGGCCAAGCAGTCAAGATCAGGACAGGGCCAGAAGATTGAGAGCTTTGTTCTTGGCTCCAAGTCTCTGGAATTAGTGCCCCGCCCCAAAGAAAGGGCTTACATGGCTGAGGGTGCTACTGGGGCCTCCTGATGCCAGCACGTGGCTCCACAACTAGCCCCAGCTAAACTCAGGTCGGAAAGGTGGCTGGCCAGCTGCAGAGTGGGAGCTAGTCCCGGGCTTCAGATGGTCCCTCGTCACCTAAGGGACTCCCTGAAAGGCCTCTCATACTTGCTGTGGGATCACTGACAAACCGGATTCCAGCTCACTCCTCTTGACCACCTGTGCAGAGGGAGCAGGTGGGGGCAGGTGACTAATGGCTGTGTGCTGAATTTCCAGGTGAACCAAAAATTAAACCACTTGGTGTGTTATTACCTGACTCTAGTAAGAAGATGTGCACAAAAGGACTTGTGTAGGGAGGGGTGTGGTCACAGTTCAAATGTGGCTGCTAGTAGGAGGAAGGGGCTTCTTCAGAGAGGGGCTTGGGTTGGCCCAACATCCAGAATGCTCTCCATAGTCACATAGCCAAAGTGTGGAAACAACCCGAAGGCCCATCAAAAGATGAACGGGCAAATTGTGTTCTCCACATACAATGGAGTATCACTCAGCCATAAAGCGGAGTGAAGTTCTGACACAGGCTACAACTTGGATGAACCTCGAAGACATGACACTGACAAGAGAACCACACGCTGTGCTACTCCATTTCTATGAAATGTCTGGAAAAGGCAAATCACAGAAACAGAAGGCAGCTTGGTGTTGCCAGGGGCTGCTGTCAGGGGGTGGGAGAGAGAGACTGCTGAGGGGAGGACTGTTTCCTCTTGGGGTGATGAAGATGTTTTGGAGCTGGATAGAGGTGGTGCTTGCACAACATTGTGAAGGTGCTAAATGCCACTGAACTCTCGTTCACTTTAAAACGGTTGGTTTTATGATATGAGAGTTTCACCTCAATAAAAAGAAAATGCTATCTTCTATAATTACATAAATGTGCTCCCCAGGTGATCCTGTTCTTTCTTCCCAGTGAATTTCTGGACCTCAAAGCACATCCAGCTTCAAAGGAGAAACAGCAATGGCAATGGACTCTGCTTCTTAAGAGAGTTCTGGAATGAGAACTCTCAGAGGACAGGGGCTATCGCCTCACTGATGCTTGGCGCCCCCACCTGCTCCGGATGTGCCCATCAAGTCCAAGGACGCACAGGCCACCGGCACTCGCTGAGGGTTTGTTAATGGAATGCAGAGATGGCGGAGCTCACTCCTCCCTCTGAGGACCCGGAATTCTGATGGAATGTTGTGAAGTGGGAGTCCGGGTTAGCACTTGGGTCAAGTAAGAAGGAGAGCTAGTTTATAAAGAGCCTTCCCTGGACGGGGAGAGGGGCCCTCCAACGGCCTCTGTGTGGAGAAAGCGGCCCCCTCGTGAGCAAGGCTGGCGAGGGCGAGACGCCTGGTGACCTGGCAGCTCAGCCAAGATACTGATCTGGGGTCGGCTATGCTTTTGAGCAGAAAACTTTACCTTCAAAACCTCCAAGGTTCTTTTTACTGACAAAAGCAAAGAGCTGACCCAGAGACACGCGGGGAGAAGGCCACGTGAAGACGGTGGGGGCCTGGGGGTGATGCAGCCACCAGCCAAAGAACACCTGGAGCCCCCAGAAGCTGGCCCTAGAGCCCTGGGAGGGGGCGCGGCCCTGCCCGCAGCTTGACTTGGGACTTCCGGCTCCAGAGCTGTGAGAGAATAAATTCCCATTGTTTTCAGAAAAAACAAAACAAAACAAACCTGTGTAGAAACTTCACAGATGCTTCCATCAACTCACCAGAGCTCCATCTGTATCCTAGATCAGCATTCACCTCATGCTCAGGTGAGCCCAACACAACAGCGTTTGAAATGGGAGCCACAAATGTGCTGATCGTTTCCTCAAGACTAAGGGAGGGCAACCCAAGTTTTTTGGCGTATTTCCACAGGAAGAAGGGCCATGGAGAATATCTGCTTATCCACATGTCCACTCTACAATTGCTAACACTGCTGCCTAAAAAGTTTTCCACTGACATTAACCACAGGACACGAGAATACTAAGAGATGTTGTAAGAGAGTTCTTGTATCTGGACATACTCTTCCATACCTTAATTGAATAGTAGTAACCCGATTTTCCCTTGTAATTTTGGGGCTGTCTAGGTAAGAATGAAATGTGTAGGGCAGTCCCTCTGTAAGGACAGGCTGAAACTCTCAGGCACAAGAAGAAGCTCCTGCTCACAGGTGTGGTTTTTTTTCTTCAGGGAAGTCTCGTTGCGGAATGGGATCAGTTGCCCAATGCCCATATGAGCCAATCTATGACACCAGGATTCCAAAGAGAGGTGTTTTATTGCAGAGCGCTGTGTAGGGAAACAGGAGGTAGAGAGGCCTCAGATCTGTCTCCCTGACTCATAAGGGTTTAGGGTTTTTAATGGGAGATTGAGACATTGGCAGATATTTATTGACTGGTTAGAGTTCATTGGAAGTGTGTAAATCTGGTCCTGAAGACGGATAAGAACTGGGTTAAGATTAGGTTCCAGTTTACAGAATTAACCTAAGTCTAAGAAGTTCGTTGAAGAGCCGGGTAAGCTTTAGTTAACAGTTTATAGCAGTTAGTTTAATTAACATAGAATAATAAGTACAAAGACTAAACTAAATAAACAGATACACACACAAAAAACTGTCTGGCACAAATAGATTGCTACCAGTTGTAGCAGTGTTGTAAAACCTAAGATAAGTAAGGGTGTAAGTAAAGTAAAATTACATTAATAATTGCATTGGGTGTTGTCAGTAGAAGACCCCTTACAGAGAAGGACTTTTCCAGAAGACAAAAAACAATTGAACTGCAGGCACTTTCTGAGAAAGTGGAACACACCCTACAGAACTACAGAAAAGCAATCCCTGGTGATAAAGGTAGTTTAGCTCCAGTAGAGATAGTTTATCAGAATAGACAAGCATTCCATACTAATCAATGTATACATGCTCCCACTTTGTAAGAACCCCCTATGGAAAATGGAAACTTAATGTTAGCCAGTGAGAACATTTTCTCCCTTGCTTCCTAGTTCATCCTATATGAACTTCCCCTTTCTCCTTCCTGGGCGGTGTTCCCTTCTACTTTCTGAATGGGATGCTGCCCTATTCATGAATTGCTAAATAAAGCACTTTGCTCTTAAGGCTTTTTGCTTATCAAGGATAATCTCTTTTACTTAAAATCAACATTATATTTTCACTTACGCAAGTCTACAAATGACCTTCAGGGAAACACTAATTGGGTAGCTTAGTCAAGTTGACACCTAAACTTTACCATCACAATGATGGAAAGAAATATGTCTCAGGAAGAGCTGAGGAAAACGTGAAAAGTACAAGAAAGGCAAGACTTTCCATAAAATATAATAACCTATGGCTAAGCCAAAACATTTAAGAAGGAAGAATACTTGAACATCACCAACAAGAAAAGGTTTATATGTGTGTAAACCAGAGAGTACAGAATCAAAATCTTGTTTGGAAAGGTATAAAGATGTAGCCAAACTATCTAAGTACTCTTAATCTGAATCTTAAAACCCTTAATGTTATACTTCCCCTTAATCTGATTACTTCACTTTGCATTCTAAAGGTGTTACATATTTAATGAAGGGAGTAACTAGACAGGTATTTAAGAAATGGGTGGGCCACCTTGGGTCTTCAAAAGTTCTGTGTCTTTGGGGATTGCTCAGTTGGCCCTGAGTCTCTGTGGAATCCAGTATGGATTTGAACAGCACTTCAAGTGGTAAGTTCCATCAGTTTATTTGCTCTGTTATTTATAATGCCAAAATGCCTTGCTTATTTTGCAGTGCTTATAAAAGTTTAAATCACAAACATGATTAGGGGGATAAATTTCAGGCTGCCATGTTTTGCAGTTCGATCTTTAAATTTCGAATTGAAGAGAGCAGCCAGGAGCCCCATACAAAGGGATTAACTAGAAAGGAATATAAGAAATGAGTGGCCGCTCTGCATCTTCATAAGTCCTGTGTCCTTGGGAGCTGCTCAGTTGGCCCCTGGTCTTTGTGGAATAACTAATATTTTGTTTGTGAAATAAAAATATTTCATTTATTTTATTAGTTACATGATTGTTTATTAGAAAACTCAAACACTTGTTTGTTTGACTAACCTTTTATTTTTTTTCATGAGTTTTATTTGTTTTATTTATTTTAATTAATTATCATAGTATCTATTGTTTCCTATTTGTGTATAATTTTAAGAATTTTCTGTAAGTTCTCACCTTGGTAACTTAGTTCATTGATTATCATTTTTTTTCTAATATGTGTATATAAACCTGTAATTGTCTAGGTTAGCATGTATTTAGTTGCATCCCTAAAGTAAAAATATGTATTACTCCTTGGACCTGCATGCTTTCACCTGGGAATAAACATGTATTTATGTCAGGTTTTTCTCCATAAAGCTATGCTTCATACTCTCTCTCCTCCTTTTTTCTTTAACAGGCACAGTAAAAAGACAATGCCGGAGATCCAGGCTTAGTTACAGCAAGAGTCAAAAGGATACCCTCCAAGCATGGTTTAATAAAAACCCTTACCCTGGGCCAGATACCAGGGAACGAATTGCCAAAGAAATCGGCGTTTCAGAGTATAATATTCAGGTAGGCATTAGGTTTCTTATTCATTATCTGTTATAGTCAAGGTCAAGGAAAAAGCTGGGCTAAGCACTTTCAATGAATTCTCTTTTTATTTATTTTTATTTATTTATTTATTTATTTTTTAAAGATTTTATTTATTTATTCATTTATCCCCCCCTTGCTGCTTGTGCTCGCTGGGTCAGCTAACCACGCCGCGCAGGCGGGCTTGCCCTCACCAGGAGGCCCCAGGAACCGAACCCGGGGCCTCCCATATGGTAAACGGGAGCCCTACTGATTGAGCCACAGCCGCTTCCCAATGAATTCTCTTTTTAATAAAGCAGTTTTATTGAGGTATGTTCACATACCATACAATCTATCCAAAGTATATAATCAATGGCTTTAGTATAATCACAATGTTGTGCCTTCATCACCACAAAAAATATTTCGAACAATTTCATTACTCCAAAAAGAAAAACTCCACACCCCTTAGCAGTCACCTCTCAATCCCTCTATCCTTCCCCAGTCCTACATAATCACTAATCTAATTTCATCTTTATAAATTGATTTATATTTACATTTTATATAAGTGGAATCATACAGTATATAGTTCAATATATAAAACAAGTAAAACTCATGAAAAAAAAAATTTAGCCTAATGTTTTTTTTTTTCAATCTGATATTAACATCTTGTAACATTAACATACATTTGTTCAGTTTCAAAGAGAAACAGCCTTATATATAAAGTATTACCCATATTCATATTCCACATGAGGTTTTACTATGCTATACAGTCCCAGGTTACATTTTTTAGCTTTCCTTTCAGTAATACTCATGACCTTAGACTTTCCCTTTTAACCATTGTCATATCCATATAATAGAACTGCTAGTTACAAACATTATGTTGTGCTCTCACCTTTTCTATTCATTTCCTAAGATTAACACACATCCTTTTTTACCAATTCTGCACAAGTTAACCCTCAGTTTTCCATTCTGTAAACTTATTCTATTTTTTGGTGACCCATGTTCAAGTTATTAACTTCATGAGATTACACAAATGTTTAGTTTATAATAACACTATTGTACCATATTTGGCCTTTCGTGTCTCGCTTGCTTCACTAAACACAATGTCCTCCAGTTTCATCCATGTTGTTATATGCCTCAGGACTTCATTTCTTCTTACAGCTGCATAATATTCCATCATGTGTATACATGACTGTTTGATTATCCTTGAATCGGTTGATCGTTACCTGGGTTGTTTCTATCTCTTGGCAGTTATGAATAATGCTGCTGTGAACATCGGTGTGCAGATGTCTGTTCGTGTCACTGCTCTCAGTTCTTCTGGGTATATACCCAGTAGTGATATTGCTGGGTCATGGGGTAAATCTATTTTCAACTTCCTTAGGATCTGCCAAACAGTCCTCCACAGTGGCTGCAGCATTCTGCACTCCCACCAACAGTGAACAAGTGTTTCTGTCTCTCCACATGCTCTCCAGCTCTTGTAGTTTTCTGTCTCAAAGAATTCTTTTATATAAGACATTTTGCTAAGATCATGTATCCTGTTATATTTTGGAATTTTAAACATAAAATCAAAACAGGGACTCTTTTTTTTTTTTTAAAGATTTTATTTTTATTTATTCATTCATTTATCCCCCCCTTGCTGCTTGTGCTCGCTGGGTCAGCTAACCACGCCATGTGGGCGGGAGCCCTACTGATTGAGCCACAGCTGCTTCCCAACAGGGACTCCTTAGATCTTTTTCAATGGTGGATATATTGATTGTGTATATTCCCTGGTGTGGGAAGGCTTTCCTGATAGGAGATAATTAAATTGTATTTTGAGATTGAGTGAGTACAGAAAACTGGATTGCTATGATAATGTTATAGGATCATTGGTACTGGAATACATTGTGTAGAATGTTGCATAACATATAATGTCAGAACTGGGGAGTAAGTACTCATGTAAATTACCAATACTCAGGCAAACCTGGACGCCTCTCTTTCACATGGCAGGGTCAGCATGGCAGAGCTCCCTCTCTTTGTGTTACTTCTTTCTTTCTGTGTATTCTCAGTTTATATAAGACCCAGCAAGAGGGCAGAGACCCAACTGATGTAGACCAATCAAAAGCCCTAAAGCATTCTCATGAAGTCATCTATATTAAAGTGCCCTGAACTGAATTTAATGCAGTTAAAAAGGGCTCCACACCCAAAGGACTGGTTTAGCTCAAGAACATAATCTCTTATGGGCTGTACACAATTCAAACTGTGAGAATAAAGTACAAATATGTATCTTTAAAGAGAAATTTAATGATTTCAGACTTTGTATCAAATCTATAGTTTCCAGTGTAGCATTGCTTAAAAGGGAATCCCTCTGAGGAGAGGCTGGGAAGTCTTGACTGATTTTCTTATCTCCTCATGCATTTTTTTTTCAGTCAGGGGTTATTTAAATCTCAGTATTAAAAGTGTATCTTGTGAGAAAACTTGGTGATTGGCTCCCTGAGAGGCACTGGGCCCATTTGAACTGATGGTGAGGAAGGGAAGTCCAGGAAACAGTGTAGGAAGAGGTTGGCTTTGCTGTGGCAGTCACTAATTTATTCATTAGTTTCAGGTTTCCACCTGTATTTAAGACATCTTATCAGAAAATAATTTGATTGATTTATTGAGGAGACAGACATGACTTTTTAGCAAAATGCTTGGGAAATGAGTAGCTCAACAGACACTGTTGAATGTAGATACAAGTCTTACCATGCTTTATTATCTTAGCCCAAGAAGACACTGAGAAATAATTAGGAGGTATGTTAGAATTTGGACTTGAATGATGAGAAACAAAGAGTGCAATTGGTTGTCACGGACAATATTTTCAATACTATATATACAGTGTCCTAGCAGTCTCCTTATCTATTGCTGGCTCTGGGATGTAACAAGAAGAGGAAATGTGGATAAGGGTTAGCCTTGCTATTTACTATTGCCAATTCTGCCACCCCATTTAAATGAATTCTTTTCTAAAGTCAATTCTATATGTACTGAATTAACAAATAGTATTTTCTATAAAGAGATAATGTGGTCCAAGAAAAGATGTTCAGATAATTAAGGCCAGCTGGAAGGGAGAAAGAGAAAGATGTCCTTTGGGAGACCACACAGTGTCTCCTAAAGTAGAGAAATTTGCTGTGGGTGCCATGAGGATGATGATGAAAGAAATGCAGGTTTTAGTTGAGTGCAGATCAGGTGTTGTATTTAATACCATGCTAATTTTTTTGAGATGGTAACATCATTATGGGAATAACGCCTTGCCCTTCTCCCATGGATATTTTGCTTCATTAGATTGATGTTTGGAATGATATAGTTTGAATAACCTGATTTTCACTACTTCCTTTCCCACTTAGCTTTGGTTTAAAAACTCCAGAATAAAACAGAAAAGACTGGAGTCCGGATGCTCTTTAGGAAAAGATGAAAACCAGGGACAGGGCAAGCCTCAGCCCTGCACTCAAGGTAAGAACCACCAGTCCAGATGCAGTTCCTCAGCGGTCCCATCGAGAGTAGAAATGCTCTATATGTTGGCACAAATTCTCCACAAGGGGTACTTGCTTAAGACCCAATCACATCTTCTTCTGGGCAAAGAATAAATGTAAATATTGTCCTCCTGTTTGGCTGGGGCAAACAGGTACTTGGCAAAGAAGGCCTTGGACTTTATGGTCCTGCTGTAGCTAAGCCTGCAGCTTCCTCTTCTTCTGTCACCTCTTGGGGATTCAAAAGGAGTAAATGTATTCAGCCTTATCCTCACTAATTTGTGCTGTTTTGGTTTTGAATGTGAAAACAGGCCTGCAGTCTCCCTTTTCTCCTGTGTTCTCCTTTAGAATACCTACCAGAAGAAGCCAGAAGACTCCAGACTTCCACCATGGGATCTCAAACAAGTATCCCAGGTCAAGCCTTTGTGAAGAACCAAAGCCCTGATACTGCTACCAGAGAACTGGCTAAACAAAGAGGCTCTCCAGAACCAAGAGTTCAAGTAAGTTCTCTGTCTGTGGCACCAAGTATGTCCTACCTGTATGTGGTTTTGCCTCCTGAGGTGTTTTTGGAAAACTTGGGCTATTTTGTGTTATCACAGTGATCTAGGGTAAAGTATGGGGTGGTAAAAGCCTGGCATTTCAAGTCACGTTCCTGCAAAAGGAAGAGTCTTCAAACCAAATTGTCATCCGTTTAGAATCACTAGCAGCAAAAGAGCAGACACACGTGAAAGGTAATAACCATTTGAGAACCCTTTCTTTCTAGCTTTCTTCACCTTGGCAGTGTTGTGAGGAACTGTTCTGTGGAATGTGGGCTATTTTTCAGCCTTCCTGGCCTCTGTCAATTAGATACCAGCACAGCCCTGACCACATTCCTTCACCATTTATAATAACCAAAAAAATCCATAAACGTGGATAAATGTCCTTGGTTGAGGGACAAAGTCTCTGCCATTGAGTACCTTCTTTTTCCTAAGTTATGGGCCTAGACGTTTAGTACATGTTATGTGCTCATGAATTATGCAGTATGTTCCAGGATGATCAGCATGGAAACTAACATCCCTAATTTGGGTTGATAACCCTATGACAGTATTTCTACACATTTGCATAAGCCTTGTATGCACACCTCAGTGAAGAGTAGTAAAAGTCATTCTGGTCAGGAGAGCTCGTTTGCTGATCATTGTTGGAAAGCGCAGATTCTAGAGTTCATGTTTTTTCAGCCAGAGTTTCAATTCATCTGTAGTTGTTTGCTGGGTGTGTCATGAACTCATTTCATGTGTTTGTATGTATATAGACTGAACCCATGGATGAAATTATTAAATTTAATTCCATATCTAGGAACAAAAATTCATCCTGGTGCAGGTGACTTTCAAGTGGATCACAGGAAATAACATCAGGGGAAAATTCTGAGGAGTGAATGGTTGCAGAGAATGTGGAGACTTCTGCGACAGGTGCAGTGACTCTCCAAATATGCCCTGCAATATCAAATGGGGGTAATAGAAAATGATAGAATTCCAGATAATAAAAGGACAGAGAAGTGATGGATAGAGTGTGAAATCCTTGGGATTCTGTAAATAACTCTAGGATACATCCCACAGCAGGAATCAGTAATTTCTATAATATGGATCTATTTGAAAAGACCAAATTTATACAGCTATATATGTAAGTGTACATATACATATATACATATAAATATACAATCACTGCAAAATTAGCCCTTGTATAAATAACTCCTTGGCTTTACAGATTATAAGATGCAGCTGGAATCTCATGTCTTATGATGTCCTTGTCTCCTTTTGCCTCACTTAGAAATGGTTTCTGAACCGAAGTGATCAGCACTCAGGCCAGAGCAAAAGGGAATCCATAAATTTCTTGGGAGGTAGCCCAAGTGGGAGCCCAGATATGACTCCTCAGCAGCACCAGTTTGACCTGTCCACTCTCCCAGGCAGCTCTTATCATTTTCTTCCCCCGAATTCCTTCTGTAATAGCCTAATATTTCTCACTGCTCTTCCTCCTTTCCATGCGCCCTTTTTTCCTTGGTATCCATTTGGGGTCATTGGGAGCCAGGGACCTTGTATTATGAAGGCTCAGACTATGCAGGCTGCACAGGGAGGAGAGCAGTCTAACTCCCTCCTGACACCGTCTCTGGGCAGGGACATCTCAGATACACAGATGCCTTTCTCACCCCAATACCAAGGAAAGTGCCAGTATCATAATGAGCACATTGGCCAGGAAGTACTGCAGTTACAGGACTCTTCTCAGCCTCATCCTGAGCGTGAAAAAGTCGAGTTGCATGACATAGCTCACATCCTGCGATGGTGGGATGAGAGGTGCCTGGCTCTGATTGCAGAATGGGAACCTCCCAAGGGGACACTGGAGCAGGCAGGAGACACTGAAGCAGACTTGTGGCCCAATCAGCTCAGGAGCCATCTCACCCACTTGACCAACCGCACCAGCAATATGTAGAAACCTGAAGGTGTGAGATGAACTCTGTCATCTACAGATTCCACTTAAAGGTACAGACTTCTCTGAATCCAGATACACAAGAAGAGGCCCCTCCAGGCCCCTCCAGGCCCCACCCACCCCTCAGTGAGGGAGAACGTCAGTGGTGTTCCACATGCTTCAGTGCTCCCTAGGGGCTGAGCTTTGGGAGAAGGAAGACGTCCTTCTCATGACCCTGGTCCAGGCCTCCTTTCCTTTGATGTAGAGCCTTTGATTTAGGGAACATTACTTGGGAACAAGACTAATTCAGGAAGGAGAATGAACCACTGGGAACCCAAAAGGAGGCTTTTCCTCTGTCTTTGGGCAGCAGTTTCCTTCTGTCCTCACTTCATGGAGGAAGGGGTTCATTGGAAGCTCCATCTTGCCTTTGGCAGCATCTTGAACAACATGCTGTGGATAAGTTTGCTGAATTCTTGATGGAAAAAGCATTTTCATGTAAAATATGACTTCATCCCTGTAATTCTCATGCGGTCAGCAGTCTGGACAATCCAGGAGCAGTGATGGAAAGCACGTGAAGAGAACAGGTCTTAGAGGAATGCGTCTGCATTTGTTGACTTTGGCAGGATGGAAGGCCAAACTTGAAATTAGTTTGCCATGTAAAATACCAGGGAATGCGAGTTTTCTTGATAATGTGAGTTTAATAAAGTGAGTTTCCCTGCCTCTCATCTCTGATGGTTGAATTGGAAACTAGGAACGACCTCTGCATTCATCAATAAGGGATGATTAGACACATTGTGATATATCCATAATACTGAGTTCTCTTCTCATATGAATGTATTTTTTCCTCTGCCCATTTAAAATATCCAGAAAATCACAAGAAAACTATAATAGTAACACCATTCAATCACAAGTATAGCCTACTGATTTAAATATTTCCACATTTTTAGGTTGTTCATATATATCTATATATATATCCATTTAATTCCCTATTTTATTATAAGTAAATTATATATATATTAAAAGTTCTGGGGCAATTATCTTTCTAAGCAGTCTTCTCTCTTCTTTTGAAGTGGTAATTTCTAAAAATATGTTATAGTGTTTGAAGGTATTTATGGCTTTATCTTGGTACAATAAAATTATCTTTGAGAATTAAATATTACTTCTTTATGTCACTTTGTCAATTTGCATTCTGTTTCTTTGTACAATTCTTTCAGTTCAACAATTTGTTCCCTTTCCTGGTGAAGATAATGCAATGAAGTCAGACACATAAATCTAGTTCATGGCTTATCCACAAAGGTACCAGGTTTGCACCAGCACAAACCTTTTCTCAGCAGATACCTTTTTCAGTGTATGTATGGGGCCATTATTTGTCGGAGTTTCTCTAGGCTTTCTACACTGAAGCACAAGATTCAGAATAATCAAATGTTATTTATTAACAAATTGTGCTCAGCGGAAGTTATTGCTCTAAGTGTGAGCTCTACATTCACTAACCACCTAGGGAATGAAACCACATGTATGTGCACACACATACATTCATTAGTGGCACAAATCTGCCTGAAAAGAATCTGATACTATTGTCTGACAGCATTGACACAACTCTATTAGCTTCATTTTGAAACTGTTTCTCCAGATAATCTCGTGTAGTCTGAGTTGACAGCTCAAGAGTATTACTAATCACTTCCCCTTACCTCCAACACATAGGTGGATAGAGATTTCCATGTTATGAAAACAAATCTGATATTTGCAAACATGCATCTATATTTGAATATGCAAACTCCATTTTCATCTACAGTTATATGTATATCTTTGTGTATATTTTTATGTGTAGGTCTATGTAAATTTATATATCTCCATCTCCATCACAACTATGTAGCCCTCTCTACTGCTCTCTATCAATGTAAAATAAGAAGGGAAATAGAAACCTGTCTCTACATATCTATATACAGTATAGCCTCTGAAAGGAGATAGAGAGGCTCCTATTCACTGGATGAAAAATGTAATTTTTAGCTGCTGAAGGAAGAGGTCAGGACTCTGTCACTGGAGGGGATAGTAGAGATTAGCTTCTGGCAAGGATTGCCAATTCTACAATGTCTGGAATCTCATGGGACACAGAGATCCCTTTAAGTGAGCTGGGTCAACCTGATGTCCTGTTTTTAAAGCAGGTTAAGGAGATTGCCACCGTCCAGCTGGTGCAGCACTGAGGTCTTAAGGATTGTTGGAGAGGCTTCCTGTCCTGCAAGTGGCCTAGAGCCTGGGTCCTGAAGGTTTTGCCGAGGGCTGTGAGTTGGGAGGAGGTTTGATGCCTGGAACATCTGATGGCTTCCTGTCCCAGAGAGCCCCCGCTAAAAGGCGCCCACACGTTCCAGCTTTCTCTGGTGACTTTTCAAGCCATTCTGAGCTCTCCTATTTGTCCGGAACAGAAGCAGGTTAGGATTGGGAGGGGTGGAAGTCCAGTATCCAATACACAGCAGAGCTCAGAATTCTTCTGGGGCTTGGGAATACCCCTCCATTAAGCTGTCTCACTTTCCCAGAAGGCCTCCACGCATCCATCAAGCTGTCCGTTTGCCCCTAACGCCCAGGTCTGAGAACCTTGGATGGTTCCTGTGGGGACAGAGATGAACGCTGTCTGCGTGGGGGAGGATTCCATGGAGCTGACACTGTGCAGGCTGGCGTGCTCCCCGTCCTGCGTCCTTTCCTAAGGCCCCTGACCTGGGTGCTGGGCAGGCCTCTTGGGTCCTGTGAGAGTGGCTGCCCCTAACCTGAAACCCACTCAGGAGCTCGCATTTCCAAAGGGTGAAAATGTGCACCCTTGTCTCAAATAACTTTCCCTCAAAGGTGGGGAATGACACATGCAGAATTTCCTGGAATAGGATCATCAGTGGCTCCTGTCACCGTGAAAGTTTTGAGACTACTAACCTCTTAGTGTATCATCTTTTTCTCCTAATTTCTTGTTGATAACCAGTCTTCCTGTTGATCTTCCAAAAGGTTTTTTTTTTTTTTACCTTTTGTTTTGTTATCCTAATGGAGTTTTGAAAGAATGTATTTAAAAATTTTGAAAATTAGATACCAACACGGCATGAAACTGACCTTTGATGGGAAGGGCCCAAAATATCCCCCAAAGAGAAATGAAATCATAACAATTGATTTCCAGAGGTGGTGGTTCTCGTGGTCTTTCGCTTTTGTTCTAAATTCATGGTACTTATCTGTGAGTTGGGTGTGAACCTACTCCTCTATATTGTGTTACTCCAATTACTGTACTTATATATTCTGCTTGTAAAACATGATGTCCCTAATAAAAATGTTGTAACAGTTAGTGGAGAGCTCTGAAAGGTTTTCCTGCAACTGTCTTGGGTTATTTAAAAGACACTTCTGTAATTCCTTTTCCCAGGTATAATTAAAACCAAATACTGTTAAAGAATTTTGTACTCATGAAGGCTATATATGTCAGTTTCTTCCCATCCTTATTCTGGGATCTGATTTCAAAAGAGTGAGATGACCTTAGTAATGGCCATTAGGAGTCCAGCACCACATTATGAACTCTGATGCAAAAGAGTTAAATGCGAAACAAGCTGGACTTCACTGCTGTATGCAGGAAAATATTAGTAATGTGGCTAAAAACTATAGTGGAACCACACAAATAGCTTTTCTGTGCATCCAAGAAAAGTACAAAATAAAATAATCTAATTGTACTTGTATCATTTTAATTAGCATTATTCATGATTCAATATTTTCAGTAATACTATTATTTTGAATTTCATTGAGTTAAATTTAAGTTGGGTGGCTCAGGGGCCCCACGGGATATTGGAGTCTCTAGACTTGAAAGAGCCTCGATGCCTGCATCATCCCTCGGAAGAAGCTGCCCACTGATGGCACAACCATGACATTTACGTGAGCAAGAAACAAGGTGTGTTTTTCTCAAGCACTGGAAATTTGGGGCTCATTTAATATAACAGCTCTAGCTAACCAAGAGTCAGGTCGATTATTTTTTTGTGTAGAAAGAGTAGAAGACAGTAGCAATGTCAAGCTATGTTTCAATGAATGTTGTTTTCATGATCACTAGTAAATTCATACTCAGGATCCTTACTGAAAAAAGAAATAATATTCTCTCATGGAAACTCACCTATCCCTAGTTTTTACTCTACTTTGGATGTGCAGAAGTGAACATTTTAGCACCTGTGATTAAACCTTGATATTTGAGAAAGATTCTGCTTTCTTCCTATATCTTTTTGCTTGAGAAACACTCACTAAATAATACATAGATTTTTAAGACACAATGAGAGTGTTCACACACATGATGATCCTTCTTTCTTATTTTATAAGAAGAATTTTATAATGAAGAATTTGAAATATAATTATTATTGAATGGGATGTTTCAGAAATTTATTTCCTGATATGCTTATAAGTTTGAAATACATGTAAAACACACAACAAATAAATTTTAATTAGTTATTTATAGAGGAGAAAAATGCTAATATACATATCAAACACTTTTGAAGAGTTTTAGGAATTTTAAAATCAGCAAATTTCATTTACTGAGTTTTCTTTTAAAAGCTATATTATTTCTCATGTCTTGTATCCTAAGCAACTGCTGTAATTAAGTACTATAACACCCCCAAACTGAACATAACTTTTACCTAATATTGTTTGCGTATCCCTGGGTTTTGCTAAGCAATAGCCCATGACCACTGTTAAGAGTCAGATATTATTGTGCTGCTGTTAAAAGGATGTTTTAAACATTCTATGTAGAGAAAATGTTTAAAAATTAGAGAACTCTATAATCAAATTTATCTATTGATCTGATTTATAACCTTGTTTTGGCCATTTTTTCCTTTCTCTTCCAACTCTTGAGGACCTTAGAGAAGAAAAAATGACAATTGTTACTACTTGAATAAAATGGACGCTTTAAACTCAAGCACAGTTAATAAACATACAGCTTATGAGAAATGAGGTTCTAAATGGGGTGTAACAATTAAGGAAATCTAAAATATTTCATTTTAATTTAAATGTTAAATTTTATAATGATACATTTAAGAAATGTATCAATTCTTATAAATGATACCTATCATTTCCCTATCAATAAGGCAAGCACAGACCACTTAGGCCTAGGATGAAGGTTCCTCAAGTACCTAAATGTTTAATAAGAGCACACCAGAGCCAAGAACATAAAAAATTTAAGCAAGATCAAAAAACCAACTGAAAACCACAATCAGGCTGGAGCATTTTTTGGCTATGTGCTAGGCATGCTTCTGCTGATATAAGATTAAGGAAGTTGGTTTTAGCAATAATTTGAGGAATAAAAGTGTTTGTGGGGCCTATTTTATTTGTAATCTCTGTGTACACAAACACGTTTTGAAAGATGACGAAGCACAGCTGCAGTGAGCTAGATCAGGGGATTTCAGAAAGTGTCCCCCAGGGGGTGGCCACTGTCAAGGGGGCAGCGGAGGCTGGGCTCCAGGGCTCAGGCCTGCTCAGTCACAGCCTCTCTGCTGACATCACTACTGCATCCTGGATTTCAGTTGTGGCTTAAATGGCACGGCAAGGTCTTAGTTTTTAAAATCGGATGTTGAAGCACATGATCTTGTTCTTTTCCTGCCTTGTTGGGTGAAGAAAGAAATGCACACAGAGAGGTTTGGTCATTATCCCCAGGCCCCAGCGCTCTATAGGCAGCAGGAACAGACCCGGAGCTGGGTTCTTACACTGGTCCAGTCATCTTACAAAATTATAGAGAAACATAAAAAACCAATTTTCCAGGGAAAAATGATACATGGAAAATATCACTATAAACTCTGCTGAAATGGAGTATAGTACACCTGTAAGCAAGGTTCATTGCTTCAAAGGGCATTAGGAAGCCACAGTAGAATTCAAGGTTGATGAAAACATAAATCACATACATTGCCAACTTTATATTAATGTTTTCAAATTTTGCAGATGATTTTGATAAGACTAAATAAGGTATTTCTTATAACATGGTTCTTTAAATAACTATATAACATTGGCACAGTCAATTGCTCTAGAACATCTATTCCATTATAATTACTGATTATAATTTTGTCTGCGTTCAACTCAAAATATTTTGTCAAATCGAATTTCCCCAAAAGAACAAACTTTCACCTTTCATTAGATCAGTGACTTACCCCAAAATTTATTCTTAAATACATTTTTATGCAATTTGTATTTGAATGAAACAGTTTTTGACATAATTTAAATTTAGGCTAGGAAATTTGCCTTGACATATACCACACTCTCTTAATGTGTTCCTTAAAATGACTGTTACTTGGTGACTGTCAGTATGATTTAGTCATCAAATATTCATTGATAAATGTATACTTTGTCATTAGCACCAAAAATTTCATTATAATCTGAGGGAAAAGGAAATAATATCACAAAACTAACCAGATAAGCAAAATGAGGAAAATAGTCTGACAGTTGAAAGAAAAGGATCAGGAAACCACTCAGATAATACCTTGCCATGACAGAGAGTAAAATGTCCCCATTCTAGAGAAATTTCTATAAAAAGATGCAGTGGGTAAAGAGACCAACAAATTCTGAGTGATAGAGACTCTGATGGAAAATCCAAAGGAAACAAAACCAAGGATGGGAAGCAGATATGGCTCAAGTGATTGGGCTCTCGTCTACCATATAGTAGGTCCAGGGTTCGATTTCTGGGGCCTTCTGATGAAAAGCAAGCTGGCCCACGTGGCGAGCCGGCCTGAGCGGAAAGCTGGCCCACACGGAGTGCTGGCCTGGACAGGAGTGCTGGCCCACGTGGAATGGTGGCCCGCGCGGAGAGCTGGTGCAGCAAGATGACACGACAAAAAGAGACACAGAAGAGAGACAATAAGAGATGCAGCAGACCAGGGAGCTGAGGTGGCACAAGAGATCGAGCACCTCTCTTCACTCCAGAAGGTCCTAGGATCGGTTCCCAGTGCTGCCTAAAGAGAAGACAAGCAGGCACAGAAGATCACACATAGAGCAGACAGTGAGCACAAACAATGAGGGGGAGGAGGGTAGAAATAAATAAATGAGTAAATCTTTAAAACAAAACAAAGTAACATAGGATTCCAATAAATGCAAGAGCTCACGGCAACATGGAATCTTTGTTCTTAAAGGGATGCCACAGATAAATGGTATTCCATGTAAGAACCTATATTTCATTGAGAACAAATGTTCACTAATGTGCATTTTACTTTCAATGTTTCAATATTCCTTTCTCTCTCGTTTCATGACAGTCAATGTAGATGTACACGTATGTTTCAACCTTCTATCGTCCATTTTCTACCCAGTTCTGATATCACCTGTCTCCGACCCCTGTCTCTGAGAAAAGCTTTAATCCTTCAAGAATCAGTAGTCATCAAGTGAAGATATAGTGATGAAGTAATCCACATGGAAGTGTAGAAAGAAGTTCACAAATCAATTTTTGTTAGAATAGTGTAAAAAAAGTCAAATTCCTCCTATCAATGATAATCTCCTAATTTGCTGCCATGAATGAAAAGATAATAGAACATCTTAAAATTTGTAGGTGCAAATAAAAATATGAACTCAGAGATATATATTGATAAATATAAATTACAAACTGATGGAGAAGATGGGGCAAAAATCTCAAAACAGCAAGACAAAGGCTGGAATACTAATGACCAATGATTAGCACCAATAGATGAAGGAAGCTACAAAAGAGATGAACTTTGGTCAAAACAGGAATGAAGGTTTCCTTTCTTAGAAACATCAGTATGAAGGAGTCCAGAAGTTAAAAGAACAGAAAAATTAATTAACCAGGGAAAGGGAGGAGTTAGTAATGTTTCATAGAAGTTGATATTTACATATAAGAGAAAAAGAGTACTGTATAAATTGATTCATGACTGAGGGATATATAGAACAAGACAAAAATCATCTTTTCTTAAATTTGCTAGCATGAATGGAGAGAAAATGAAATAATAAAAATTGTCAGTACAAATCAAAGTTTCACTGTAATTAGTACAAGTAGTTTAAGGAGTTTAAAAGTTTTAATCTAATTGTGAATCTGAGGGCAAGCTTAGAGATGATGATGGCCAATCTTTGGTGTTAAGACATACCTCAGAAAAATAAACCTGGGGTGTCACATCATGCCCTTGGTGGTTCATTGTCCTCTGATAGTCCACAGTGGACCTGGCAGTGCCAGAGGTAGGTTTGGACTCATCAGGGCTTCATTTCCTTCTTGGATGCCGTTTTAGTTTGCTAAAGGCTGCCAATGCAATATATCAGAAGTGAGTTGCCATTACAATGGAATTTATCAGGCTGAAAGCCTATAGTTTTGTATCCAAATCAAGGCATCATCAAAGATGCTGCTTTCTCACTGAGCTGCAGCTATGGGCGTTCAGGGACATGGTAGAATCTGCTAGTCTCTCTCCTCTCCTCCGGGCCTCATCTTTTTCAGCTTCTGCCTAAAGTGACTTCCTCTCAGCTCCTGTGTTCCGTGATTTCTGCTTCTGGCTCCCAGAACCTTTTCTCTCAGCTGGTCTTTCTCTGCAGCTTTGTTCTGTGTCTGCAGCTTTTTATTCCTTTGATTATAAAGTACTCTAGTAAGAGGATTAAAACCCACCCTTGGTCTCACAACCTAATCAAAGGTCCTTAATGGAAGTGATTAATCAAAAGTTCCCACCTAGGATAGATTTATATGGACAGGAATGGATTAGCTCCAAGCACATGATCTTCTGGGGCCCACCCAGCTTCAAATTGTCACAGGTGCCCTTTAAATCCTGCTCTAGATGTTACCAAGGATAGGGGCAGTGTCTTTCCGGGAACATGTAAAGTCCAGGAAGCCACACTGAATGCAGTTTATGCTCGTTTAAATGAACTGCTCTTCTCTGTTTGTATTGGCACAAATTGAACAAGAAAACAGATAAGCAGTTAAAACTGTCTGGTTGAAAAATTGGGGTTGCATCTAGACTCTAGCCCACTGAATTAGTCTCTAAGGCTAATGGCCATTAACTGCTTAATGTCTATGGCTTTCATTTTCAAAACTTCCGATTCTAGATGATTGTGCTTTCCTTCTCTTTAACTTCTGATGTGATGGAAGACTGTTGTAAATTGCTTATTTTATAAACCTTGCACTGTGTAATTCATTTGTTCAACCAATGCCACTTTGTCTATTGCTATGTTTCTAATTTGTCTATTGCTATGTTTCTAATTTTTAATCATTATAGAGAACTACCATGTGCATTACCATGTGACAGAGGAGTCCAGGATCACTGGCAGCTGGTCGTCAGGAAGAAGGCATTATCTTATTTTTATTTATTTATTTTTTTTAAAGATTTTATTTATTTATTCATTTATCCCCCCCTTGCCGCTTGTGCTCGCCGGGCCAGCCAACCACGCCGTGCAGGCGGGCCCGCCCTCACCAGGAGGCCCCGGGAACCGAACCCGGGGCCTCCCATATGGTAAACGGGAGCCCCACTGATTGAGCCACAGCCGCTTCCCGAAGGCATTATCTTTTTTTTTTTCATTTCCAAATGTTTTGTTTTTTTTCCCCCCCAGTCTACTAAGTCTTTTTATTTTATTTTATTTTAAAGATTTATTTATTTATTTTATCCATTTTAAACCCCTCCCTTCCCCATTTGCTGTTTTTGTGTCCATTCGCTGGGCAATTCTCTGTGTCTGTTTCCTGCCATCTCTTCTCATCCTCCTCCTCCAGTCTTCACCAGGATTCGATCCTGGAGACCTCCGATGTAGGAGAGAGGTATTCTGCTGCCTGTGCCACCTCAGCTCCTGGCTTCTGGAGCTTTCGGAGCATCTCATCTTGTCTCTCTCCTGTTACATCATCATCCTGCTGCATGGCTCTCGGGGCCCGACAGCTCAGTGGCACACAAAGCCTGGCAGCCCATGCGCCTTCGGGAGGTCCCGGGGATCGAACCCAGGTCCCTCCATATGGCAGACGGACGCTCAATCATTTGAGCCACATCCGCCCCCTACTAAGTCTTTTTAAATAGTGTCTTGTTTTTTTCTCATGTTTCCATTTCTTTCTTTAAATCAATAATCATTTTAAACATAATTGTATAATTGTTTCTATCTGATAGTTCAATTACATCTGCACTGATTGGAGATGCAAAGCAGGTCTCCTGGCTGAATTCACTGAGGAAAAGCACCCTGACCTCCCCTCCTTTTTCCCTTGAAATGGCTGACAGGGAGGAAAATGTCTGCTTCCCTCTCAGTTGGCTGCAGTGAGCCAGGGATTTTACCTCAGCTTAATATCTTAGGGGTGGGGAAGGAGAGACCTCCCAGCTGCTACGTGGGCTTGGTAACACACATTTGCTGTTTTGGCTTCTTTGTCTCTCTGTCTCTCACCTTCCTGTGAATTGTGTAGCACAGACCTCATCTGCTGACCCCCAAAGCATTTCCCTCGCACAGCTTTTGGCTCTTTCTCTATTGCTTTTGTGAGAACATTCAGTTCTGCCTGTTAGTCCATTGCCATTTTCCCACAATCCTCCTATTTCTCCCTTTTGATCAAGGTCTTTTTCCAGATGAATTGGTAGTTGGTACTTGGTAATAATCTCTCAGTGCCAGGGAGGCTCATCCCTGGGAGACATGTCCCGCACTGGGGGGAAGGTTTATATGCTGAGTTTGGTTTAGAGAGAGGCCACATTTGAGCAACAAGGAAGCTTTCAGGAGGTAACTCTTGGGCAATATATAATAGTAGGTTAATGTTCAATTTCACAAGAACAAGGTTCATAAGTACAAGCTTCAATATCAAGGGCCTGGCATATTGGTCTGTCCTCCTTTGCTAGTTACTGACCATGCACTCTAGTGTTACTTGCTGCTCTATTAGAATGTATCATGACTCCCCAGGATGGAAATTCAATAATCTTTTGAATATTATGTGGGTCTTCATCCACCAAGACAACCCCATACCACTTGAACTCATTCATATTCCATAGAAGTATGTCCCAGGTACACCTCTCCCCACACATCTCCTCCCCCAACATCTCACACCAGTGATCCTTCCCTGCCAAAGTTGTGACTCCTCTCCAACCCAAAATCTCCTCAATAACAATGCCAAAAATAAAAGTTCACACACACACAAAACAATAAAATAAAATAAAATATATTTTAAAAAATATTTTTTACCTTTTCCTTAAGCAGAGTAGAGGACATTTTGCATACAAACAGGCAGAAAAAATGGGATGAGGTGAAGGCTTCAAATTGGCAACTTAAGTGCTGCATGAATGATGCAAAAGTTTCCATGTGTGCCCTGAAAGAAAATCTTGTTTTGTAGAGCTGCTGAAATAAGATTTTTGAAAACTGGACTCAGAGTCTCTTTGTGTGAGTATCAGAATTACAACAGAAACCAAAATCTCACCCTTGCTGGGTATCTCCTGTTAAAGTGAGGGCATTGATTGCCCTGAGAATTGGGATGGAGACAAATGGGTTGATGAGGATGGCCCTGGGAACAATGAAACCCTAAATTATGCTGAGACTTTGCCAGAAAACCCTATAATGATATGCCCTTAGGTGACAGACTCCCAACCTCCTCCCTAACCTGAAGGGATGACTGCTCAATGCCAACCCTGTACTACCTAACCTCCAGCCTGCCCCCAGGCATCCCTACCTCCTCCCCACCCTGAGGAGACAACCACTCCACCTCAAGCCTGGCCAAAGGAGTCTGCCATCTAACGCCCACCTGAGGAGATTAATCCTGTCTCGCCAGATGAAATTACCCTGAGGTAATTGGTTGCAAGACACTTCTAATGCTTCACCTTTCCCACCACCACCACCCATCTTTTCTCTTCCAGATTTATAACTAGAATAAAGTCACAACAAGCCCCCAAAGGTGAAATACAAAGAGTGACACATGAGGAAGTATGGTGTACTCCAAAAGAACTGCATGAGTTTTCCAAATTATATAGATAGAAATCAGGGGAATATGTGTGGGAATGGATGTTAAGGGTGTGGGATAATGGTGGAAGGTTTATAAAGTTGGATCAGGCTGAATTTATTGATATGGCTCACTAAGCAGAGATTCTGGATTCAATGTTGTAGCTCGAGGGGTTAGAAAGGATTCTAACAGTTTGAGGAGGTGGCTGGCTGAAATATGGACCAAAAGATGGCTAACATTACCTGAGGTCAAGATGTCAGAATTTCCCTGGTATAGTATAGATGAGGGGATTAGAATGGATTTATCATCTAACACCTGCCCACCTACCCAAGGAATGCCCAGAAGATACACCTTTCCCCAGGACTCTGAGAAATAAATTTGTGAGACTAACTGCATCTTTCATGAAGAATTCTGTGATTGCTCTTCTCTGTAAGTCAGATATTACCATGGAAATTGTGATTATGGATCTAGGATCCTTAAACCCTATGGGGATGATCAGAACCTGGGCAGCAGAAGCCAAGTGGCAGCACTTAATCACCAAAGACAAAGTGGGCATGGCTACCACAATGAAAGGAAGACTCAAAATAGCAATCAAAATAGTCTGTGTTGCATAGTCCTTTGGCATTGGCTAATAGATCATGGGGTACCTATAAGTTAAATAGATGGGCAGACTACTAAATTTCTACTTGATCTGTATGAGCAGAAGAGTTCTAGGGTGAGTGAACAAAAGTCTAACTTAAATTACAGAACAGAGAGTCACAGCCCCCTAATCAATTCCCAGACTTGAGACAGTTTACAGACCCAGAGCCCCTTAAATGAGGAGAAGGCTGGGTCCCCTTGGGAAAGGACCCTGTTACACTGCCAAAAGTTTATACTGTTATTCTTTCTCCCAGCCTTCCTCCAAAGAGACATACGGCCTTTAACCAGAATAACTGTGCATTGGGGAAAAGGGAAAGACCAGACATTTAGGGGATTATTAAACATTGGCTCAAGAAGTGACATTAACGCAAGGAGACCCAAGCTTCACTGTGGTGTACCAGTAAGAGTAGGGGCTTATAAAGGTGATTGATGGAGTTTTACCTCAAGACTATCTCACAGTGGATCCAGTGGGTCCCCGGACCCATTCTGTGGTTATTTCCCCAGTTGCAGAATGCATAATTGGAATAGACATAAGCAGCAATTGGCACAATTCCCACACTGGTTCCCTGAGTTGTGGAATGAGGGCTATTATGGTGGGAAAGGCCACGTGGAAGCCACTAGAACTGCCTCTACCTAGCAAAATAGTAAATCAAAAGCAATATCAGATTCCTGGAGGTCTTGCAGAGATCAGTGCCACCATCAAGGCTTTGAAGGCTGCAGGGGTGGTGATTCCACCACATCCCTATTCAACTCTCCTATTTGGCCTGTGCAGAAAACAGATGGATCTTGGAGGATGACAGTGGATTATTGTAAACTTAACCAGGTGGTGACTCCAATTGCAGCTCCTGTTCCAGATATGTTTTCATTGCTTGAGCAATGGTACATCCCCTGGAACCGGGTATGCTGCTATTGATCTGGCAAATGGTTTTTTTCTCAATTGCCGTTAGTAAGGACCACCAGAAACAGTTTGCTTTCAGCTGGCAAGGCCGGTAATATACACCTTCACTGTCAGACCTCAGGGCTATTTCAACTCTCCAGCCCGATGTCAGAATATTGTCTGCAGAGAACTCCATTGTCTCTCCCTCCCACAAGACATCACATTGGTGCATTTTATTGTTGATATCATGTTGATTGGACCTAGTGAGCAAGAAGTGGAAATTACTCTAACTTATTGGCAAGGTATTTACATGAAAGAAAATTGATGACAAAGCCAACAAAAACACAGGGGACTTCTTCCTCAGTGAAATTTCTGGGTGTCCACTGGTGTGGGGCATGTCTAGACATACTTTCTAAAGTGAAGGATAAGCTATTGCATCTGATCCCTCTGATGACCAAAAAAAAAAAAAGAGGCACAACACTGGGTTGACCTTTTCAGATTTTGGGGACAACATATTCTACATTTGGGTGTGCTGCTCAGGCCCATTTACTGAGTGACCAGAAAAGCTGCTAGTTTTGAGTGGGGACTGGAACAAGAGGAGGCTCTACGACAGGTCCAGGCTGCTGTGCAAGCTGCACTGCCTCTTGGCCACATGATCCAGTAGATCCAATGGTGCTGGACATGTCAGTGGCAAATAGAGATGCTGTCTTTGGAAGGCCCCTATAGGAGAATCACAATGCAGATCCTAAGGGTCTGAGTCCTGCTATCCTCTGGCGGTAACTACTCTTCAACTGGAGGGCCCTGGTAGTCCGACCAGCCAGTCCCCTGGCCCTAAGACGTCTGAATCTATGCGGCCGGAACCAGAGCAACAACGTGGCAGTCGTGGGTTGTGCAATCACTTCCGGCCTCGATGGCATCAGATGGCTGTGTCTCAGCATGATCTCTGGTCTAAGTGGGGAAGGAGCTTCTAGAGTCAAAACGGGGGTTTAGTCCTTTCAGGGAGAAGTGTTGACTTAGCCTTTGGCACCATAGCTCTGATTATAGGCTCAGGAAGGAAGGTCAGTCACTGTTCCTGTTGGGAGAGTCAAGACTCCTCTTGGCAGAAAAAGTTGGACATGAGTCTTGGCCCAAGGAGTAAGGTTCATTACCACCCAGGCCAAAGGCTTGCAGACTTTGTTCTTTCCCCGAGTATCTGGAATTAGTGCCAGCCCCAAAGAAATGCCTTACATACCTTAGGGTTCTCCTGGGGCCTTGATGCCATCATATGGCTCCACAATCAGCCCCATCTGAGACCAAGGTCAGAGAGAGCATGACATTGTCAGGTGGCTGGCCAGCTGCAGAGTGGGCAGCCTGTTGTCAGGCTGCAGAACTTGGCTCGTTACATCAGGGACCTCTTAGAGATCCCAGCTCATCCCTCTTGAACAACCCTGCAGAGGAAACAGTTGGGGGCAAGGTGACCGAAGGTTGTATGCTGAGTTTTCAGGTGAATAAAATGTTAACCCAATTGGCATGTTAGTACCTGGCTCCCGCAGGAAGATGTGCTCAAAGGAATTGTATAGGAATTTCACAGATGCTTCCATCAACTCAGAAGTGCTTCATCTGGATTCTTTTTTTTTAGGGACCTTGGATGTGGGAAGCTGATGCTCAACCACTGAGCCACATAGGCTCCCTTGAGTTGTTTTTTTCATTTGTTTGCTTGTTTGTTTTTTAGGAGGCACCGGGGAATGAACTCGGCACCTCCCATGTGGGAAGCAGGCACTCAACCATTTGAGCCACATCTGTTCCCTCATCTGGATTCTTGATCATCATTCATTTCATGCTCATGTGAGCGCATCACAACAGTGGTTGAAATGGGAGCCACAAATATGCTGATTGTTTCCTTTTTTTTTTTTTTTTTTTTTTATTTTTTTACCGGGAGGTACCGGGGATCGAACCCCGGTCTCTCCATATGGTAGACGGACGCCGAACCTCTTGAGCCACATCCGTTTCCCTAATTGTTTCCTAAGACTAAGGGAAGCCAACCCAAGTTCCTTGAAGTATTCCCACAAGAAGAAGGGCCATGGAGAATATCTGGTTTTCTGCATTTTCACCCCACAATTGCAAACACCGCTGCCTAAATTGGGCTGTTGTAGTTTTCCAATGACACGAACCACAGGAAATGTGAATACTAAGAGATGCTATAAGAGGTTTCTTGTATTCCAGACATCCTCGCCTATACCTCAATTGGGTAGTAGCAACCCAATTTTCCCTTGGTAATTTTGGGGCTGCCTAGGCATGAATGAAATGTGTAGGGCAGTTCCTCTGAAAAGAGAGGCTGAAACTCTCAGGCACAAAAAGAAGCTCCTGTCGACAGGTGTAGTTTCTTTTTTTTCAGGGAAGCCTTGTTGCCAAATCAGATTTGCTGCCTCATAACCATATAAACCAAAATATGGCACAGTGGTTTCAAAGAGAGAAAGAACTTTATTATAGAGCTCTGTGTAGGGAAGCAGGTGGTAACGTAGTCTCAGATCTGTCCTAGTCATAAGGGTTTAGGGTTTTTGTGGGAATAGCCAAAGGGAGGTGGAGATAGTGATATTGGCAGAAATTGATTGATTGGTTGGAGTTAATTGGAAGTGTGTAAACCTGGGCCTGAAGACTGGTAAAAGCTTGTTTAAGCATTGGGTTACAGTTAACAGAATTAACCGAAGTCTAAGAAGTTCTTTGAAGAGTCAGGTAAACTTTAGTTAACAGTTTACAGCAGTTAGATTAGTTAACATAAAATAATAAGTATAAAGACTAAACTAAATAAACAGACTGGCAAAAACAAAACAAAATAACCCTGGCTGGCACAAGAGATTGCTACCAATTGTAGCAGTGTTGCAAAAACTAAGACAACAAGTGTGGAAGTGAAGTAAAATTACTTTTACAATTAAAATCTTGTAAACAGTAGTTATGACAACAGCAGCTACCCTGTTATAGCTTCAAGGCTTTTTGCTGATTGAATCAGGCCCACCCAGATTATCAAGGATAAACTCTTTTACTTAAAATCAACTGATTATATTATCACCTAATTATATCTACAAACTACCTTCAGGGCAACACTTAGATTAGTGTTTTATGAAACACTAATTGGGTAGCATAGTCTAAGTCAAGTAGACTTGTAAACTATACCAGCACAATGAAAGAAAGACATATAGTTCAGGACGAGCATGAGGAAAATGTGTAAATTACAAGTAAGGCAAAGGAGCTCATATAATATAATAAAAAATATGGCCAAACCAAATATTTAAGAAACAATAGTACTTGAACATCATTGACAACAAAAGGTTTATGTAAGTGTAAACCAGGGAGCATAGAATCAAAGTCTTCCTTGGAAAGTGTTAGGATGTAGCCAATTTACTTTGTTTCTCTTAAACTGAATCTTAAACCATTTCATGTTAAACTTCCCTTTAATTTGATTACTTCACCTTGCCTTCTAAAGGTGTTACATATTCAATGAAGGGAGTAACTAGACAGGTATTTAAGAAACGGGTGGGCCATCTTGGGTCTTCAAAAGTCCTGTGTCTTTGGGAGCTGCTAGGTTGGTCCTGAGTCTCTGTGGAATCCAGGTGACTCTTCCCAGCATGGATTTGAACAGCACTTCAAGGGGTAAGTTCCCATCAGCTTCTTTGCTCTGTTCTTTATAATTCCAATTGCCTTGTTTATTTTGCAGTTCTTATAAAAGTTTAAATCACAAACATGATTATAAGGATAGATTGTAGGAGCTGCCATGGTTTGCAACTTGATCCTAAATTTCCAATGGAAGAGAGGAGCCTGGAGCCCCATACATGGGTCATCTACCTAATGTGTTAAAGGTAACACTTTCAATGGAGAAAAAAAAATGAAATAAGTAAAATTTTCTGTTATTTCCATTGCATCTTAAAGGTGTTAAATATTTAATGAAGGCATTGAAAAGAAAGGAATATAAGAAATGAGTGGCCGCTCTGAGTCTTCATAAGCCCTGTGTCTTTGAGAGCTGCTCAGTTGGCCCCTGGTCTTTGTGGAATAACTAATATTTTATATTTATTTTTATTAGTTACATGATAATTTATTACAAAATGGAAACACTTGTTTGCTTTAACGTTATTATTTTTTCCACGAGTTTTATTTGTTTACTGATTTTCATTAAGTGTCCTAGTATCTATTGTTTCTTATTTCCTATCTGTGTAATTTTAAGCATTTTCTGTAAGTTCTTGCATTGGTAACTTAGTTCATGGATTATTATTTTTTTCTGATATGTGTATTTAAACCTATAAGTGTCCAGGTTAGCATGTATCTAGTTGTATTCCTAAAGTAAAAATATGTATTACTCCTTGGATCTATATGCTTTTACCTGGGAATAAACATGTGTTTATGTCAGGTTTTTCTCCAGAAAGATCTGCTTCATACTCTTCTCCTTTTCTCTTTAACAGGCACAGTACAAAGACAATGCCGGAAACCCAGGCTTGTTTACAGCAAGAGTCAAAAGGATACCCTCCAAGCATGGTTTGATAAAAACCCTTACCCTCAGTGGGAAACCAGAATACAAATTGCCAAAGAAATTGGCGTTTCGGAGCAGAAAATTCAGGTAGACACTAGGTTTCTATTTCATTACCTGCCATAGTTAAGATCAAGGGAAAAGCTGGGCTAAGCATTTTCAAATAATTCTGTTATATTAGACATTTTGCTAAAAACCTGTATCCTGTTATATCTTAAAATATTAAACATAAAATCAAAACATAAAATCTTTATGAATGGTGGAAATACTGGTTGTGTGTATTCACTGGTGGGGGAAGGCTTTCCTCATAGGAGATAATTAATCTTTTGAAATTTAGAGAGTACAGAAAATTGGATCACTATGATAAAGTTATAGCATCATTGGTAATAGAATGCATGTGTAGAATGATGCACAATATGTGGGAACTGGGGAGTAAGCACTCATGTAAATTACCGGTAATCAGGCTGGCTTTTTTTTCTTTTTCTTCCTAGTCAGTATCTCAAATATGATTCACACAGAAGAGTGTTTGAAGTAAAATCCTATATTGATCTATTTTGAATAGAACTATTGATATAAAAATGAAACTAAGCTGAATTTCTTTAGTTTCCAAAGAGACAGCTGTACAGAATAAAATTATGTCAGGTTAAACAGTATTCAGATGATGAGTATCAAATTATATTGTGTTTTTTTTAAGACAATTAATGATTTCATACTTCGTATCAAATCTTTTGTTTCCAGTGTGCTACTGGTTATAATAGCATCACCCTGAGGTGAGAATGGGAGATGTTGGAAATTTTTCTTTTCTTGTCATGCATTTGTTCACCTCAGGTTTACTCACATCTCAGAAATAAAAGCATAGCCTGTGGGAAAAGCTGGTGATTGGCTCCCTGAGAGGCACTGGGCCCATTTGATTTGATGGTGAGGAAGGGAAGTCCAGGAAATAGTTTAGGAAAAGGTTGGCTCTGCTGTTGTAGTCACTAATAATTTATTCAATAGTTTCAGGTTTCCACCTGTGTTTAATGTCTCTTATGAGAAAATATTTTGATTAATTTGTTGAGAACACAGACATGACTTTTTAGCAAAATGCTCGGGATATGAGAAGCTCAACAGACACTGATGACATGTAGATTATATGTCTTATCATGCTTTATTTTCTTAGCCAAATAACACTCAGAAATAATTAGAAGTATGTTAGGATTCTGACTCCAATAATGAGGAAACAAGCAAAGAGTTCAATTGTTTGTCACAGACAATATTTTCAATGTTAAGCATACAGTGTTCTAGCAGTCTCCTTATCTATTGCTGGTCTGGGATGAAACAAGAAGAAATATGGATAAGGGTTAGCCTAGCTGTTTACTATTGGCATTTTTGCCACCCTGTTTAAAGGAAATCTTTTCTAAAGTCAATTTTATAGGTATGCATATTATAAACTAGTATTTTCTTTGAAGAGATAATGTAGGCCAAGAAAAGATGTTCAGATAATTAAGAACAGCTGGAAGAGAGAAAGAGAAAGAGAAAGATGTCCTTTGGGAGACCACACATAGCTCTTAAATCAGGGAAATTTACTGTGGGCTCCATGAGGATGATGATGAAAGAAATGCAGCTTTTAGTTGAGTGCAGATGATGTGCTCTACTTAAAAGCAGGCTAACATTTTTAAGATGAGAACATCATTTTGATGATAATACACTGCCCTTCTCTCATGGATATTTTGCTTCATTGGATTGATGTTTGGGATGATATAGACTGAGTTACCTGACTTTCACATGTTCTTTTCCCACTTAGCGTTGGTTTATAAACTTCAGAATGAAACAGAGACGACTGGAGTCTGGATGCTCCTTAGGAAAAGATCAAAACCAGCGACGGGGCAAGCCTCAGCCCTGCACTCAAGGTAAGAACCACCAGTCCAGATGCAGTTCCTCAGCGGTCCCTTCGAGGGTAGAAATGCCTCTCTATGTTGGCACAAATTCTCCATAAGGAATACTTAGCTTATGAACCAATGACTGTTTCTTCTGTGCAAAGAAGAAATTAATCACTGTCCTCCTGTTTGGCTGTGTCATATAGGTACTTGGCAAGGAAAGCTTTGGACTTTATGGTCCTGCTGTAGCTAAGCCTGTAGCTTCTTCTTCTCTCACCCCTTGGGGATTTGGAAGGAGTAAATGTACTGAGCCGTATCTTCACTGATTTGTGTTGTTTTGATTTCTATGTGAAAACAGCCTGCAGTCTCCCTTTTCTCCTGTGTTCTCCTTTAGAATACCTATCAGAAGAAGCCAGAAGACTCCAGACTTCCACCATGGGATCTCAAACAAGTATCCCAGGTCAAGCCTTTGTGAAGAACCAAAGCCCTGATATTGCTGCCAGGGAAGAACTGGCTAAACAAAGAGGCTCTCCGGAACCAAGAGTTCAAGTAAGTTCTCTGTCTGTGGCACCAAGTATGTGCTCCTAGTATGTGGTATTGCCTCATGAGGTGTTTTGGAAAACTCATGCTATTTTGTGTTATGGCAATGATCTAGGGGAAAAGTATGGGTTGGTAAAAGCCTGGCATTCTAATTCATATTCCTGCAAAAGGAAGAGTTTCCAAACCAAATTTTCATGCATTTAAAATTACTAGCAGCAAAAAAGTGGAAACGTGAAAGGTAGTAACTACCTTGAGACTACTTCCGGGTTTTCTTCATCTTGGCAGTGCTGTAAGGGGCTGTTCTGTGTATGGTAGGATATTTTTCAACATTCCTGGCCTCTGTCAACAAGATACCAGCACAGCCCCTGACCACATTCCCTCCCCCGGAGTCATTCTGGTCCAGACAGCTTGTTTGCTGATCATTGTTGAAATTGGAGGGCAGATTCTAGAGCCCATACTTTTTCTTTTTTTTTTTTTTTAAAGATTTTATTTATTTATTCATTTATCCCCCCCTTGCTGCTTGTGCTCGCTGGGTCAGCCAACCACGCTGTGCGGGCGGGCCTGCCCTCACCAGGAGGCCCCGGGAACCGAACCCGGGGCCTCCCATATGGTAAACGGGAGCCCTACTGATTGAGCCACAGCCGCTTCCCGATACTTTTTCATCTAGAGTATGAATTTATCTACAGTTGCTTGCTGGGTGTGTCTTAAATCATTTTATATGTTTTTATCTGTGTAAACTTAATCCATGGATGGAATTATGAAATTAAATTCCATATTTAGGAAAGAACAACTGTTTCAGTGCAGGTGATTTTCATATGGATCTCAGGAATTAACAACAGGGGAAACTTTTGAGGAATGAATAGTTGTGGAGAATGTGGAGACTTCTGTGACAGTGAATCTCCAAATGTGCCCTACAACATCAAATGAGGGTAATTGAAAATTATAGAATTCCAGAGACACAAAGGGATTGAGATGTGACAAAGGGTATGAAAGCCCTGGAATTCTTTTACTCAATGTAGGATACATCAGGCAGAAGTAAATAATTTCTCTTATATGGACACATTTTAAAAGACCAAATTTATATATTTATTTCTACATATAGGTATAAATATACATATGCCTCTACATATATGATTCCCCTGGAAATAGGGCCTGCTATCAATTGCCCCATTGCAGTATATTTTACAAGAAACAGCTGGAATGTCTTATGTCTTATGATGTCCTTGTCTCCCTTTGCCTCACTTAGAAATGGTTTTTGAACCGAAGCAATCAGCACCCAGGCCAGAGCAAAAGGGAATCCATAAATTCCTTGGGAGATAGCCCAAGTGGGAGCCTAGATCTGACTCTTCAGTGGCACCAAATCGATCTGTCCACTCTCCCAGGCAGCTCTCATCATTTTCTTCTCCCGAATTCCTTAAGCAAGAACCCAACATGTCTCACTGGTCTTCCTCCTTCCCATGAGTCCTTTCTTCCTTGGCATCCAGTTGGGGTCATTGGGAGCCAGGGACCTTGTACCATGAAGGCTCAGCCCACGCAGGCTGTGCAGGGAGGAGAGCAGTCTGACTCTCCCCTGACACCGAGTCTGGGCAGGGACATCTCAGATACACAGATGCCTTTCTGGCCCCAATATCAAGGAAACTGCCAGGATCACAATGAGCACACTGGCCAGGAAGTACTGCACTTACAGGACTCTTCTCAGCCTCATCCTGAGCATGAAAAAGCCGAGTTGCATGACATAGCTCACATCCTGCGATGGTGGGATGAGGGGCGCCCGGCTCTCATTGCAGAATGGGAACCTCCCAAGGGGACCCTGGAGCAAGCTGGACACAGCGAGGCAGACCTGTGGCCCAGTCAGCTCAGGGGCCATCTCACCCGCTTGACCAACCGCACCAGCGATATGTAGAAACCAGAAGGTGTGAGATGAACTCTGTCATCTACAGATTCCACTTAAAGGTACAGACTTCTCTGAATCCAGATACACAAGAAGAGGCCCCTCCAGGATCCTCCTGGCCCCACCTACCCCTCAGCGAGGGAGAACTTCTGTGCTGTTCCACACGCTGCAACGCTCCCCAGGGGCTGAGCTTTAGGAGAAGGAAGACGTCCTTCTCACGACCCTGGTCCAGGCCTCCTTTCCTTTGATGTAGAGCCTTTGATTTTGAGAATGATGAGCCATGAACACATCATCTTCAGGAACCAGACTAAGTAAGAGGAAGGAACCACTGGAAACCCAAAAGGAGGCCTTGGGCAGTGGTTTCCTTCTGTCCTTACTTCATGGATGAAGGGATTATTTGGAAGCTCCATCCTACCTCTGGCAGCATCATGAACAACACACAGTGGAAACCTGTGCTGAATCCTTGATGTAAAAAGCATTTTCATGACAAGTATGACTTCCTCCCTGTAATCATCACACTGTCAGCTGTCTGGACAATCCAGGAGGTATAAAGGAGCACACGTGAAGAGAACAGGTCTGAGATGAATGTATCTGTATTTGTTGACTTTGGCAGGATGGAAGGTCAAACTTGAAATTAGTTTGCCATGTAAAATACCAGGGAATGTGAGTTTTCTTGATAATGTGAGTTTAATAAAGTGAGCCCCCCCCCCCCGAGGGTTGAACTGGGAACTAGAAATTACCTGAGTATTCATCAATAAAGAATGATTAAACATAGTATGATATATCCACAATACTGAGTACTTTTTTTGTAAGAATGTATTTTTTTCCTCTGCCCATTTAAAAAATACAGAAATTCGGAAAGAAAATTGTAATAGCAACATCATGCAATCACAAATTTTGTCTACTGATCTTAATATTTCCACATTTTTAGGTTGTTCATATGGTTACATATATATCCATAAATTCCCTATTTTAATTTCAATAAAGTATATGTAAACTTAAAGGTTTTTGGACCGTCATTGTGATGGTTTAGTGAATCCCAAAAAGGAAGGATGGTATTTCTCAACTAATCCATTCCTGTGGGTTTGAGAGCCTTTTGGCAGGACTTTGTCAGTGAGGTGTGACTCAGGTTGAGTCTCTGCCCTCTTGCTGGGTCTGATAAAAATGGAGGCACAGCAAAAGGGAATTGTCATTTTATATCGATCCTGCCATGAGAGAGGACTGTAGGAAAACAGAAGCCCTGGGAGGCTCAAGGAGCTGAAGCCCAGGGAGAGATAGTAATATGCCTGATAGGTTGCAGCTGCACTCGGGAAGAAGGTGGAGCAGCTGAGACTGATAAAGGAGGCCTAGAATGAGACAGTCCCTATGGCTGGTTGTTCACAGCTGAGCTCCAGGAGCTGAGCTCCAAGACACAGCCTGGGGGGCCAGGCAGAGGCCTCGGCACAGATCTGCAGCCATCTTGACTTGCCACATGGACGGAGAACAGGATCAACAGTAGCTGACTTTGGTGAGAAAATACTGATGGTGCCTTGATTTGGATTTTTCTCGACCTCAGAACCGTAAGGTTTTACCCCAAATAAATCCCCCTTTTCAAAGCCAACCCACTTTGGTATTTTGCATCAGCAGCCTTTGGGGAACTAAAACAATCTAAGCAGCCTTCTTGCGTCTTTTGAAGTGATAATTTCTAAAAATACGTTATGGTGTATGAAGGTGTTTATGGCTTTACCTTGGTATAATAGAAATATCTTTGAGAAATAAGCATCATTTTGTGTGATTTTGTCAATTTGCATTCTGTTCCATTGTATAATTCTTTCAATTTTTTTTTCCCTTTCCATGTGATGAAGTGGGAATGACGTCAATGCACAGGGACCTAGTTCATTGTTTACCCAAAAAGATACCAGGTTTGCACCATAAAAAACACTTGTTCAGTGACATCCTTTTCAGTGTGTGTATGTATGTGTTATTTGCAAGAGTTTTCCTTTGCTTTATACACTGAAGCACAAGTGTTTAATTATTCATATCCGATTCTTTTTTTATCAAATTGTGCCCAGCAGTAATTATTTCTCCTAAAGTGAGCTCTATATTCATTAATCACCTACAGAATGAAAATACACGTATGTGTGTTCTTCTGAAAAGAATATGATACTATTGGTTGACAGTGTTGATACCATGGCATTAGCTTTATTTTTAAAATTGTTTCCCTAGATAATTCTGATGTGTAGCCTGAGATGAAAGCTCATAATCTTTCTAGTCACTTCCCCATACTTCCAACACATATGTGGACAGAGATCTCTAAGTTATGAAAACAAATCTATTTGCAAAGGAAATTATGCATCTATATCTGAATATGTAAACTCCATCTTCATCTATCACTATATACAGCTATATGTATATTTATATCTTTGTGTATATTTAAATGTAGAGGTATGTAAATTCATATCTATATCTACTTACCCCTCCCAACTGTTGTTGCTGTCTGTATAGCTATATATCTAATTCTACATATCTACATATCTATCTCCCCTTCCATCTGTCCCCTCATTGGTAACTCCTGATCCTCTGTGTGCTTCTGGATTTGCCTATTCTGGTATTTTACATAAATGGAAATATAGACTGTGTGGCTGTGGTATAATGAAAAACTTGGTTGGTTTTGCCTTCAGTTCCTGGGAAATCCACCTCTGAATTTTTGGAATTTCCTGTGATATGTATGTCTTTTTTTTGTTGTTGTTTTTGAGAGCAAAGTTTTTTTTTTTTTTTGTGAATCAAACAATGTATTACACAATATATTTGGTTCATAGTAA
>JAKSZT010010873.1:12077912-12161702 GCA_026826555.1 Tolypeutes matacus | reverse complement strand
GCCATTGCATTGATTCTATACGTCACCTACGGAGAACTGACATTTTAATAATACTAAATTTTATGATCCACGGTCAAGCTATATCATTCCATTTACTTAAGCTTTCTTCTCAGCAATGTTTTGTATTGCTGTTTATAGGTCTTGCACAACATGTGTCAATGTATCCCTAAATATTGTAGCTGTAGATGATATTGTATGTCTTTAAAAATTTTATTTTCTGATTGTTTTTGCTTGAATGGAAATTTTAGTATTGATTCTAGAACATCCAACTTTGGTCAACTCCCCAATTGGTTCTAGCAGCTTTTTTTGGTATAGTCCATATGACGTTATATATAAATGATGATGCCATGTGAAAATAAGACACTTTTATTTCTCCCACTTCAATGTAGAGGCCTATTTTTTTCAGAAATGTCAACTGGCATAAATTTGTTCATATCTCTTATTTTAATAATTGTGGAATCAGTAGTGGTGTAGTGTGTCTTCTCTTTATCCTGTTCAATCTGCAGTTACCTTATGGCATATCTGAGATGAGTCTAAAGAGAAAGTGAAACTGCTATAAAATAGAAATTTCTATCATAGAATTTTGCCTGAAACACTCATGGCACTGCAAAAGTACTTCAATCCAGAAAAAATAATTTTGGCTCTAACTCTGAGTTTACAATATAGCTTCCTGAAACAAAAAAAATTTTTGCCCATACTATTTTAGGATGTGTTTTTTTCTCCTCTAGGAGAGCACAGCTTTTCTATTTCCAGATTTTCTTCTCTAGTACTTTAGTATATAAGGAAAAGATGAGACTTTAAGAAATTACTGCTATTAAATCTGAACGATCAATTTGAAAACAATATTATGATATCAAAAGCTGATTTCAGAATTTTTACAAATCATTTTGTGGACAGTGATATGGAGAAAAATTAAATATTTTTATGTGACAGACACGACTGCTTTCAAGTGAAAATGTGTGGATTCACATGATTCAGTTATATATATAAATAAATATCTAAATATCACTTACAGGGGGCCCGTCGCGGAGGGCCTGGGGCGCTGCTGCTGGCGTCGGCGGGGCGGGCGCCTGATCCAGCCTCCTGGAGGAACCATGTCTCCTGCAGCTCTGGGAGCCGCGCGTGGTGCCAGGTGCACACCGTTGCACCAGAGGAGACGCTGTTGGAATTCTCCGTGACTGTAGGGAGGAGAAATGCCAGAGTTGCCGGCTGAAAGTTATCCAATCAAGAGAACGGTGTAGGCTGGGGACCCCGAAGCTCCAGATAATTGCCGCTCCTAACTTTGCACCCAGGATGGACTTTCTGGTTCTCCTCCTGCTCTACCTGGCTTTGGTGCTGCTTGGTGTTGTCATGATCTGCATCTGCTCCAAAACTCGTCGCTTGAGAGGCCTGTTCTGGGGAGGAGCACAGATATTTTCCTGTATAATTCCAGTATGCCTTCAGAGAGGCATGCAGAGATTGCTCCATTACCTCTTGCATACACGTACCTGTTCCTTACCTTCCCAAGGATTGTCTTCATGCTGGGGTTTGTCGTGATTCTGAGCTTTCTCCTGGGGGGCTACCTGTGTTTTGCTATGTACCTGGCCACCACCAACCAGACCACTAACGAGTGGTACAGGGGCGACTAGGCTTGGTGCCAGCATTGCCTCTGCACAGCCGGGCCCCCGTCAGCAGAGCCCCGAGTCTACCAGAACATTTACTCTCATGGGGTTTGGAGCAACCTGGGCGAGATCTTCCTACCTGCTGCACATTATGAGAAAAAGAAGAACTAAGCATGGAAAGAGTGTTACAGCCTTTTAAATGTAGTATACATTTATATATACATGTGGATACTTGCTTTCCAAAAAAAAAAAAAAAAAAAAATATCACTTACATCTTAAATGCCAATTCAGGGGCCTCACCCAACAGTTCTTCCAGCTGTGCTCCTTGGCACTCCACAGAATGACGGCCATCTGGGAGCGCCACCAATCATATGTACATTCACCAGTCTGCTTTTCTGTCTGGATTCTAAAAAGCTGGGAGCTAAGTTAATTCCTCCGGGGGCTCCACCTATTGTTGCTACTGCGTGGACCCCACACATAGGTGACTGCAGACGAGTCACTAAGACTTGGCTGTCCGTGGTGAGACCCGGGTCCTGGTGGGTTGGGTCCCGGCCAGCCAGGCTAGATGAGGCCCAGGGCCCAAGGCTTCTGGCAGCAGATGCGCCTGTGCCCTTGGACGACCTCTGCGCGTTCCTGGGAGGCCCTGGCTGCTGGACAAGCGTCCCCAGGTTTCATCCTTTAGGGAGAGGCACCAGGCGGAGCTGGGGGCGGTCTGGCCGGCAGCGCGACGGGGAAGGATCCACTCTGCTGCTCGGGATCGCCGGGTTCCTCAGCAACGCCGCCGGCACCCAACCCGAGGGCCCCGGGAGCCTGACCAGCTGGTCAGGTGGCTCTGAACCCCTCCGACCCTGCGGGGGCAAAATGGAAGCAAATAGGTCAACGTCGCAGGTCTTACAGGCACTCTGGTCCTGATCCCATGGGATGGGTTATGGAGCCTCAGGCTGATCGCTGGGCCAAGTCGGGAAGGGGCCTCTGGAGCCCAAACGGGGATTTAGTCCTTGCAGGGAGAACTGGCTGGTTAGTAGTCAGCGTCACAGGTCAGAAGTAAGGCTCACATGGAAAGGTCTGGCATTGTTCCTGACCGGAGAGTCGGGACTCCTTTCCTGGCAGGGGAAATTGGGACGTGGCTCTTGGCCCAAGGAGTCAGGATCAGGACCAGGCCAGAAGCTGCGAGGTTTGCTCTTGGCCCCAAGTCTCCGGAATTAGTGCCTGGCCCCAAACAAAGGGCTTACATGGCTGAGGATGCTACTGGGGCCTCCTGATGCCAGAATGTGGCTCCACAACCAGCCCCAGCTAGAACTCAGGTCAGAGAGGGCATGGTACTGTCATGTAGCCAGCCAGCTGCAGAAAGGGAGCTAGTGCCCTCGTCACCTAAGGGAACTCCCTGAAAGGCCTCTCATACTCGCTGTGGGATCACTGACAAACCGGATTCCAGCTCACTCCTCTTGACCACCTGTGCAGAGGGAGCAGATGGGGGCAGGTGACTAATGGCTGTGTGCTGAATTTCCAGGTGAACCAAAAATTAAACTACTTGGTGTGTTATTACCTGACTCTAGTAAGAAAATGTGCTCAAAAAGACCTGTGTAGAACTTCACAGATGCTTCCATCAACTCACCAGAGCTCCATCTGTATCCTAGATCAGCATTCACCTCATGCTCAGGTGAGCCCAACACAACAGCGTTTGAAATGGGAGCCACAAATGTGCTGATCGTTTCCTCAAGACTAAGGGAGGGCAACCCAAGTTTTTTGACGTATTTCCACAGGAAGAAGGGCCATGGAGAATATCTGCTTATCCACATGTCCACTTTACAATTGCTAACACTGCTGCCTAAATGGGTTGTTGTAGTTTTCTACTGACATTAACCACAGGACATGAGAATACTAAGAGACGTTGTAAGAGAGTTCTTGTATCCAGACATACTCTTACATACCTTAATTGTGTAGTTGCAACCTGATTTTCCCTTGGTAATTTGAGGCTGCCTGGGCAAGAATGAAATGTGTAGGGGATTTCCTCTGAAAAGATAGGCTGAAACTCTCAGGCACAAGAAGTTGCTGCCCACAGGTGTGGTTTCTTTTTCTTCAGGGAATTGTTGTGGAAGCGGTTCAGTTGCCAGATGCCCATACAAGCCAATCTATGACACCAGAGTGTCAAAGAGAGACGTTTTATTGCCGAGTGATGTGTAGGGAAGCAGGAGTTAAAGAGGCCTCAGATCTCTCTTCCTGAGTCATACAGGTTTAGGGGTTTTATAGGGCACTGCAACCTTGGCAGATAATGATTGATTGGTTAGGGTTAATTGGAAGTGTGTAAACCTGGGCCTGAAGACTGAGACGAGCTGGGTTAAGTATGAGGTTACCCTTAACAGAGTTAACCTAAGTCTAAGAAGTTCGTTGATGAGCCAGGTAAGCTTTAGTTAAGTTTACAGCAGTTAGTTTAATTAAACATAAAACAAAAGTACAAAAATGAAACTAAATAAACAGACTGGCAAACACACACACACAAAACTGGCTGGCACAAATAGATGGCTACCAGCTGTAGCATTGTTGTAAAACCTAAGATAACAAGTAAGGGGTAGAAGTAGAGTAAAATTACATTTACAATTAAAATTTTTTAGTCTGAAGTTGTGACAACAGCAGCTACAAGTTTACAGCCTCAACTTTGCTCTTAAGGCTTTTTACTTAACCAGGCCCACCCAGATTATCAAGGATAATCTCTTAAAATCAACTGATATTATCTCTTAATCAAGTCTGCAAACCACCTTTAGGGCAACACCTAGATTGGTGTTTTATGAAACACTAATTGGGTAGCATTATCTAAGTCGAATTGACACCTAAACTTTACTATCACAGTGAAGGAAAGAAATATGTTTCAGGACGAGCTGAGGAAAACGTGAAAAGTACAAGTAAGGCAAGTCTTTCCATAAAATATACTATACTAGGGCCAAACCAAAATATTTAAGAAACAAGAGTACTTGAACATCATCGACAACAGTAGGTGTGTATATGTGTAAACGAGAGAGCACAGAATCAAAGTCTTGTTTGGAAAGGTATTAGGATGTAGCCAATTTACCTAGGTACTCTTGATCTGAGTCTAAAACCACTTACTGTTAAACTTTCCCTTAATCAGATGACTTCACATTGCCTTCTAAAGGTGCAACATATTAATGAAGGGATTAATGCGACAGGTGTTTAAGAAATGGGTGGGCCACCTGGGGTCTTCAAAATCCTGTGTCTTTGGGAGCTGCTAGGTTGGTCCTGAGCCTCTGTGGAATCCAGGTGACTCTTCCCAGCATGGATCTGAACACCACTTCAGGTGGTAGGTTCCATCAGCTTCTTTGCTCTGTTATTTATAATGCCAAATGCCTTACTTTGCATTGTTTAAAAAGTTTAAATCACAAGCATGAGTAGAGGGATAGATTTTAGGGGCAGCCATGTTTTGCAATTCGAATTGAAGAGGGCAGCCAGGAGCCCCATACAAAGGGATTAACTAGAAAGGAATATAAGAAATGAGTGGCTGCTCTCCATCTTCATAAGTCCTGTGTCCTTGGGAGCTGCTCAGTTGGCCCCTGGTCTTTGTGGAATAACTAATATTTTGTTTGTGAAATAAAAATATTTCATTTATTTTATTAGTTACATGATTGTTTATTAGAAAACTCAAACACTTGTTTGTTTGACTAACCTTTTATTTTTTTTCATGAGTTTTATTTGTTTTATTTATTTTAATTCATTATCCTAGTATCTATTTTTTCTTATTTCCTTTGTGTGTAATTTTAAGCATTTTTTCTAAGTTCTCGCTTTGGAAACTTAGTTCATTGATTATCACTTTTTTCTAATAAATGTATTTAAATCTATAAGTGTCCAGGTTAGCATGTACTTAGTTGCATCCCTAAAGTAAAAATATGTATTACGCCTTGGACCTACATGCTTTCATCTGGGAATAAACGTGTGTTTATGTCAGGTTCTTCTCCATTAAGATCTGCTTCATACTCTTCTCCTTTTCTCTTTAACAGGCACAGTACAAAGACAATGCCGGAAACCCAGGCTTGTTTACAGCAAGAGTCAAAAGGATACCCTCCAAGCATGGTTTAATAAAAACCCTTACCCTGAGTCGGATACCAGGGAACGAATTGCCAAAGAAATTGGTGTTTCAGAGTATAATATTCAGGTAGGAATTAGGTTTCTTATTCATTATCTGTCATAGTCAAGGTCAAGGGAAGAGCTGCACTAAGCACTTTCAAAGAATTCTCTTTTTTATGAAAGCAGTTTTATTGAGATATATTCACATACCATACAATCTATCCAAAGTATATAATCAATGGCTTTAGTATAATCACAATGTTGTGTCTTGATCACCACAAAAAATTTTTCGAACAATTTCATTACTCCAAAAAGAAAAACTCCACACCCCTTAGCAGTCACCTCTCAATCCCTCTATCCTTCCCCAGCCCTACATAACCACTAATGTAATTTCATCTTTATAAATTGATTTATATTTACATTTTATATAAATGGAATCATACAATATATAGTACTTTGTGTCTGGTTTCTTTCACTTAGCATAATGGTGTGTTTTGTCTGATACTAACATCTTGTAACATTAACATACATTTGTTCAGTTTCAAAGAGAAACAGCCTTATATATAAAGTATTACCCATATTCATATTCCACATGAGGTTTTACTATGCTACACAGTCCCAGGTTACATTTTTTAGCTTTCCTTTTAGTAATATACATGACCTTAGACTTCCTTTTAACCACTGTCATACCCATATAACAGAACTGATAGTTAGAAACATTATGTTGTGCTTTCACCTTTTCCTAAGATTAACACACATTCTTTTTACCAATTCTGCACAACTTAACCCTCAGTTTCCCGTTTTGTAACCTCATTCTATTTTCTGGTGACCCATATTCAAGTTAATAACTCCATGAGATTATTCAATATATTTAGTTCATAATAGCACAATAGTACCATATTTGGCCTTTATGTCTGGCTTGCTTCACTCAACATAATGTCCTCCAAGTTCATGCATGTTTTTATATGCTTCATGACTTTATTTTCTTACAGCTGCATAATATTCCATCATGTGTATACACTACAGTTTGATTATCCATTAATCGGTTGATGGTTGCCTGGATTGTTTCCATTTGTTGGTAGTCATGAATAATGCCACTGTGAACATCGGTGTGCAGATGTCTGTTCATGTCACTGCTCTCAGTTCTTCTGGGTATATACCTAGCAGTGGTATTGCTGGGCTATGTGGCAAATCTGTATTCAACTTCTTAAAGAACTGCCAAACTGTCCTCCCCAGTGGCTGCAGCATTCTGCACTCCCACCAACAGCGAATAAGTGTTCCTATCTCTCCACATCCTCTCCAACACTTGTAGTTTTCTGTCTCAAAGAATCTCTCATATCAGACATTTTGCTAAGAACGTATATCTTGTTATATCTTAGAATATTAAACATAAAATAAAACAGGAACTCTTTAGATCTTTTTCAGTGGTAGATATATTGATTGTGTGTATTTCCTGGTGGGGGAAGGCTTTCCTGATAGGAGATAATTAAATCATGTTTTGAGATTTAGGGAGTACAGAAAATTGGATCACTATGATAATGTTATAGTATCATTGATACTGGAATACAATATGCAGAATGATGCATAACATATAATGTGGGAACTGGGGAGTAAGTACTCATGTAAATTACCATTACTCAGGCTTTCTTTCCCCCCCTAGTTAATATCTCAAATATGATTGACACACAAGAGTGTTTGGAGTAAAACCCTATATTTAATTATTTTGAATAAAATAATTGATGTAAAAATGAAACTGAGCTGAATTTCTTCAGTTTCCATAGAGACAGCTGTAAAGAATTCAATTATGTCAGTTTAAACAGTATTTAAACTGCTGAAGAGCAATATGTTAGTTTGCTAAAGGCTGCCAATGCAATATATCAGAAATGGGTTTGCCTTTATAATGGGGATTTTATTAGCAGTAAATATTACACATCTGAGTTTGCAAAAATGTCTGAGATCAAGGTATCATCAGAGATGCTTTCTCCCAAAGTTCGGCTGCTAGCAGGTCATGGCCTCCTGCCACTTGGTGAGGCAAGATGGCGGGAACTGCTGGTCTCTTTACTTTCTCCTTGAGTTCAGCTGTGGGTGATCAGGCATCTCTTCCTGGGCCCTGGTTCCTTGAGCCTCTTGTGGCGTTTCTGTCTTTCTGCAGCTATAGACGCCTCTCTTTCACATGGCAGGGTCTGTATGGCAGAGCTCCCTCTCTCTGTGTCACTTTTTTCTTTCTGTGTGTTTTCAGTTTATATAAGACCCAGCAAGAGGGCAGAGACCCAACTGATGTAGACCAATCAAAAACCCTAAAGCAATCTAATCAAGTCATCTAAATTAAAGTTTCTTTAACTGAATTTAATGCAGTCAAAGGGCTCTACATCCAAAAGAATGGATTAGTTCAAGAACATATTCTTTTCTGGAATTCCCAAAATTCAAACTGTGACAATAAACATGTGTACTTTAAAAAAAAGATTTATTTATTTTATTTATTCCTCCCCCTCCCCCCTGATAATTCCCTCGTGTGTCTGCTCATTGTTTTGCTTGCTGTGTCTGCACATCTTCTCCAAGAGGCACTGGAAATGGAACCCGGGACCTCCCATGTGGGAGGTGAGTGCCCAACGGCCTAAGCCACATGTGCTCCCCATTGGCTGCAGTGTCTGCTGGCTTGTGGCCTCTAGCTCATTTGGGTGGGTTTATGGCAGTGCGATGTCTGCTCGTCTACTTTAGGAGGCACTGGGACCCGAACCCAGGACCTCCCATGTGGTAGGCGGGCACCCAACTGGTTGAGCCATATCTGCTTCCAAAAATGTGTATTTTTAAAGAGAAAATTAATGATTTCAGACTTTGTCTCAAATTTATAGTTTCCAATGTGCCATTGGTTAAAAGGGCATCCCTCTGAGGGGAGGCTGGGGAGGTCTCAGATAATTTTCTTATCTCTTCATGCATTTTTTCAGTCAGGGCTTACTCAAATCTCAGTATTAAAAGTGTATCCTGTGGAAAAACCTGGTGTTTGGCTCCTTGAGAGGCACTGGGCCCATTTTATCTGATGGTGAGGAAGGGAAGTCCAGGAAACAGTGTAGGAAGAGGTTGGCTCTGCTGTGGCAGTCACTAATAATTTATTCATTAGTTTCAGGTTTCCACCTGTGTTTAAGACATCTTATCAGAAATATTTTGATTAATTTATTGAGAACACAGATATGACTTTTTAGCAAAATGCTTGGGATATGAATAGCTTAACAGACACCACTGAATGTAGATTATGTCTTATCATGCATTATTATCTTAGCCCAAGAACACACTGAAAAATAATTAGAAGGTATGTTAGAATTCTGATTCCAGTGATGCGGAAACAAGCAAAGAGTTTAATTGCTTGTCATGGGCAATAATTTCAATGCTAGGTATACAGTGTTCCAGCAGCCTCCTTATCTATTACTGGCTCTGGGATGAAACAAATAGAGGAAATGTGGAGAAGGGTTAGCCTAGCTATTTACTATTGGCAATTCTGCCACCCTATTTAAAGGAATTCTTTTCAAAAGTCAATTCCATATGTACTGCATTAATGAATTAGTATTTTCTATGAAGAGATAATGTGGTCCAAGAAAAGACATTCAGATAGTTAAGAACAGCTGGAAGAGAGAAAGACAAAGATGTCCTTTGGGAGACCACACAGTGTCTCCTAAATCAGGGAAATTTATTGTGGGTGCCATGAGGATGATTATGAAAGAAATGCAGGTCTTAGTTGAGTGCAGATGGTGTGCTCTACTTAATAGCAGGCTAACATTTTTAAGATGAGAACATCGTTTTGATGATAATACACTGCCCTTCTCTCATGGATATTTTGCTTTCATTGGATTGATATTTGGGATGATATAGACTGAGTTACCTGACTTTCACATCGTCTTTTCCCACATAGCTTTGGTTTAAAAACTTCAGAATGAAACAGAGACGATTGGTTTCTGGATGCTCCTTAGGAAAAGATCAAAACCAGCGATGGGGCAAGCCTCAGCCCTGCACTCAAGGTAAGAACCACCAGTCCAGATGCAGTTCCTCAGCGGTCCCGTGGAGAATAGAAATGCTCTATATGTTGGCACAAATTCTCCACAAGGGGTACTTAGCTTAAGACCCAATTACAGCTTCTTCTGGGCAAAGAAGAAATATAAATATTGTCCTTCTGTTTGGCTGGGGCAGATAGGTTCTTGGCAAGGAAGGCCTTGGACTTTATGGTCCTGTTGTAGCTAAGCCTGCAGCTTCCTCTTCTTCTTTCACCTCTTGGGGATTCAAAAGGAGTAAATGTATTCAGCGTTATCCTCACTAATTTGTGCTGTTTTGGTTTCAAATGTGAAACCAGGCCTGCAGTCTCCCTTTTTTTTAGAATACCTACCAGAAGAAGCCAGAAGACTCCAGACTTCCACCATGGGATCTCAAACAAGTATCCCAGGTCAAGTCTTTGTGAAGAACCAAAGCCCTGATATTGCTGCCAGGGAAGAACTGGCTAAACAAAGAGGCTCTCCAGAACCAAGAGTTCAAGTAAGTTCTCTGTCTGTGGCACCAACTGTGTCCTACTGGTATGTGGTTTTGCCTCCTGAGGTGTTTTTGGAAATCTGGGCTATTTTGTGTTATCACAGTGATCTAGGGGTGGTAAAAGCCTGGCATTTCAAGTCACATTCCTGCAAAAGGAAGAGTCTCCAAACCAAATTGTCATCCATTTCACTAGCAGCAAAAAAGTGAAGACATGTGAAAGGATTCTGAGAATCCTTTCTTTCTGGTGTTCTATACCATGGCAGTGCTGTGAAAGGCTGTTCTATGTATGGTAGGGTATTTTTCAGCATTTCTGGCCTCTATTAACCAGATAGCAGTACAGGCTCTGACCACATTCTTTCCCCCATTTGTAGTAACAACAACAAAACATCCATAAACATTGAGAAATGTCCTTTGGTTGTGGGCCAAAGTCTCTGCCATGGAGTGCCATCTTTTACCTAAGTTATGGGCCTAGAGGTTTAGTACATGTTAAATGCTCATGCATTATGCAGCATGTTCCAGGATGATCAGCACAAAAACGGTTAATATCCCTAATTTGCGTTGATATACCTATGGTAGTATTTCTACATGTTTGCATAAGCCATGTCTTCTTATGCACACCTCAGTGAAGAGTAGTAAAAGCCATTCTGGTCAGGAGAGCTTGTTTGCCTTTCATTATTGGAAAGCACAGATTCTAGAGTTCATGGTTTTTCAGCCAGAGTTTCAATTCATCTGCCGTTGCTCTCTTGGTGTGTCATGAGCTCATTTCATGTGTTTGTATGTATGTAAACTGAACCCATAGATGAAATTATTAAATTAAACTCCATAATTAGGAATGAAAAACTGTGCCCATGTGGATCATAGGAGGTAAAAACAGGGGAAAAATTTGAGGAATGAATGGTTGTGGAGAATGTGGAGACTTCTGCGGCAGGTGCAGTGAATCTCCAAATATGCCATACAATATCAAATGGGGATAATAGAAAATGATAGAATTCCAGATAATGAAAGGACAGAGAAGTGATGGATAGAGTGTGAAATCCCTGGGTTTCTGGTAAATCACTGTAGAATACATCCCATGGTAGGAACCAATAATTTCTATATTATGGATATATTTTAAAGACCAAATTTATGCAATTATATGTATGTGTACATGTGCATGTACATATAAATCCAAATATAAATATAAATATAAATATAGATCACTCCAAAATTAGGCCTTCTATAAATAGCCCCTTTGCTTTACATATTACAATATGCATCTGGAATCTCATGTCTTATCCTTGTCTCCTTTTGCCTCACTTAGAAATGGTTTTTGAACCAAAGCGATCAGCATCCAGGGCAGAGCAAAAGGGAATCCATAAATTCCTTGGGAGGTAGCCCAAGTGGGAGCCCAGATCTGACTCCTCAGCAGCACCAGTTTGACCTGTCCACTCTCCCAGGAAATTCTCATCATTTTCTTCCCCCGAATTCCTTAAGCAAGAACCCAACATGTCTCACTGGTCTTCCTTCTTCCCATGAGTCCTTTCTTCCTTGGCATCTAGTTGTGGTCAGTGGGGGCCAGGGACCTTGTACCATGAAGGCTCAGCCCACGCAGGCTGTGCAGGGAGGAGAGCAGTCTGACTCTCCCCTGACACCGAGTCTGGGCAGGGACATCTCAGATACACAGATGCCTTTCTCACCCCAATACCAGGAAAACTGCCAGGATCACAATGAGCACACTGGCCAGGAAGTACTGCACTTACAGGACTCTTCTCAGCCTCATCCTGAGCATGAAAAAGCCGAGTTGCGTGACATAGCTCACATCCTGCGATGGTGGGATGAGGGGCGCCCGGCTCTCATTGCAGAATGGGAACCTCCCGAGGGGACCCTGGAGCAAGCCGGACACAGCGAGGCAGACCTGTGGCCCAGTCAGCTCAGGAGCCATCTCACCCGCTTGACCAACCGCACCAGCGATATGTAGAAACCAGAAGGTGTGAGATGAACTCTGTCATCTACAGATTCCACTTAAAGGTACAGACTTCTCTGAATCCAGATACACAAGAAGAGGCCCCTCCAGGATCCTCCTGGCTCCACCCACCCCTCAGTGAGGGAGAACGTCAGTGGTGTTCCACATGCTTCAGTGCTCCCCAGGGGCTGAGTTTTAGGAGAAGGAAGACGTCCTTCTCATGACCCTGGTCCAGGCCTCCTTTCCTTTGATGTAGAGCCTTTGATTTAGGGAACATTAATTGGGAACAAGACTAATTCAGGAAGGAGAATGAACCACTGGGAACCCAAAAGGAGGCTTTTCCTCTGTCTTTGGGCAGCAGTTTCCTTCTGTCCTCACTTCATGGAGTAAGGGGCTCATTGGAAGCTCTACCCTGCTTCTGGCAGCTTCAAGAGCAACACTTAGTAGATATGTTTGGTGAATTCTTGATGTAAAAAGCATTTTCATGACAAATATGACTTCATTCCTGTAATCATCATGTTGTCAGCTGTCTGTACAATCCAGGAGCAGTGATGGAACGCACGTGACGTAAACAGGTCTTAGAGGAATGTATCTGCATTTGTTGACTTTTGGCAAGTTGGTCAAACTTGAAATTAGCTTGCCATGTAAAATACCAGGGGATATGATTTTTCATGATAATTTGAGTTTAATATAGTGAATTTCCTCCCTATCTGTGAGGTTTTCAATTGGGAACTAGAAATTACCTCAGCATTCACCAATAAGGGATGATTAAACACATTATGATATATCCGTAATACTGAGTACTCTTCTCATGTGAATGTATTTATTCCTTTACATGTTTCATGACTAGAAATCTCTGGAAATAATATTGGCAAAACTCTGGGTGTTTGCTCATGTTGGGGTTTATGAAATTTGCTTGATTTATTCACTTATTTTGCTCTATCACTACTTCAACTGTTTGTTTTGTTATTTTCCTGGAGTACATACTGCAGCTTGAAGATACAAAGGAGAAAGTGATTTTTGTGAAATTATGTAAGGAGTCTTTGAAGTGGTATTAAAAGAATACCACTGAGAGACTTAAAAGAACCCAACAGTAATATGTATGAAATGCCTTCTGCATTTGGCATCAGAGGCAGTAAAGTAGGCTATCATTTACAGATTCTTTTTTGGGGAAGTTGAGTTATGGTTCACATTAAAGGGGCAGAAAAGGGAAAAATGAACACACCCTACAGAACTACAGCTCTGAGAAAGACCCTGGAGGACCATTTATCCAGCTCCTTGCTTTTAGAGCTGAAGAAAGAAAAGATTAGCAAGGTGGTGATGGCTCCAAGATGCAGATGGCACAGTATATCCTGACTTTCCTTTGTAAAGCTATTTGCTGTTTCTCTGTGCTCTTAAAGAACAGAGCCCAGTTACTAGTACATGCATGCTTATTCAAAGATCTGATTGCTTTCTCTCTGATCTTATTTATGTCCTTATCATTTTGGGGACATAGGTTTTTATCCTTATAAATCGAAAACTGTCTAATGAATACAAGAAGGTGTTCAAAATGTTATAGAGATAAAAAAAATCCAAAATATTCTGAACCAATTATTTGTAGATAAAAAAGATACTTAGCTTTTCCTTTATAGCAGAGTAGCAGAGAAGAGGACATTTTGCATACAAACAGGCATAAAAAATTCATACTTAAAAAAAACAACAACTAATCTTGGCTTGAATTGTGACCCTCCACCCTGCCTAGTACTCCATGACGTGGCAAGGCCAGGAGGTAGTTCATGTTACATTCTTAGAGAAACCCATGAGTCCCTGCACATTTTCATACCCAAATGGTATATCTAACTATGCTTTGCATTCATCTCCTATATCAGTGGCAGTGATGCCTCCCTCATGAGGAATAGAGATAATCCATTCCTTTAATAAGCTTCTTTGGAAATTACTGAGGAAAGGTATTTCAGTGCCCCGTGGCGGTGGCTTCCATCAGCAGACACTTGGCAACCTGTATTTAGCAACCTCCACAGTATATTTCAGGGCCCAACTGCACATTTGCTCATTTCAATTTTACATGATTCCAGAGAGATATGTACTGTCATTATTTTAGAGGGAGTAAAGATTTTTTTTTTTTTTTAAGATTTTATTTATTTATTCATTTATCCCCCCTTGCTGCTTGTGCTCGCTGGGTCAGCCAACCACGCCGTGCAGGCGGGCCCGCCTTCACCAGGAGGCCCCGGGAACCGAACCCGGGGCCTCCAATATGGTAAACGGGAGCCCCACTGATTGAGCCATAGCCGCTTCCCGGGAGTAAAGATTTTAAAGGAGGAGATAATCTAAAACTTAGTAAGCAAAACTTGAAAGAGGGAATTGAAGCAAGGAACGAGAGAAAGAAGGAAGAAGTAAATATTTGGAAAATATAGTTTAATCACATAGCTATTATTTCTCTAACAAATACCTACTCAAAATTACCTCTGTGCAAAAGATTCTAATGAATTTCTACCAAAAACTGAAAACAAACAAACAAAAACCCAACAATAACAACAAACCATCAAAAAACCAGTTAATGCAAAATGCCCACATCCTTTAAGCTCCTGCTTGAATGTTTCACACGGTATTCAATACCACAGTATTCTCTGTGGTAACTCACAGCTGAAAAGAAACCCCCTTTCATCTCCCAGGAGAGGTCCATTATGGAAGTGGAGGCAGGAGGTGAGCTGGACAATCGCCCTCCATCAGTCGGGGCTGGGGCGATGTCAGCACTAGAATCTGGGTCTAGTGTAAAATGAGAAGAGAAAACAACAACATTCAGTGAGCTGACTGGGGGAAGAGGGCCCCGGGAGTGGTGGCCTCCAGAACTTCAGCAAAGGACAGATCAGTGTCCAGGCAGCCAGGAGCTCAGGTCACTCTCCTCAGGGCCACTCACTCCCCAGACCCTCCTGAAGTCTGTCCCTAATACTCCCCTCCATCAGGAACACAACCACTGCCTTCCCCCTCTCTCCCATTCTGCTCCACCCATTACCCAAACCCTCTCACTCCCGTTTCCACCATCTCATCCCAGAAAGTGCTTAACTGTCGGCCCCACAGGCTTTGGGTCTGGAAGTGCTGAGCCTCCTTCACTGCCAGATGCCAACTTGGAGAGGGCCAGGAAGAGGGAATTACTGAGCAGGGACTCCACAGTCATGTGCCACAGCGCCACCCCATGATGGCACGTTTGGGAACATTCCCAAGGGGAAATGAGACTAATATGGAATAGAAATATGATGAAAAGCATTTTGGAAGAAACATTGACGTGCTTTAAAAAAGTACTTTGATCCAGAAGAAAATGGATTTGGATTTTCCTCTGAAAATGAAGGTTTAAACCAGACATGATGAAAGATGGGAAATGAAACTGGGCACATGTATCCAGTGGGAGAGCGTCTGTGTGTGTGTGCATTTGAGGGCACTTTCAGTGATAAACTTGAGTCCCTTCTCCATCATGTGACTCCCTCTCACCTGGGCCAGTGAGCTGACTCTCCTTGAAAAAAATTTCCTAATGGGTGTGAAATGTTTCCTTATGAAATGATTTTTTACCCTGCGTTTTTGGGATTGCTGGGCCTTGTTCTCCAGGATGTCATACCTTCTTTCCAATGCAGAGACCTTCTCCTGAGCTCTTTAGTTTTGCCCTTCAATTTCACATAAAAAAAGTGAATATGGGAAGCGGCTGTGGCTCAATCAGTGGGGCTCCCGTTTACCATATGGGAGACCCCGGGTTCGGTTCCCGGGGCCTCCTGGTGGGGGCAGGCCCGCCCGCACGGTGTGGTTAGCTGACCCGGTGAGCGCGAACAGCAAGGGGGGGATAAATGAATAAATAAATAAAATCTTTAAAAAAAAAGTGAATATGAAAACATATTAAAAATAACTAGAGAGAATAAATTCCTTTCTAAATATTCACTTTTTAAAGTTATTCAGAAAATGACAACACTCTAAAGAATGTTACACTACATTATTGGCTAGAGTTATTGCACATAATGTCTATATAAATTACTACTGAGAAATGTAAAACACATTTCATTAAAAGATAATTACAGTTTAATATTTTATCAAATGTTAACATTATATTATTAAAAATATACACTGTTTTGGTTCAGACTAAAAGTTCTATTCATCAATATTATAATAGACCTCTATAATTTTTATATTAAGAAATCTGATTATTTATATTTTATTTATTTATTTTTTTTCAGGTTTCCAAAGTTTATTAAAAATCAAAGAATAGAGAAACTTTACATAAAAATATGTCAATTTTAGCTTCCACATTGTTGTCCATGCACAAAAAATCGAAACATGATCTCTTTTGCTAAGCCTGTAGCACGTGACTGCAGTGGTAGCAAGGCCAATTCATTTGGTTCACCATGACGGAAACAGAGCACGATGCCTGAGCTACGTGATTATTTATATTTTAATACTTATTAAAGTATTAGCAATATAAGCACAGAGGTCCAAAGTACTATCATTGACATGTATATACTCACCATGAGAACATCTCATAATAATTCTAGATCACTGTTTTTCCTTAGTTATTCTATCATTAACACCATAAATAGCATATTATCATTTAAAGTTACCATTTTCCTTCAATATTAGATGTTTTAACATCATCCAGTTCTTCCATGGTCTTCTGGTTACTTGTTCTCGTAAGTTCCAAATTCGTGAGCAATCCTCTGAATCCTGTTCTTTTAAATTCTGGGCTCTCTCGCAGGCTGGGTGCTGACAGAAAGAATGTCAAGGTGATTTTTCACCTCAATCATATTTTATTTCTAATATTTTAATGAAGAAGTTCAAAGTCAATATAAAAGCCCCAAGAATATTACCGTTACTAAATGCAATGGAAATAGTTGCATTTGAAATATATTTCTTTTCATTCAGGCCACGGATGATTTTGAGAACTCTTTCATAGGCACGTGAGTATAAACAACCAGAAAAATCTCATAACAGTTTGGTTAATTCGCCATGTCTAAGATGCTAATGAGCTGGGGGACTGTTTTGAGATTTCGTGAAAATATTACTTTAGCCTGAAAACCAGAAAACTTGACATGAGTAGCTGGCACCAACCCAGTGCTGCTGAGATCTTTTTTTTTTTCATGCTTTAAAAAAAAATTACGTTCTGGCAATATCTACACAACATAAAATTTCTCATTTTAACCACTTTCAAGTGTACAATTCAGAGGTGCTAAGAACGTTCACAGTGTTGTATTATAACTGCCACCCAGTCCTAAAACTTTTCCAAAACTCCAAACAACTCTCTACCCATTAATCATTAAATCCCCATTACCCACTTACAACCTTACCCTGGTAATGTGTATTCCAATTTTTGACTTGATGAATTCACATATTCTAATTACGTGTGATATAAGTCCAATATTTGCGAAAATTTGTCCTTTGTGTCTGGCCTGTTTCATTCAACATGATGTCTTCAGTGTTGATTCATGTTGTTGCGTGTGTCAGAACTTCATTCCTTTTTATGGCTGAGTAATATTCCATTGTGTCTATATACCACAGTTTATTCATCCATCATGGACACCTGGGCTGCTTCACATTTTGGCAATTGTGAATAATGCTGCTATAAACATTGGTGTGCAAATACCTGTTTGAGTCCCTGCTTTCAGAACTTTTGGTTATATCCTTACAAGTTGGATTGCTGGGTCAAAGGATTAATTCTATATTTAAATTTCTGAGGAACTGTCAAACAGTTTTCCACAGTGGCTGCACATTTTACATTCTCACCAACAGTGTACAAATGTTCCCATTTTTCCTTATCCTCACTAACACTTATTATTTTCTATTGTTTACTTATTTTTGATGACAGATATTCTAGTGGGTGTGAAGTGGTATGTAATTGTGGGTTTGATTTGCATTTCCCTAATACTTAATGATGTTGAGCATCTTTTCATGGGCTTATTGGCCATTTGTATATCTGTGGAGAAATGTCTATTCAAGTTCTTCATAATGAAAACTTTCTGAAATGGGCTGAGCTGATGCCAGCCCAATTCTGTGATGAAACTGAGAGCCACTGAGTGTACATTTTGGATGGATTGTACGAGGCGGGGGACCATATAACACAGCGAACCCATGGGGAATAATACTGAGATCTTTTGACTTGCTTACTGCCAGTTCCTGTGTCCATTTGCATCTTCATACCTCTGACATCATGTCTGTAAGATCAAGCATTTCACAGTCCTTCTGCTGGGAAATCATCCGGTGGAGCCCTCTCTTCATATTCCCTGGGACACAGCATAAAGAATGTGTATTGATCCAATGATTGACATGGAGAGTAGGGGAGGAGGGGTAGGTAAAAATGTATCAAGTGCTGTAAAAAAGCCACGGTGACAGGAGATTGACCACAGGGTGTAGAGCCACCAACTATTAACCAAATCACCCAACTGGTCACCATAACGAAACCAAGATGGTCAGAGCACCAAGAAGCCCCATGGAATTGGCCGCAGCCTTCTGGCATTCACATCTATTTGGGGAGATGGTGGAAACCACAATAAAGCAAAGCACTGACTGTGTCTCACCCGACTGATCTCGCTGACGCGGTCCTGCAGAGGTGTGCCAACATCTGTTCTGGCTACTTCCTCCACCAGGGGGTTCTGCTCATTTCTATTGTATAAACCTGGACTCTGCTGAAAGGCAGATTTCAGAAAAGTTATATCACTTATGCCAAAGCTCATTAACAAATTATTTCAATAATTTCCAAAACATTTTTATTTTAAATGATTACTGTGACTTTGTTGTGTATTTTACTCTATTTTTAATTATGTCTTTCTGAGGCATGAAATAAGGAAATTTTCCCAATTCTCCTAATGAGTTCTCCTATTTAATTATACTCACTGCATACCTGGGCATCCTGACACACTCCTGGGGGTGGGTCATGTGGCTTCCCCATTCTCCTGTGTTTAGTCTCCTTAATTTCCTGAGGTCTCTGCTCCTCCCTCCCTTTTCTCCAGACATTTCCATTTCTTTAGCGAAAAGCCTTTTCCTGAGAAAGTAAGGTCTGTGCAATTCTCCTACATGAGAATTCATGGATTAACTCACAGGCATTTATCCTTATACCCACTTTACGGATGAGGAAAATTTGGGCACCATGCCATTGAGTTCCTTGATTAGACAAATAGGATATAAAGGAACCTAAATCCACATCCAGAGTCTGTGCCGTGCATGATTCCCCCTTGGCAGCAGCTTGGACAGTGAGGAGTTGGTCAAAACTCTCACCTGCATTGTTCCCTGCATGCACTCAAGGTCCTCATGCTACCCTGACCTCCTAAAACCCTGCAAAGTTCAACACATCCCTTACAGGCTGCCAGGTGGGGTCTGTGGGATGCCGGGAAGTCACTCTGTGGGTTCTGTGTCCCAGCGAGGCTAGGTCAGTGCTTGTAGCTATTCACTTAGGAGGCAGCCCCTGGGAACCACTTCTTGAGGGGTCCAGCCCCTTCACCTGCCTGTTTTGGGAGCTCCCAATGTCCTTGTTTTTCCAGGAGGCCCAGGCTTCACCTTGATCTGAGCACATCCCAGGCCTGCTGTGACCTGTCAGTCTCCAGCAACTTTGTTTTGGGGTTTTCCCTGATGGGTTTTCCCTCTAATCAGATGATAGCAGATTTAGGACAGTCAACTTCCCTTTCTGCCCAATAATCTGTACAAGTTTATGGCCTCTCTTGTGTGGACTGGGGGAGAGCTATTATATTTAGCTCTGGAAAACCACAACAATACCTTATTGAAGTTCCTCCTAATTATCCTCACAGTGCCTAGAGGACCACCCACAGGTTCTTTTTCTTTCCTGTCTTTGGAGATTTAGCTGCTGCAAGTAGTAAAATGTTAAGCATATATGAAGATGCAGAATTTGGAAGGAAACTCAAATTCTGAGGTCCCTGGTAAAGTGTATTTATTTTGGATGAAAGGGGTTTGCAGGTATAAATCTTTTCCTCCCACCCCTGTCTCTGAGAAAAGTCTCTTAGTCCTTCAAGTCCACCAAGAACACAAATGACCCAATTGTTAGCAAAATGGATGAAGGAAGCTACCAAGGAATGGACTTGGTTGAAACAGAATTAAAGATTTCCCTTCCTAGAAACATCAGTATGAAGGAGTTCAGAAGTTAAAAGAACAAAAAAATTAATTAACCAGGAAAAAGGAAGGAGGACTTATTAATGTTTCATTGAAGATGATATTTACATATAATCATTACGGTAGAAGAAGAAAGTACTGTATAAATTGATTCATGGTTGAAGGATATATAGAACAAGACAAAACTCATCTTTTCTTAGCTTTGCTACCATGGATGGAGACAAAATGAAATAACAAAAATTGTCAGCACAAATCAAAGTTTCATTGTAATTAGTACCAGTAGTTTAAGGAATCTAAAAGTTCTGATCTAACTCTGAATCTGAGGGCAAGCTTAGAGAAGGTGAAGGCCAATCTTTGGTTTTAAAAGGACTCCTCAGAAAAATAAACCTGGGGACTCACTTCATGCAGGAGCCCTTGGTGGTTCATTGGCTTCTGATAGTCCACGGTGGACATGGCAGTGCCAAGGGTAGTTTTGGACTCACCAGGACCTCCTTTCCTGATGGATGCTGTTTTAATTTGCTAAAGGCTGCCAATGCAATAAACCAGAAGTGAGTTGCCTTTACAATGGGATTTCTTAGAGTAAAATCTTACAGTTCTGAGGCCGTGAATGTGTCCAAATCAAGACATCATCAGATATGCTTTCTTATGGAGCTGCAGGCGGGTGACTGGGCACCTGAATCCATTAGTCTCTCCGCTCTCCTTCGGGCCTCATCTCTTTCAGCTTCTGGCTAAAGTGGCTTCCTTCCAGCTCCTGTTTTCTGTGATTTCAGCTTCTGGCTCTCTGAACCTTTTATCTCTGCTTCTGGGTCCTTCTCAGTCTTTGCAGCTTTGTTTTGTGTATGCAGTTTTTTATTCCATCAATTATAAAGGACTCCAATAAGAGGATTAAGACCCACTCTGGGTCTTGCAATCTAATCAAAGGAACTTACGTAAAGTGATTAATCAAAAGGTCCCACCTATGATAGGTTTTCAGGGACATGAATGGATTAGCTCTGAGGACAGGATCTTCGGTGGTCCACCCAGCTTCAAACTGTCACAGATGCCCTTTAAATCCTGCTCTAGATGGTACTGAGTGTCTTTCCAGGAACATGGAAAGTCCTGGAAGCCATACTGAATTCAGTTTATGTTAGCTTAAATTAATTGCTTTTCTCTGTTTGTTCTGGAACTAAGTGAATGAAAACAGATATGAAGTTAAAATTGTCTGGTTGAAAAATTGGGGTGAGGTCTAGATCCTAGTCCACCGAATTAGTGTCTAAAGCTAATAGCCATTGACTCTTCACTGACATATTGATTTCATTTTCAAAACTTCTGATTCTAGATGATTGTGCTTCCCTTCTCTTTAACTTCTCCATGTGATGGAAGACTGCTCTAAATTGGTTATTTTTTAAACCTTACAATGGGTAATTCATTTGTTCAACCAGTGCCCCTTATAGGTTTAATGTTATCATTCCAATTTTTGGCCATTATAGAGAACAGTGATGAGCCTCTCTATTTAGAAATCTTTGCACACTCGTACAAAAATTCCTTTTGATAAATTAAAATGATAGAACTGGATCAAATGTTATGCACTCATTTGGATATCTTTTGCTTTACATCTATTTTCTACATTTTAAGATTTCCATATTTTTGTGTATGTTGATTGGAACATTTTATTTTATGTACATTTTAGTGTAAAAGCATCATAAAATAGAAAGAGTGTGGAGTCAAAATTAGAATTCCCTCCACACCTTTGGATCTCTCATTTCAACATCCCAAAAATGATCATGGTGTTTGTGATGGTTTGAAGTTTTATGTTCCCCAGGAAAGTATGTTCTACAGTTAATGCATTCCTGTAGGGGCAGACCTATTGAAATTAGTATCTTTTGGTGAGTAGGATCAACACTTACGTTAAGATGTGTTTCACTTCATTCAGGGTGGGTCTTATCCTCTTACTGGAATCCTTTATAAGAGAATAAAATTCAGACAAAGAGAGGAAGAGAAAGCCATGGAAGAAACTGGAAGCAACAAAACCCAGAAGAGAAGGAGAGACTGGCAGATACCACCATGTGATAGAGGAGTCCAGGATCACTGGCAGCCAGGCTTCAGGAAGAAGGTATTGTCTTCATGATGCCTTGATTTGGACATTTTCATGGCCTCAGAACTGTAATCCTGTAAACTAACAACTTCCCATTGAAAAAGCCAACCCATTTCTGGTATAGTGCTTTTGGCAGCCTAGCAAACTAGAACAGTGTTCCATGCAAACTTCTTGAAATGTTGTAAATAAAGACATACACACACATACTTAATCTAAATATGAGCTTATGTCTCAGACCTCATTATATTCTTTAATGAGATTTAAAGTTAATACTATTTTTTCCATGGAACAAACATATAAATGACAAATAATCAGACATTTCTATACACGCAACTTATTCTATAGATATGTATTAAGTGCAACATTAGCTGTGTTCAATAATCAGTCACATCAGAAATACTTATGGGAATAAAAAGACTCACCTTAAATACAATGGGCAAACTTGTGGAGTTAAACTATAGAATATAGGTTAGTAGGAGACAAAATGTGGGTTGAGAAGGTGAGCTAATACTGAATGCATGTAAAATGTTTAATAAGATCAGTTGCATATATGTGGAAATGGACAGAGTGAAGGTAGAACATTATGGTGAGTATAACTAATATTGGTGATTTATGAATGTGATTGTGGCTGAAGGGGTCTCTCTTTTTTTTTTTTTTTTACCAGGAGGTCCTGGGGGATCGAACCCGGGTCCCTCCATATGGGAGACGGACACCCAACCATTTGAGCCACATCCATCCCCCTGAAGGGGTCTCTAGGGAGATTAATGTTAAGGGAAAACTAGAGGATAATCTAGGGACTGTATAGCGTAGTGATTTTGGTGGTGGTAGATGAGGATTGTGGTTAATAACATAAATACGAGAATGTTCCTCTATTATAAGGTGTTAAGAATATGGTGATACATGGGAAAAATACAACTAATGTAACTTATAGACTATAGCAAACAAAAATGTAATTTTTTTTTAACAAAGAAGAGAAGGTACTATATATTTTCCAAAGGTCAAAAAAAATATGGGCTTTAGTTTTATGAAATATGAATATGATGAAGCATTTTTTTTACCTTCATTTTCTTCATTAACAAGGAGACCATGGTCATGTCATTTAACCAATCTGTGCACATTTATTAATCTTTCTGAATACCGGAGAAGCAATTGAGTTTGTTTTTAGGATTAAATAAGATAAATGTGCCTGGCAAGAATTTTGAAAAGTAACGCTTCTATAATTGAAGCTGCCTTTTGCCTATTTTATTTTTTGAGGTTGAAGTAAAGTTTGCTAATTAAAAAAACAAACACACACGAGTCTTCTCCAAGTGGCTTCAAAGGGGCCACTCGATGGTGCTTCCATTATGCCTGGGCTGGTTTCAGCATGCGGGACAACTTCACTCACTTTTCCGGTGCCTTGGAAGGGATGTCGGGAAGGCCCGGCTCCGCTGGTGGTCTAGGTGGGTCAGACCTCCTAAACAGGGATCAGGTATCCCAAAGGGAGTGTTCCAAGGGACAGAAAGCTGGAGAGGCCAGTGTCTGAAGTCTGGGGATGAGCACTGTGTGTCTTCCTCCGTATTCTGTGGGTCCCAGCGGTCACCAAGCCCACCTGGCTTCAAGTGGCAGGGACAGGACCCCTCTCAACAGGACAGGACATGGCAAGGCCTCAGTTGGTCCTCATTGATCCTTTATTCAAAGTGTCTCAGCCATGGCCCAATTTGCGAGAGTTTGGGCCTCACGGAGGTTGAGCCTAAGGCGCCTTGATTAATTACTGTGGGTCATAATTTGGATCCTCAGATACAGGAGAGAGACAGAGAAATCAAACACCCACTGTGGTTCCCACAGCCACTGAGGGTATCAGTGCCGGTGGCCTGAGGTGTGACCTCTAAGCAATAGGCACATTTCAGTCATGTTATCTAAGTTAATATCTAAGTTAAGAATTTCAAGTAAAATATGTAAAGACTCAAGAATGTTAACTTTATTAAATGTAGTGGAAGTAGTTTCTCAGGTTGAAGACTTTTCATTCAATCTTGGGAGTCTTTCAGACTGTTTCATATCGTGTTCATAAAGCAGCAGCCACGTCTTGCCATCACCACGTTGATGAAGCTGCCATGGCTGAGATGCTGATGAGCAGGGAGACTGGATGAAACTCGGGAAAATATCATTTCAGGCTAAAACTTTGAAAACTTGACTTAAGTAGCCAGTGTCAACATAATGGTGTTCGGACCTTCTGAATTTCTTCACTACCACCTTTTAAGTCACATCCATCCTCTTTCATCTGGCCTTGCACCCTCCCTAGCAGCTTCACCACTGGCCATTCCTGAATAACAATCTCATGTAGCCCTTTCTTCATATACTCTAGAGGATAACATCCAAGTTAGATATATTAGTCTTCTAACATATCCATGGTCAAGGGCAGAGACATGAACTCCTGCAACTCTGACAATACTGCTCAAAGCTCATGGTCCATGCCCATCTTCCCAACATGGGAAGTACTCTGTTTTCTGTTTAAGTGAACAATAAAATGTACTTAAATTCTTTTTTTTTTTTTTTTTAACCGGGAGGTCCCGGGGATCGAACCCAGGTCCCTCCATATGGGAGACGGATGCCCAACCAGTTGAGCTACATCCGACCCCTACTTAAATTCTTTATCATAGGGTGTGACAAATTTGTTGGAACTCATATGCTAATGGAAGTGCGTCCTTTGGGAAAACCTCTGTGCAAATAGTTTGCCAATTTATACTAATGATACAAAGAGCAGTCCTATGACCTAGCGTGTCCTTGTCTCAGTCACATGCAACAGAAATGCTTCCCTAATTCCTTCCCGGAAGTCCCAAGAAGCACTGGGGACAGCGGTCACCCTTGTGAGCCTTGTGCTATTCCCACAGAATACTGACTCCCATTCGTCACTTCCATGACATCCCTGCTCCCCTTCTGAGCCCCAGGGGTATAATTGGAATTACCTTTGCCTTTTGAATGCATAAGAAGACAGCTGCAGGGATTTTTGAAGGAACTGAAATTTCACTGCACAGTTTCTTTACCTGCAATTTCACCATTCTTTAAAACAAGGGTGTCCCAACACTTGAAGGCATGTTCTGTGTACAATCCTCCCACCAGGATCTAGCAGCCCAGCTCCAACCACTCAATCGCTGCTCCAGAAAAACCAGTTTCCTCCAATCAACTCTTTCTAAGTTTCTCTGGATTTGCCTGGAACTTTTCAAAGTGAGCTGCCTAGGCTTCTCACCTCAATGCATTTTACTTTCTTAACACATTTATATACAATTGCAAAGACAGAAACAGGTATGTGCTGTTTGAGTCTTTTGTGGACACCAGAAAATTATGTTCCTAACATAATTTATGTTCCTAACCCATTCCTGTGCGTGTAAACCTACTGTATGTGGGACCTTTTGGTTAGATTAAGGGACCTTTTGAACAGATCTCTTCAGTTAAGAGCCTTTGATTAGATTGTGGAACCCAGGTGGTTCCTAATCTTCTTACTGGAGTCTTTTATGAATGGAGGACTACAAAGCTGCGGATACACAGGAAAAAGGCTAGAGACACAAAAAGGCCTCAGGGGGCTGACAGAGAAGTCACACGTAGAGCAAGAAGCTAAAGCAAGGATGCCCGCAAGAGAAGAGAGAGATGAGTGAACACTGCCATGTGCCTGATTGCCCACAGCTGAGCTCATGGAGAACATAAGCCTGGAGGGGAAGGCAGAGACTCCGGCAGAGCCGCCATTGTTCCTTGTCCCGTGGCAGGAGTCCAGGATCACCAGCATCTGACCTTTGATGAGTCAACATCTCTGATGATGCCCAGATATGGACATTTTCCCAGCCTCAGAACTGTAAGCTTTAAACCCAATAAAAATCTCATTGTAAAAGCCAAACCTTTTCTGGTATACTGCTCCCAGCAGCTTTTAGCAAACTAAAACAAGGTGTGTAAATTTTTAAAAAATTTAAATATGAGCATGGAATACAGTTTAAAATATTGTCAGCATGTCTGCTGGGGCCATTGTGGTGCAAGCTCTTAAATCTGGGTCTAGGCTAGAAACAGAAGAATAAGAAAAACCTGTCAGAAAACAATGGAGCCTCAGTAATCTGACTCAGGAAGAGGGGAGGTTGGGCTGGGGGCCTCCAGGACCTTCAGCAAAGGCAGAGCCAGTGTCCAGGCAGCCAGGGAGGCCCCAGTCCTTCCCTTAGGGGCAGATCCTCTCAGTGGTCTCCTGATGTCTGATCCTCCCCTCCATCAGGAAGAGATGTCACTTTCCTCCCTTCTCTCCCACTCTCTCTGCCACCCTGTCCCACTCCCACATCAACCAACTCAGTCCCAGAAACAGCTTCAATGTCAGCCTCACCTGGTTCAGGTCTGAACCTCCCTCACTGTCAGAGTCAGACTTAGAGAGGGCCAGAGCGTAGGGAAGGCTGAGCCCTGACCCCACATTCATGTGCCACAGTGACAACCCTATGGCAGGTTTGAGAACATTCAAATGAGGAAGTGAAAATTGATAGAAAATAGAAATTTCTATCATGAAAAGCCTTTTGTTGGAAATATACACTGCACTGCAAAAGGAGTCAATTCAGAACATGATCACTTTGTCTCTTACCCTAAAAATATATGTTTAAACCATACATGATGAAACAGTAAATGAGCCTATCCTGCTGGATACACAGGAGAGAGGGTGTTGTGAGTGCGTGTGCAATCACAGCCACCTGCTGCACTTTGGTCCCAGGTGGATGATGTGGTCATTCTCACCTGGGCACTGTGCTGACTTTCCCGAGAAAACTTCTCGGGGCTTATGAACCTTGATAACACAAATTTTGCTCATATTTGTTTGGGATTGGAGGGCTTCTTTCTCCTCCAGGAGGGCAAACTTCCTATCCAGTTCCCAGAGTCTCTTCTGTAGGTCTTCAATTTCCCTTAAGGAGAAGACTGGCAAGGGATGATGTTAGTAATTAATGCTTGTGAGTGATCCTGCTAGCATAGAACTGGAATACGGGGCCCCAATTATTAGTGCTACTAAATCTGAATTATCATGTTTTAAGCAATATATAAATAATGATATTAGAATTCTGTTAGAGTTCATTTTGTAGACCACTAAGAAAGTGAACAAAAGTGTAAACGTGCGTCTAATTTCTATAGAACTTACATGACTGCTTCCTGTGAAAGCGTGTGGCTCACATGGCCCAGACATGCAAAGGAAAAACCACTTCTAGTTTAAACTCTAAGTCTTGGGCTGTCATTCAGCATCGTCATGCTGTGCTTATCCTCACATTCCAGAACGATAACTCCTCTTGGCAGAGCCAACGAGTACTTTTAATTTAAAGGGAATAATTACATGGCTGGATTGTTTGTAGCCAATACAAAGTTAGGTGATAAGTAGTTTCACTGCGGAATCATGTATTGTTGCTACTGAGTGGGTCCCACATAACGGAGACTGCACTTGACACAGTCGGCTGTAGGCTCCGCTGGTGTACGTAGCTTAGCCTGCAGGTTTTATATTGCTACTTGCACTTCTGACTCAAGAATGAGTCTACTTTTACTATATGTCCAGCAGGAGACTACTTGGTTCTTGACAAAGTTTTCAATGATTATATGATTACTTGTTTATCAACTGCAATTTCTTCCCTATATTTTTTTGATGAGAATAAAGGGAAGGATGGACATTAACCCAGAATGGATAAACATAGGATGGAATTTTATTTGGACATAAAATAGAATAAAGTACAGATATATGCTACAACAGGGATAAATGTTGAAAACATTATGCTAGGTGAAAGGAGTCAAACTAAAAAGGCCATATATTGTATGATTCCATTTGTATGAAATGTCCAGAACTGGAAAATCTATAGGACAGTAAATTGATTTATGTCTGACAGGCTAGGGGAAGGGGGCCTGGAGATTTATTTTTAATGGATTTTTTTTTTTGGTGGGGGAGGGGAGAGCATGATGCAAATACTTCCAAAATTATATGGTTGTATAAGTTAAGTTTTTGAATATATAACAACCACTGCCTTGCATACTTGAAAGGATAAATTTTATGTTATGTGTTTTTTTTTTTCAATAAACTTGTTATAATAAAAAAGGATAAAGTTAAAAAATATCAATGGATAGAAAGGTCATGAAGTATTTCACTGTGTGCTTACGTGAAGATGCAGAGAAAACATTTGGAAAAACAATGAACACTGCATAATTATGTCAAATTAAAGTGAAATTTGAAATGTAGTACACTATTACGGAGTTTAAAAATCAATAATGTTAATGCTTGTTAAAATTCTGTATGACACAGACTGCACATTTTATTTTATTTTATTTTTATTAAAGATTTTATTTATTCATTTATCCCCCCCTTGCTGCCCGTGCTCGCTGGGTCAGCCAACCACGCCGTGCGGGCGGGCCTGCCTTAACCAGGAGGCCCCGGGAACCGAACCCGGGGCCTCCCATATGGTAACGGGAGCCCTACTGATTGAGCCACAGCCGCTTCCCAAGACTGCACATTTTAGATTAAAATAATCTGGTTCCTTATAACATGGAGAGTCAAAGGCTTAGGTCAGGAAAAAATATTTTTAACATGCAATTAATTTGTGGAATCCTTTACATTTTGCAAATGAGGTTATTAAAATTATTGGGATTTTCTTCATAAATAAAGTATGAATGAATAATATGTACAGTGAAGGGATAATAAGGTATAACTTGAGAGCATCCATTCACTTTCAAATGTTCACTTTTTCTTTTCATTTACTCAAAAAATACCAACACTTTAATGAACACCTCTTTATGCATTGGCTAAGAGATGTGACACAGAATTTCTATATAAATATTGCTAAGAACTTGGAAAGGATTCCATTAAAAAACTATTAAAATTTAATATTTATCAATTACTAACATACTACTACTACTAATATAATATTCTGTTTTATTAAGTTATATTTATAAATATTTTAATAGTGGTACATAATGACATTAATAAGATATAATTATTTTGATAATAAGTTCATAACATAAGGCTAAAAGTAAAAGGCCAGGCATAGAAATAAATTTTTGTACAATTGTAATTTATATGTTTACTATTGGAATAAAGTATAATGAAAGTGAATATTGATCATTACTTTTTCTGACTTTAATACTGTAATTATTATAACATATTTAAGAGTTACCTTTCCACTTTAATATTAGATGTTGTAACATTGTCCAGATGTCCCATGAACTTTTTGGTGGCTTTTCTATTCACTTCCATATGAGAAAAATCTCCATATAACTTTTTCCTGCTGTTTTTACATTTGAAATCTCTTGCTGGCTGGATGCTGCAGGAAGATATGTTAGTAGGTTTTTACTTCAATCATATTTTATTTCTAATATTTATATTAAGAAATTAAGACTAAAATATGAAAAGCTCCAAGAATATTCACTGAATTTAATTGAGTGCAAATAGATACATATGAAATATAATTCTTCCTCATATTTGTACTTGTACAATTTCAGTTAATAGCATTATTCATGAAATATTTTTTCACATATTACTACACTATTCTCTTTTTCATTACACACATACACACATCCTAAGTGAAGTATTTAGATGGATTGAAGCAAATAAAAATATGAAACAGAAAAGCACCCCTACAAAAACTGAATCATACCTAAAGTCATTATTTACATTTTAGCTTAGCATTCTTATGAGAGTCTTGGGTTTGTTTTTTATTTTTTTAAATCCAGCTATTTCTTCTCAGGTCCACAGTTCAGAAACCTTCCTCAAAGGACCATCATTCACACTGCCGATGACCTGGCACTCACTCTAGAGGTAAGGGTGGCTCCATCAGGACTTGCCCGAGTTAGTATGTACAAGGCGGCCGGGTCAGACTCTGGCAGAGAGGGCTGATGGCAGCAGGAATCCAGGTTCCCCTCTAGGGGTCAGTTAGGGCTGAAGGTAGCTGCCTCACCAAGGACTGCACATCCCAATCTCCCGCAAGCCCGGGGGCTGCTCTGGGCACCCAGCCTTCCACGCTGGTTAATTTGTTCAGAAGCAGTTGAGTCTTTGGTACCATCTGTGCCTCCTTCAGCTGACCCAGAGGATGCTGGGGCCATAAGATACGAGGAGCCTCCATCCCTGAATAATCTCTGGGAGGAAGCTGCTTCCATATACCATGGTAATGTAGTATCTTTGGTCTGAGAGAGACTCAACTGGTAAAAAATTTTGGATATAGGAACCTATATTTCACTGAGTTCAAATATTCACCAATATGCAGGGTAGGCTAAACATTCGCTCTATTAGCAACCATGCATGTGTCCCCAGACCTAGTTTTTCTCCCTAGGTCTGGTTTTTGGAATGCTGGTGATAAGCTAAGCCTGATTTATTACATGACCATCCTATATGGGAAAAGATGGTAACTTTGGATATCTTTGGTCAACCTTAAGAAATATAGCAGGGGGACAGATGTGGTTCAGGTGGTTGGGCATCTACCTCCTATATGGAGGGAAATGGGTTTGATTCCCAGGCCGTGTCTGCGGGTGCACTGCCAGGCCCCGTGATCCACGCAGCAAGTTGATGACATAACAGGGGAGTGACACAAGGGAGAGCCAAGATGAGACGCACTGAAAAACCAGGAACTAAGGTGGTGCAGGCGGTAGGACGCCTCTCTCCCACATTGGAGGTTCCGAGGATCAAATCCCAGTGAAGACAGGAGGAGAAGGATGAGAAGAGAGGGCAGGAAATGGACACAGAGTCGCCCAGCGAATGGACACAAAACCAGCAAAAACGGGAGGGGGGGCGGGAAATGGATAAAAGTAAATAAATCCTTAAAAAAATGTATAGGGGAGGAAGATGTGGACTATAGTTAGTAGTAATACTTTGACGATGCTCTTTCATGATTTGTTAACAAATGTTTCACAATAATGCAGAGTGTTTGTCTGTGTGTGTGTGTGTGGGTGATATGTGGGAACCCTGCGTGATGTTATGCATGTTTGTTTTGTAAGTTCACGATGTTTACTGAACACTTACAGTTTTTGTATGTTCATGTAGGAATGATATACTTCAATAAATTGTTTAAAAAATATTCACCAATGTATTTTTTACATTTACTGACAATTTTTAAATATTCCTTTCTCCTTTCCTAAGGGTCAGTTTAGGAGATGTTCATACGTATGCTGTGTCTACCCTGAATCTCCACCCCCCACTTCTATTAGACCCTGATTTGTCTCTCTCACCTGATTTCCCTGAGAAATTCCCATTTGTCTTTCAAGGAAAAAAAAAAGTCATCCTGTAAGTGAAGATAATGCGATGAAGTATCTCAGAGTGATTTTTCATGAAGCTAAAATGTCCTTCAATTAATTATAAAGACAGTCAAACTTCTTTTTTTAACTTTTACTTGAAATATATTAAACATACAAAAAAAATGCATATAAATCTATTGCTTGAGTTTTCATAAACTGAGTCCCCAAGTGAAGAACCCAACCATTACCTGATACCCTTTTGCCTCTTTCCCTCTTTACCTTTCCTTTAAGTAGCCTCTGAGTTCTCACACTGTAGAAAGGTTTTCCTGTTTTTGAACTTTACTTAAGTGGAATTCTACAGGATGAACCCTTTGTTAACAGGCTTCTAACAATAATTTGAGAAATTTACCCTTAATGTAATCTTTAGTTGTGGATTGTTTATTCATATTGCTGAGTAATATTTTTCTGTGTACATATGCCATACTTGATTTATCCATCTAATATTCCTAAAGATTCTTTTTGATTATTATGGATAGTGCTTCTATTTGAATAATTTACTACATTCACAATATGCTTCCATTTGTGTAAGAAAGCAGAGGAAAGAAGAAAAAAGTGCATCTTTTTGTTAAAAACTATCACAGGAAAGCTGACTAGAAAGTAATAAAAATTGATTATCTACAGGCAGTATGTGAGAATACAGTGAAAGGGATATGAGGAGTGATATTTCTGAGTATACTTTTTTGTCCAGTTTTTATTTTGGAAACTTTACTATACTTAAAAGTAAAATTAAATCAACAGGAATGGGGAAAATCCTTTGAAATAGAATAAATGTAAAAGAACCAAAATATATTTGAAACAAATTCCATAATCACAAAGGGAAAATAAAAAAATGAAACAAATCAAGTAACTTTTGAACACAGGTCCTTGAATATTTATACTCAGGGTGAAAATAAATGGTCTTGGAATTGGCAAGTTTTCTTAGATATGGCACCAAGAGCACAAGAAACAAAAGAAAATATAAATTAGACTTCATCACAATGGAAAACATTTGTACATCAAAGGACTATATCAAGAGAGTGAAAAGATAATGCACAAAATGGGAGAAAACATTTGCACATTGTATATCTGGTAACAGTCTAGTATCCAGAATATGTAAAGATCTTTCACAACTCAACAAAATAATGCAAATTAAAATGGGCAAAGTTCTTGAATAGAAATTTCTCTAAAGATCTTCATGTGGCTGACAAACCCATGAAAAGGTGTTCAACATCATTAGTCATTAGGGAAATGCTAATCAAAAACACAGTGAAATATCACTTTGCATCCACTGGGAGGATTATAATAAAAAAGAGTGCATAAAAATTGTTGGTCAGGATGTAGATAACTCAAAATACTCATATTCTGCTGATGGGAATGTAAAATGGTGCAGCTGATTTTGAAAGCAGTTTGGCAGTTCTTCAAAGGGTTAAAAATAGAGTCATAATAGAATCCAGCGATTCTATTTTTCCAAAATAATTGAAGTGTACAAAAACTTGTACACAAATGTTCATAGCAGCACTATACACAATAGCCAAAAACTGAAAACCAAATATCGGTGACAAAGGGAAAAACAAAATAGTGCCAGCATCTGGCTGAATCATAGAGAGGGAGGCATAAACAGGCTGTGAAAACACAAAAGCTCCCTATCCCCAGCTGAGAGGCCTGAGGTATTTAATTGGCTCACCAGCACTCTTATCCACAGGCGCTGCAGCCTGGAGGATCTCGACATTGAGCTGGGGCCAAGCAAGGAGGATGATCCCCAAACTACAAGCTGGAGTAGAAGCCTCCCTCAGATGCCAGTGTCCTCAGGTGCAACCAGGTGAGAAAGATGGGTGTGTCCATGGTGTGGGGGTCATGGGTGCCTGGGAAAGTCTGCGCAGGGCAGACATCTGCCTCGAGCTCCTCAAACACTACTGCTCTAGTGATATCCACGAAAGCATTGTACGTGTGCATCCACACTAGTGTAGCTGCAGATCCAGCACCAATGGGCACAAGTTCAAGATGGACTCTCAGCAGCTTCATAGCCTCAAGCTGGTTCCAAATATCTCAAGTGTGACTAACTCTATAGTTCCTGCTGAACCAGCTCCAATTCCGAGCTCTACTCCTGCTGCAAATTGGATGCCAACGCCACCTCGAGCCAGTGGTAAATCACTAAGTGAGCAGAGCCATGAGCTTATGGCACCATCCTTTGCAGGATAAGACCCCAGTAGCCAAGGCAGGGGCATCCTCGAGTCCCTGGATGGAGCCTAGAAGGCCAGGAAGGGAAGCTGGGACACACTGTCCCGCAGGTCACTGGAGATGACAGCATGGACGAGGTCCTGGAGCTGTTCCTGCCGGGTACCATGCTGACTCCCTCCACCTGTCTACAGCTGCTTTGTGCCAACCTTTCCACCCACCACTCAGGACAGGGGAGCATTACCAACCTGAACATCACTCAGCTCTATGAGGTAGGGGAGGTGGCACCAGGGACATGTTCCAGGAGTAGCTAGGACTTTCTGGGCAATAACTGCACCTACTGCTCCACCTCATCCCTATGGAAAATGGTGACTGGGGAGACTTAGGTGGTACAGTTCCCTCTCCCTATGCCCCAGTCCCATGCCCCAGCCCCTATTGGAGGGCTGGTAGAGGAGAGCACCTTCCCAGCACCCTCTCCTGATAGCCCCACACCAGTGTGCACTGGCTGAAGGGGGTGGTCCTGACACTTTCCAGGGTCCACCACCCAGCCCGTTCCCTGTCCTGCTGCTTGGTTCCTTGTAGCTCTGCCATTTCTGCTATGGTTTGGCAGCTGTTGCCCTGAAGAAAAGTCTTATGATGGTATTTCCTTGTGTTAGGCGATTTGAGGTTAGGCTCACGGAAGTGGAGGTTTACTCTAGACTGTGTGCTGTTTCCATGAAGGGAGCTATTTTAATAAATCTTATCTCTGGGGAGGGGCCAGGAGAAAGGCTAGAGCTCTAGTTGGTAAAGAAGCAGCAGCCACTCATTGGCTGGGAGAGAAGGGGTGGTGGTGTTTCTTGGATGATCTCATTTAGTCAGTGTTCAGACATGATTACAAAATGGTGCTGTTTGCGTTTTGATGCTCAGGATCACAGAGCAGCCTTTTATGATGCTGATGGTCTGTGAACACGTCCACGTTCACCTCGAGAACACCAAGACATAGCGAGGGTGCCAGGCCAGCTCCCGGACATCAGGGGCTGCTTTCCTCTTGTACATTTCAGTGACAAGTGGGGACAGGAGGTGAACTGGAGAATCACAGCTCATCTAGCTGGGCCATTGAGGTGTCTTCTCTTGACTTTGGTTCTAGGGTAAAAATAGAGGAAACAGAAAAACCTGTTAGAGAACAATGGAGCTACAGTGAGACTGAGGGAGGAGGGCACCTGGGCTGGTGGCCCCCGAACTTCAGCGAAAAGAAGAGCCAGTGTCCAGGCAGCCGGGGAGCCCAGGGCTGCTCCCCTTAGAGCCCCTCCCATCCAAGTCTCACCTGGTGTCTGTCCCTGATCCTCCATCAGGAATAGAAGCCACTTTTGGACACTCCCCTCACTCCCCCCATGGCCGCGTCTTGCACATCAACTATCTCAGTCCCAGAAACTGCTTAAATATCAGCCCCGCAGGGCTTAGGGTTGGGAAGTGCTGAGCTCCCTCACTGCCAGATGTCAAGTGACCCCGCAGCAGCTACCCTATGACACATTGGGAACAGTCTACCTTTCTTTTTGGAGGTATGGGTCCTGAGACCTCGTAAGTGCGAGGCAGGTGCTCAACTACCGAGCCACTGAGCTATACCTGCTCCGCACTGGGAATATTCTAAAGAGGAAGTGAAAACTGACATGCAATTTCTATCATGGAAAGCATTTTGGAATAAACATTCTCAGCACTGAAGAAGTACATTAAGTAAGAAAAAATGATTTTGGCTTTTACTATGAAAATAAATGTTTAAACCGTTTATGATGTAACACAGTAAAATGGCTGCACACATTGGCTCCTACAGGAGAGGGCGCATGTGGGAGTGTGTTTGGGGGCATGTTCATTTGACGCACCTTGGGACCAAGGAGACCCAGTGACTCATTCTCACCTGGGCACGGTGTGCTGACTCTCCTAGAGAAAAATTTCTCCAGGGCTTACAATGCATCTTCATAAAATGACTTTTGCCCATTAAAAAAAAATGGCATCTCAGGGCTTTTTTACTCCTCTGTGAAGGCATAACTTCTTTCCAATACCCAGATTTTCTTCTCTAGCTCTTTACTTTTTCTTAAGATAACAAGGAAAGACATTAATAAATACAGAGTGCTAGTTAATGACACCTCCTCTCACTGATGGATACACAGTGTAGTAGTGTATCCACACAGTGGAATATTAACCAGACGTAAAAATGAATGTTTAGGTATAGGCATTATTGATAAGCCTCCAGGCAGACTCAAATCTATTGCATCATCTCAGATGAATGTTCAACTGACAGATATCTCCTATACTAGGGTTAATTTGGGACACAACTGACAATCTCTAGGGCATTTCAAGTGAGATTGTTCGAAGAAAAATTTCATCAGTCCAGCAAAATTTCATGACACAATTAAACACTCAAGATGCCTTTTTGGCTGGGCAGGCAGAGAAGCCCTTTTTCTAGGCTACTATTTACAGCACTGTTAGTTGTCTTTAGAAACTAAGAAACTGATTAAGAAATCCTTTTTAATTGATTATATAAAATCGATATTAGTCTTCTAATTCATCTATGGCCAAGGTCAGACACATGAACTGCTGCAGCTCTCACAACACAGTTAAAAAACGATGACGTATGCTTGTTTCCTCATGATTGGGAAGTACTCTGTATCTGCTAACTTGAGCAACTCCTGAATCCCACCTCATTCAGAGGTAACCATTCTCATGGAGATGTCCAGGACTTGGGAGGCTGACCTGATGTACCCCAGGCGTTGCAGATTTTCTTTTGTGCTGGTGACATGCTCTGACCTGGGCATCATTAGTTCTTTGCGGATTGAAGACAGCTGGATGTGCACATTGTGTTTAATTCTCCCAGCAGGAATTACAGTGGTGAGCGGAAAATGATCTCAAGGGAGGCTGGGTTCCTGAGGTTGAGCAGTGGCAGGCTTGGCAGAGTTCTAAACCATCCTTGGTCATCAGCTCCAACTGTCACTGGATGTGGTCAGTTCAGTATCTGAGACATGGAAGTGACAACTCAGGAAGGGTGAAGGTTGACATTTGGGTCTCTGAGGTCCTTTCCAACTTCAAGACCAGACTTGTGATGGGGAGAAGTGGGGTAGACATAGAACAGGGAAGGGAATCAGGGGGTCCTGAAAACCTTTTCACCATCATAATTTGGCCTGGGTCTGCCCTGGCTGAAGAGTGCTGGGTTGACCACTGAACTCAAGTCAGGGACCCCCCAAGGCACCTTTCAGAGCTAAGGTTGAGGTTGTCTCTTAGTGATCACCCCGGGGCTTAGCCTGAGATTGGTGTAGCCATTTGTAGCCTTGGGGTTAAATCTGAGTTCAGATTCCTTCTTTCACATTTCAACAACCCAATTTCACCAACGTTCTCATTCATTGAAGAGAGCGCCCTGAAAGGCTGGTATTGACAGATGTTAATCAGGGTTTTGGTGGAGGTGGCAGGGGTGGGACACAGAGCAGGGTGCCATAGGAGAGCAAATTTGGGAAGCTGGCTTGTCTCTGGAGGAAAGCTCCCATTCCAAACTGGTCATCTTTGTGCGGAGTTGGATTCCAAGGCTGAATGGTGAAGGGGGTAGAGTCTACAGCGACAGGTCCCTTTGGAGTCATTAATGTGAACCATACATGATGCATATTGAAGAAAGGGATGCTTGGACATAGAGGATTTTTCATTAAAATTGATTAAAAAACAGAAAATTACTTTAGTTAAAACATATTACTCTATATCTAGAATAAACTCAGCTCTTGATACATAGTAAACTTGTGAGACTGATCACAAAAACTATTTACAGGGCTTTATTAAATAGCCATAACTGAAATACTGTCTTTACACTGTCTAGAGATGGGGGAAAAAGGAAACAATGTACACATCAGCTTCTCTTCCAAATAAGCTCCATTTATAAAACACTACCCTTGGAATTATAATTCCATTGAGTTTCAAACTGAACAAAATTTGAACAAATGTACTTAGCTACAGCAATGAAACCAACTGAAAAAAAATTCAAAATTACATCAGGAGAGAAAATATTGCTGTTTCTGGATTAACTATCTGGAAATCAAATAAGATGGAAACAAATTACTGATACGATTCACTTTCATATAATGTGTATTTACAAAACGCCTACTAATTTTATAATCATATCAATTCTCCATTTGAAATAGTGTGTAATCTATTAAACAATAGCACGAAAGCAAAAAAGGAGAAAATCGAAATTACTTTAGAAGAAAGACAAAATAGGATTCTTGCTGTGTTTCTGGATTATTTTAGTGGCCTTGTTCACAAGAACAAAGATACTGCAATTACACTCCCTACAAGTAGAATAACAGAGAAGCTCTTAACTTGTGAGTCACATTGAATAATCTGAAGTTATTGAGCTTTTTTCTAAGAATCCTCTCAAGTTTCCACAGAGTGAATGGTTTCTCTACATCTCTGCATGTCACCACCGGCCAGAACTAAGAAACAGCTCCACACTCTGCCCCTGTAAGGAGGCCCTACCTCAAATGATGGCGATTCCAGATGGTACCGTGGTAGAGCCGAGCTGGAGCAGAGGGAGCACTCACAGTTTTGGCTATTGTATCGAAGCATGCAAAAGTTTCTTTATTTCAACTACTACCTGAGTTATTCATTCATGTTTATTCTGCTAGTGAGCTCTAAAATTTTTTTGCCAGTGTCCAGACAGAATTCCCTTGTGGTTCTAACTGGGATTGAAGGTGTTGGTGACATTCTCAGTTCTTCACCACCGAGCCCGATATGCCCCCTCCACCCTTGGTTTCCCTCTGCCCTAAGGGCTGTTCTTGCCATCTGGTTCTCACACTTCATTGTTGAGTCTACCTGTGCCCACGGATGTCTGAATTTGCCTTGTGAAAGGTGTTCTTATGTACTTCCAACTTGCACACACCTGGCTCTAGCAGACGTTTATTCATCAGTTTCAGCTCCTTCTGGGTGATTGTTACTTACCCTTTCCCCCCATGGAAAGTTTGAAGCAGTCCACGAGTCTAACATGATGTAAGCAGAGGCAAAACAGCTCTTAAGACAGGAAAAAAGTGGCTAGGACTTGGGGGCCGAGGTCCTAGATTCAACACCAGGTTTGTCATTATTTTAGGGCAGCTTCCTTGGGGGTTTACCAGGTATGGGGGTGTTCCATGACTTTATTTCACTTCTGCTGTGCAACCACCCTCATCTATGTTGGAGAAGAGGTCGAGGGAAGAGAAGGTCACTGGCCCAGGGGCCCACAGCCAGGAAGGTGCAGAGGCCAGAGTAGCCTTGGGCAGTCCGGCTCTGGGGCCTGTGCTGTCAATGGCCCTCCAAAGTGTATGATTTGGAGCTTGTCTGAACCTCTGTTTCCCTGTGTCCACATGTAACCTCTGCTCTGGAGGGCAGCTATAGGGGAGTTAAAACATGGCGTAAGGTAATATGACACCCTGGGCCTTGTGAGCTGTTCACCCACAGATTGTTGCTATTTCCGGAGAAAAGCTGACTGTTAAGTGCTTGCACCTTCCTGCCTCTTGGTTGGGGATTATCCAGGCCAGTGAAATAACCTGGGTGCCTCAGGTCTAGCAGATTTTCTTTAACACAAAATCACCAAGCTCTTTTCTGCTCAACACTGTTCAGGAGTCCAGGGGCCACCCTAGCAGGTCTCTTTCCTTGGTATCTCCCTCCTCTTCTCCCACAACCTTGTGCTCCCCTTTCCTCTGTATGAACCACATAAATGTGGAGTTTTTAGGCCTCACTGGCTACACAGGGGCTGCCCTGAATCCTACCCATGAGTGTGGAGCCGTCTCTAGGACACAACCTGGGGTCCTTGGAGAGCATGCTGGTGGTGGGGAGCCCCTGAGTCCAAGGCTGGCTCCCCAGAGGTACCCAAGGTGAGTGGATCCTGCACTGCCTTAGATCTCGGGAGGTCTTCCACCTGGATTCACTATGCATTTTATTCTCCTTTCTCCACATCCTTAATGAGTGACTGTCAGGTGCTAGACGGGAGAAGAGGGGTCAGCAGTGAATAACTTCACCTCTCTGCCTCCATGGTCTATGGATTTCAGAGCCTGCTAAAGACAACATATGGGGGGAAATGTGGACTTAAAAGGATTTCAGAACAGATGACTGCTATGAAGCTACAAACTGGGCAAAGGAATAGAGAAGGATGCAGGAAGCACCTTCTCTGTGCTCCTGTAGACAGGAAAGGCCCATTTAGCAAAGCAGGGCCAGAGGTGGGATGGCAAGAAAGGGTGGCAGCCACACACTGATCCACAGAAGACGTTCTTGGCAGAGGAAATACCCAGGGCAAGACCCGGAACCAAGGGAACTTGACATGTTGATTGAGCAGAAGGTGGTCAGGGGCTGCCCAGGAGCGGCTTGGAGAGATTCAGGCATGAATGGCCTCGTGTGCCAGAGTTGGGAGCATAGATTTCAGTCTCAGTGTGATTTGGAGGCACTGGAGGGCTTGGAGCAGTGAGGTTTCATCAACCCACTTTTTTAAAACATTGAAACTGGCTGACAAGGGTTGACTGCTTGGCTTCTGAAGTCCTTTCCCAACCCAAGCCCAGCCTTGCAAAGGTGACAGAGATGAAGAACACAGGATAGGGAAGGGAATTAGGGGTCTTGAAAACGCCTTGTCACCTTGATGATTTTCTCTTGGGCTGGGCCGGACAGAAGAGTGCTGGGTTTGAACTCATTCAAGGCCCACCTGGAGCACCTTCAGAACCAAGGTTAAGATTCCCAGAAAATCCCCAGGGGGCTTAGGTTGGGGAGGTTGAGGCAGCCTGTGGCCTCAGGGTTAATTCTTTTTTTTTTTTTTTTTCTTACCAGGAGGTCCCGGGTATCAAACCTGGGTCCCTCTATATGGGAGACGGATGCCCAACCATTTGAGCCACATCCGTCCCCTCAGGGTTAATTCTGAGTCACATTTTAAAATGCCCACCGATAAAACACAATCCTCAAAAGTAAAATCCTTTCAAGTCCCCATTTAAGACGTTATGTAATGACATACTAATGGCAATAAAACCCAGAGAGACAAAAAATCGAAATTACTTAGAAGTAAAAATACAATGGTTTGCTGTTTTCCTGGATTTTTATAGACTTGCTAAAACCACCAAAAAGCTAATTATACTACCTCAAAATAGAATAAAATGGAAGTTCTTAATTTAATAGGAACACATTGAAATAATCTACACTTATAGAACATGTCTATGAATTATAATCCTATTGGTTTTTATGTTAACCATTGTATAATCATTTAATTAGCGATACAACTAAAACAGAAAAAATAAAAATCATTTTAGTGGAGAGAAAAGCTCCTCTTGCTGAGGTTCTGTATCTGTAGTATTAGGCTCCTTGGAAGATGGGGTCAACTCGGAGGTGATTCTCTTCTGTTTTCCGGCAGTGTGGGCAGCACTTGATGTAGACGGATTTCTGTAATCAGTGGAGGAGGTCGAGAGTGTATCAGGCCAGGGAAGCCCCTTGGTGGAGAAGATTCCTAGGCAGTTTCTTAATTTCTGGAATAGGGGCCAGGCTGGAAAGTCCTCTTCTCAGGAGCTTCCCTCTGGGATCCTTCGGAATATCTGACAAAGGGACAAGGTGGAGGACCAGGGTGGGCCAGTGGCACCCTGTTCCAGAAGGAAGGTTAGTCAAAAGGCAGCCCTGGGCGCCCGGGCAAGCTGTCTTGCTCTTGAGCAGGACCTGCTAAGCCAGGAGGGGGCTGACCTGCAGAGGACTCTTTTTCTGGGGCTCTGATCCTGGGAGGGACCCTGGATCCCCAACCAGGCACAGCTTGATCCCCCTAACCTACCTTGGGGGTCTGGACCTCCAGAGGAGGCCCTGGCGGTCCCCTCAGCCCTCTGCCAAATGTTCCACTTGCAACATCAGGGATGTAGGATAACTTTTGAGACCTTTTCATTTTCCCTCAGTAATTTGAGGTATACATTTTTTTTTCTTAAGTTATGGAGGTATCTCCGCTAACAGAGCTCTCAACTCATTGTCATGAACTTCTCTCTCATGGGAAATCAGCAAGCTTCAGTAATAGCTCTTGATTCTTTCAAAAATTTCTGCAAGGATTTTGATTATAGTTCATGACTGTCTGCCTCTTGGACATACATGGCAGCTCTCATCTGCTTTTGAAGGATTCTCCTGTAAATTTGCAGAGTACATTCTCTCTAAATCAGATATCTGGTGAAAATTTTTTTTCCTTGCTGCTGTTCAGGCAGAACCTGAATCTGCCACAAGAGCTGTGGCTTCCCCCTTTCTATGTGTTCTCTGACTGCAGAGAAGCTTTCCCAGTTTAGAGACTTTTTATGTGATATTGAAGGACATTGCTTATTTCATCTTAAGTTAGTGTACAATTGGTTTTCCTTTTTTTTTTTTTTTTAAGAGATCTTAAATAAGTATTTAAATGAGCAGAATGAATCGTGTCTTTCAAACTCCCTTTGAGTCGTCTTCTACCTGGTCTCCATTTTCTGATGAATTCATTACATCCACTTCTAAGCTCCCACCATCTGTGTCGTCCCCTCCAGGAGCAGCAGTCAATCTTTCATCTTTGGAAGTGTTCACTTAGAGGCTTGCAGTGACTTTTTAAAAAGAGTTTTCTAATATTCTTTCATTCTATAAGTGTTTTCACTCCCTTCTTCATTTGTTCGTCTTCTTGTGAAAGCAGCTTTAGGCTTCCGTGAAGATCATGGTTTTCCACCAAAGCATTTAAAGCTCCCTGGAGCTCTTCATTTCTCTGGTGGATTTTGAAGGATGTTATAGAGGCAGCTGCTTGATTTTGGATGTACCTCTTCTGGATCTTTATGGTAGCATAAGCCATCAGCTCAGCTTTTATTAAATCTTGAGATTGTCTTCTTTTAGCAGCTTTATGGCAAGTAGTTTTATGTCAAGAAATGAGTTGGATGTTTCACGGTCTTTATTCATGGGCTCTGATTTTCATATTGCTGATGCTGGGGTCTCCAAACGGGGTTCCAGTGAAGTTGACTCAAGTCTTACCAATTTATTTTCTACTAGACTGAACTTCTCAAAAGTGTGTTGTCCTTCTGCCGGAAGGGCAGAAAACCCAGTGCCCAGTTGGTCTCTAGTTGAATGAAGTTGGATCTGAATCAAGACAAATCTGATTATGACCATCAATATCACCATCTCGCATACCAATTGTGGGTCGCTGGGACTGGTCTAAGGTCCCCTGGAGGTGCTGTGACTGCCAGCTCCCCGGCTGCAGGAGCAGCAGGACTCAGGGCGTCACGGACATTAGCTGACCCTCCACGGCCCAGAGGTCACTGGAGAGGCTCTCCTCACATCTAAAACCCTGTTCTCCACACAGTCTTCAGAGGTCTCTGAGGGCATCTGCCTAGAAACAAAGCAGTGCCTGGCAACCACTGTGACTCCATAGAGGGGGGCAGAGGGGCAAGTAGAGTAAACCCTGGCTAATGCTCTTTTCTCTGTTGTATTTAGATAGGTTTTACATATCACATTTCACCCCTTCCAAGTGTACAAGTCAATGATTTTAGTAAATTTACTGAGTAGTGCAGTAATTATTATAAGTGTATTTTAGAGCATTTTTGTCATCACAATATTTAGGTGGGCTAAGCAAGTAATGTAAACCTCATAACAATGAAGAAGTCAAGTGGGGTGTAGGTGACTTCATGGAGAGCTGTATCAGGGCTCAAGTACCTTCTCTCTTGTATTTTCTCTCACTTGTGCTTCCCTGAAAACATATGAACACCCAAAAGCTGTGCATGAATCAACATAGAAGCTTTATTTCAAAGCCCAAAATGGGAATCAGCCCAGATGTCCTTCTCCAGGTGAATGGTTAAACAAACTGTGGTATATACATATCATGAAATACTTCTCCGCAATAAAAAGGAATGAACTGTTCATGCATGAAATAACTTGGATGGAGCTCCAGGGTTTTCCGTTGAGCTAAAAAAAAAGTTAATACAAAAAGATTACCTATGGTATGATTCCATGTCTATAATTTGAAATGACAAAATTTTCGAAGTGGAGGATAGATTGTTGGGGGGGGGGGCATGGGGGGAGAGGACGAGAGGGAGGTGGGCGTGGTATAAAAGGACAACAGAAAGGCTGTTTGCGAGGTGCCTTAGCTGTGCTGGTGGACCCGTGAGCCTACTCAGGTTAAGGCAGATGAAGGGGGCTGGGGCACCCCACAACGTTTTCCTCTGTCTCTAGGGGAGGAGGGAGTGCTACTTCCAAAGCCACAGCAGAAAAGCAGATTCCCAGCTTTATTCCTGGAGGCTCCAGGGTCCAGCCAGGCCCTCTTCCAAGGTCCCTACCACACCCAGCCAGCCCCTCCACCATCTCCAATTCGGGTGTCTTCCTGCCCCAAAGCCCCAGGAAGCGCCATTAGTTTGCTGTTTTCCACGCAGGGGGAGCCTCCTCGGTTCAGGCTGGGCAAGGTCAGGAGGCGCCCCCGCCCTGTAGTTGCCTCTGATAGACGTGAGTTCTCCACAATTAGCTGGACAAGGGCTCCCTGTAAGGGAATGACAGGCAAATGGACTCCCGGTTTTCTCCTGGGGGCTGCCTGGGTAAGCCCGGGTTCTCCCGATCCCTCCCATCCTCCTACTGCAGGGAGCACCCAGGCCTGTAGGCTGCTGTGCTGGGGATCAAGAGGTGCCTGGTGTGGCCCAGATTCCCCAGCAGGGGACATTGGACTCCATCCAGTCATCCCCGAGAGCTGGAAATTATTTCTGATGAGAGGGTAGGTCTGTCTATGGGCCCCAGGAGAGGCCCCCAAACCAGAAGGAAGAGGTGCTGTTCAAGTGCTGGCAGAGCAAGCAGGGAAGGCTGAGCAGGAGGGGACCCTGGGCGCCAGGCCGAGGAGTCTGGACGTGAAGGATTTGGGGCTGGGGCTGGACACTGCGCAACTCTGGGCTCTGTTCCTGACCCCCACCCTACCCTGACCTTCCACTTGCCCCCAGGCCTAGCCCTACCATTGCAGGGAGCTCTGATTTCCCACCTGAAGAAGCTTCAATGAGCAAAGAACCCCAGACCAAATGCCAAAAGCCCATAACTTCACTGAACAGGACCCCCTATATTCCTGCTCCCTAGCCTTGTATAGATAATCATACTTAGTCACTCCCATGTGAGTCCCAGCATGTACACACAGCTCTGTGCATGTCTGAGGGCATTTATTTACCTGTCACTGTATTCGTGGGCCCAATACAATAGTCTCTTCAACAAGTGGTGCTGGAACAACTGGATCCTTACATAGAAAAGAATGAAGTTTAAGCCTATCTCACACCATATATAAAAATTAAGTTAAAAGGGACCAAAGACCTAAATATTAGAGCCAAAACTATTAAACTCTGAGAGAAAACTATAGGGGTATTTCTTTATGACCTTGGCTCTGGCAATGGATTCTTGTAAATGCTGCCAAAAGCATGAGCAACAAAAGAAAGGACAGATGAGTTGGACTTCCTCAAAGGACGTGATCAGGAAAGTGCTCCATAGAACAACTATCAAGAAAGTGAAAAGATGATCTACAGAATGGGAAAGAATATTTACAAATGATATATTTAATAAGGGTCTAGTATCCAGAACACACAAAGAACTCTTATAACACAACAACAAAAAGATAAACCGCCCAATTAAAAAGTTGGGCAAAGGACTTGAATAGGCATTTCTCCAAAGAAGATATACAAATGGCGAACAAGCACATGAAAAGATGCTTGATTTCAGTGGTCATTAGGGAAATGCAAATCAAAACCAAAATGAGATCTCACTCCATACCCATGAGGTGGCAACAAAAACAACAAGAAAATGGAAAATAATCAATTATTGGTGAGGAGGTGGATTGCTGGTAGGAATGTAAAGTGGTTCACCTACTGTGGAAAACTGTTTAGCACTTCCTCAAAAAATTTAAATACAGAATTACCACTACTACAGCAATTCCACTTTGAGAGCTATATCCCAAATTGAAAACAGTTACTCAAAGGAGTCCTTTTACAAGACTATTTATAGCTGCCCTTTTCACGGTATCCACAAGTGGAAACAATCCAAATATCCATCTAGGGATGAATGGATAAACAAGATGTGGTGTAGATATACAATGGAACTTTATTCAAACATAAAAGGCATGAAGTTCGGATACATTCTACGATATGGATGAACCTCAAAATTATCATGCTAAGGGAAACCAGACACAACAGACCACATATTGCACGATGTCATTTGTGTGAAATATCCAGGTTAGGTAAATTGATAGAGACAGCAGATTAGTGGCCTCTCGTAGGCACTAGATGAAAGGAGGAATGGGGTGTGACTGCTTAATGAGTAAGACATTTCTTCTGGGGGTGATCAGAATGTTCTAAAACTAAATACTGGTGATGTTGGCACAACATTGTAAATGAACTAAATGTTACTAGCGGTAAATGTTATGTGTATTTTACCACAACAAAACTTTTTAAAAGTGTAAAACACTGTAATTCTTTGTCTAGTTACAGAAATAACTCTGAAAAAAAAAAATCCTGTGAAGTAGCATTTTAGATCAGAGGTGTTGGGTTATCATTTCTAGTAATAAAATAATACTGAGTATTTATTTTTAAAAATTTGAAGTATATTATTCATACATGAATATACATAAACAATAAGCATACAGTAAAAGTTGTGAACTTACAAAACAAACGTGCTTATCATCTTAGAGGGTTCCCATACATCACCCACCTTGCATTGTTGTGAAACTTTTGTTACTAACCATGAAAAAGCATCATCAAAATATTACTACTAACAATAGCCCATATCTTACCTTTCGTGTATTTCCCCCCCCAACCCATCCAATTATTAACACCTGTCTTAGTATTATATACTTGTTACAGTTCATGAGAGAATGTTGTATTTGTCCTGTTAACCACTGTCCGTCTTCCACCACTGGATTCCCTGTGTTATACGGCCAAGTTTTGTACAATCCATTCCAAGTGTACACTGGGCGGCTTTCATTTTCATCACAGAATTGTGCTGTCATATAATTTTAGAACCTTTTCCTTACTCCAAAAGGAAAAATCGCATACCCTCTTATACCCACCCCCCATAGTTGTCCTTTAGAATTGATAAAATATCTTTTTTGCCATTGCTGCAAAAAGATTACAATTACTGTTACCTATGGTCCATGTTACATTAATTACTAGGTATTTATTTCATTAAAGAAATATCAAACATCCATAGCTGGCATTCATGCGCATGGAAATTCCTGTAAATAAAATACTTGCCAAGAACTAGAAACGTTTTAAAGTGGTTTGGCATTACAATGATCATTTTTTTTGTCATTCTTAGGAGGGACAGAGATGATTACACCTCGATATGGCCCTCCGTGGGCACCAGGTGGCGCTAACGCCCTGTGGCTTTATCGATAAGGAGCGTGATTAGAACCGCTGTGGCTTTTCTCAGAGCCGGCAGGCAGGTGGGAGAACGCAGCAGGGCCGTGGCAGTTTGGAGGGAGAGGATTGAGAGAGGAAGCCGTATGCATACCTCTCCAAACCGGGGAGTATAAATGAATGGAGAGTGGAATGTTTAAAAATTACTAGCAAAAGGAAAATAAATATCAGTGGATATTTGAACTCAGTGATAAACCTATCCTTCGTCTAAAACCATTTATCTGTGGAATCTTTTATGAACAGAGATTTGTTGCCATGGTATCTTGTATTTATTGGAATCCTGTGTTGTCTTTGTTTTGTTTTCTTTGAATTCTTCCTAAGTGCCTCCGGTTAGAGTTTCTTTCTTTCCCTGCTGGACATTATTATAGAGATTTCTCTAGAATGGGGTCTCTTTATTCTTGGTTATGGCAAAATATTTTCTGAGTAGTGTTTCTGATCCCATTCTTTCAACTGTCAGAGCATTGTATTCCTGATTTTCTTGGTTACTTTTGTGATTTTTATCTCATTTTCTACCTCAGTAATTAAATTTGGGGTACTAGTGAAAAAAAAAATTTCTAAATAAAAACTATATTTATTAGATGATCAAACCACCTCAGAAACCTGTAGTCAATCAAGTAACAATCACTTTAATTCATCCGTTAAGAGAAAATGAAAACTGGTCAATTAAAACTCCCTAGCTATTGTAAATGCTCTAAAAAAAATTCCATCCAAATAGAAATTGCCTTTCAATTATTTTATGATTGACAAAATTTACTTCTAGTAAATCAATGATTTGTTAATTGCCTTCAACAAATTTATTTTCAGTGAACTGATTATGGATAAAGTCCAGCAGTTATGGCTGAAGTGACATTCTAAAGCAGATGACTGCACTGATACATCCCATTTCTCTATAGGATCATGTTATTATAAGAACCTCACTTTTATTCTTCATATTAAAAATCACCATCTGAAAAATCAGAACCAAATTAATATAAAGCTAGCAAGGTATCTGATTTGGTTTCTCTCTTTTTTAACCTCAAATTCACATGTAATTACATCTGAAGAAAGGAGCCTTGTTTACGATGATATTAAATTTCACTAATATTTTAAAGCGATATTGTTTATCGTTTTTTTCTTGGAAACATTTATCCACACGTGCAGAAAAATTTCACGAGTTTCTAAGATAAGCTGATGAAATGCAAGAGACCCTGCTCTCAGCCTGGTTCTGCTGTGTATTTAGCATTGGGGCCAGGAGATAATTCCTGGAACTATTTGTGGGTTTGTTCCTTCCCTTGACAAAAGTGCGAAGGACAGGATAACTGTCTTTAAACAAGAACTGAAATCACACGTGTAAAACTGACAAGCGTGGAGATGCTGTGATGGGAGGCAGGTCAAATTCCTGGACCCCCCGCCACCTCTGCCCCTCGAGGTTGGCCATCCTCTGGGACCACTCTCTGAAACACACAGGACTAGCTTACTGTGGCGATGATTTTCAAATCATGGGTTGACGTAGGCACGGTGATTTCAAATAAGATGGGTCACAGAAATACCTTTATTCCTCAACTTTTAGATTCAACCATCCTTCCAGGATCTCATACCAGCAGAAGCATGGTAAGCAGAGTTGTAAAAAAGTCCTCTATCCTTGTTTTGTTTTTTCCTTATGTTAATAAATTTATTCTACTGGCTCTTCTTGGTCTTAATTTACTCTAGTTAGGTATTTAGCTAGTTGAGATACTTTCAAGCTAGGCCTCAGCAATGTTTGCCTTTTTGACAATGAAATAAAACGTGCCCTTTTAAAGAAATAGAGTGGCACGTGCTGTCCCGAAAGGTTACACCCCGTTTAGAACAGTATTTCTAAAAAAAAAAGTATTTCTAAACCATGCTTTGATTTTAAAGATTCCATTTTATTCAAGTTTTAGTAAAAATAGTGATTTTTATTTTTAGACATGATTTGGTGGAGAAAGGAAGACATTTTAAGGAAGGTTAAAATTTAAACCAATGGAAAATGTAATTATAGGTTTCTCTAAGTGTTCAATTATTTTATTCTGATAGCATGCTGAAAACATTCTGGAAAGCTAAGCATAACATTGATACTTGATTATTAATAGCTTTCATGGGGTATCACTAAGGAAACCCATAAATATGTAGACAAGAGTAGTTTAGAAGTTATCTTCATTCTCTTGGTGAGCTAGTTCATGAAAGTGTGTGTATTTTTGGTTTTGGAAATTTAACAACTGAACTGCTAATTAAAAGCAATGAGGGGAGCGGGTGTATCTCAGTGGTTGAGCACCTGCTTCACACGTATGAAGTCCTGGGTACCACCCCCCAAAATGTATATTTATACATATATACATACATACATATATATATATATACAGTGAGTCTTTTTGAAAAATAAATAGTACCTTGGAATAAAAGAGAGAAGAAATTATACAATGAATAATAGAAAAAGTCATGTTTTATGTAATTTGTTCTATTAGTCACCTGTGGCTGCTGTAACAAATTCCCACAAACTTGGTGGCTTAAAACAACAAATGTTTTTTCACTTGCAGTTCTGGAGGCCTGAAGTCCAAGATCAGTTTCACTGGACCAAAATCAAGGTGTTGGCAGGGCTGCCCTCTTTTTAGAGGCACCAGGGGAGACTTCTTCCTTGCCTCTCCCATTCACTGGGTTGCCAGCATTCCTTGGTTTGTGGCCACATCACTCCAACCTCTGCCTCCGAAATCACATTGCCTTCTTCTCTACTGTGTGAAATCTCCTTTTGACCCCCTTTAAAAGGAAACTTATGATTGCATTTAGGGCCTACAGGAACAATCCAGGATAATCTTCCCATCTCAAATCCTTAATTTAATCCCATCTGCAAAGACATTGCCACGTAAGAGAACACTTAGAGATTCCAAGGATTAGGAGTTTGATAACGTTGGTGGCTGTTATTCAGCCAACCACACTTGTGACTTAAGAAGTTCCCAAGAGTCTTAGAAGACTTTGATATGTTTATTATTATAAATGATGCATTTAGTTTTAAAATCATAAGCCCACAGGAAATATATTTCAATGATGTATTTCAAAATCTTTGGAACAAATGAGGGAAGAAAGCAAGAAAATCATGTTGGTGAAAATACTCTTTGAATCTCTTTTATATTTAAAAAAATTTTTTTTAAGGAGGTCCTGGGAATTGAATCCAGGGCCTTGTACATGTGAAGCAGGCGCTCAACCACTGAGCTATACCCATTCCTCTTTGAATCTTTTTGTTGTTTTGATTATATACTGAGAATATTTCAAATGGGAGAACTAGGAAAGAGAGTAGAAACTTCCTCAAATATTAGGGTTTCATCAGAAGTAGTAGAGCCTTCATAATGCATACCAAACTAAAGTAGTGAAAATAGAGAATGATGAGTTTACACCACAGAACATTAAGACAACATTCATTGAGAGTCATGAGTTTAAAACATAATCCAATAACATAAACACTGTCTGAATATTAGAATTGACCACAGCGAGAAACAGCCACTGGGTCTTCTACTGCTTTTTTTTTTTTTTAAAGTAGGCCTGTATTTTTTGATAAGTTAACAGTATCTTTTATATCACACAACCCCCAAATTTCAGTTGTTGAGCAAAATACTCACTTGTTCCTTGCTCATGTGAGATTCACGTGTGTGGTCACGATTAGGGGGCAGATTCCTCCCAGTGATGATTCGGGGATGCAGGTGCCTTCAGTTCTGTGACTCCAGCATCCTCTGAGTCAGCTGAAGGAGGCACAGATGGTACTGAAGGCACAACTGCTTGTGGTCAAAATTAGATATTTTGGTGCCCAAGATCTTATTACAGAGCCATACCCGCTCCTGAGGGAGATTGGGACATGCAGGCCTTGCAGCTGCATTTCAGTCACGACTCCTAGGGGGGAACCTGATTCCTGTCCCCCTCTCTGCCCCCTCTGCCGCTGGATGGATTTATAAACTGAGGAATGTTTTTATAAACATTCTGAAGCGGGCTCAGACTTTGTGTTGCCCAGGAAGAAATAAGCGTAATTAAAAAACAATAGAAAAAAACACAAAAACCTTCAACAAAATGCTAATCCAAAATGAGAGTAATAGGTTTGATTTTATTTTGGGGGAGATGATTTTTGTTTCGTGGTTTTACTTTTGTTTTAGTTCACGTATATATATATATAAAAAATTCAGTTATGATAGTAGAGTATTATCTACAAAGAATGAAAATATTTCATCATGAAGAATACTAATACAAATAATACAGGTGTAATTAGCTTGTTATATTTTTGCACAACTTGCAAAAATAACTCAGGATCTGGAATATGTAGCAGTATAGGACATCACAAGTTCACAATGAAAAGCCCCTGAAACTGGTGCAGCAAGTTGTGCAGTATCTTATGATTGATCAGCAGGACATAGGAAGCCCAGGAGAAGCCTCATAAATCTAAAATCAATTCATTTTTATAGTTGATATAGGAAGATGTTTGAGTAAGGGTTAAACTTCCCTCAAGCATTCCTGAGCTTGGAGGAAAAGATTTATACATCACTTAAAAACCCTTTCTTCCAGCTTATCAGATGCTTTTTTTTTTTTTTTTTTTTTTACTGGGAGGTACCAGGAATCAAACCCGGGTCCCTCCATATGGGAAACGGACGCCCAACCAGTTGAGCTACATCAGACCCAATCAGATGCTTTTTATCAAGGTATTTGGTGTTGTAGTTTCCTTCCAATGATAGTTTCCTCTCATGAGAAGCAAGCATTATTTTTTTTTAAAAGAAAAGGTAATATTGTCATGTTCTCAAAGTTTTACTTCATGCCACAGCTAAATCTCTAGAAACTTGAAAGAAAATGAAACTGTAGGTAATATTCTCGGCACTTTGATAATAAATAGGAAAAACCACGTTTATGTCTGGTATAAGTTTTTCAGCCTTGAATAGGTCTCTTCCAATTACTCTAGATAGACTGTTAGCTTTGTAGTTACTTGGGTAGAAAGGGAAGTTGGCTGCCCTAAACGTGGTAATTTCTCCTTATTGGAGGGAAGACTTGTCAGGGATAATCCTCAAAACAAAGTTACTGGAGACTGACAGGTCACAGAAGGCCTGGGGTATGCTGGGAACAAGGTCAAGCCTGGATCTCCTGGAAAAACAAGGACATTGGGAGCTCCCAAGGCAGGCAGGCAAAGGGGGCTGGACCCCTCATGGATGGTCCCCAGGGGCTGCCTCCTAAGTGAATAGCTAGAAGCACTGGCCTCGCTGTGCTGGGACACAGAACCCACAGAGTGACTTCCTGGCATCCCATAGACCCCAACCAGGAGCCTGTGTGTGATGTGTTGACCCCCAGCCTTTGCAGGGTTTTATGAGGTCAGGGTAGTGAGAGGAACTTGAGTGCACGCAGGTGAGAGTTTTGACCAACTCCTCACTGTCCAAGCTGCTGCTAAGGGGGAATCATGCATGGCCCAGACTCTGGATGTGGATTTGGGCTCCTCCATTTACCATTTGTCCAATTAAGGCCCCAACTACCACTTGGTGCCCGATTTTTCCTTATCAGTAAAGTGGGTATATTATACTTCTTTATCCCCCTACCTTTATGTAATTCTTGTCACAAATAATATATTTATGGATTCAAAACCACTGATTTATCATTACTTTTTATACACTTGCCTTTTAGATCCTGAAGGAAGTAAAAGATGGACTCACAAACTAAAAATACAATAACACTAGCATTTAGACTTATCCATGTTGTTATCCTACCAGGGATCTTTATTTCTCCATGTGGCTTCAATCTATTGTCTATTGTCCTTTCCTTTCAACCTGAAGAACTCTCTTTAGCATCTCTTGTCTGGTCAGTCTACTGGTGGTGAATTCCCTCAGCTTTTATTTATCTGGGAAGGTCTTCATTGCTCCCTCATTTTTGAAAGACAGTTTGGCTGGATATAGAATTCTTGGTTGGTGATTTGTTGCTTTCAGCACTTCAAATATGTCATCCCACTGCCTTTTTTCCTCCATGGTTTCCAATGGGAAATTGGCACTTACTCTTATTGAGTCTTCCTTGTATGTGACACACTGCTTCTCTCTTTCTTTTTTTTTTTTTCACACTGCTTCTCTCTTGCAACTTTTACAAATTCTCTTATCTTTGACATTTGACAGTTTGATTATAATATGACATGGTGTATGTCTATTTGGGTTTATCCTGCTAGGATTTTGTTGAGCATTTTGGCTGTGTGTATTCATGCCTTTCATTAAATTTGGGACATTTTCAGCGATTGTTTCCTTGAATATTTTCTCTGCTCCTTTCTCTTTTTCTTTTCTTTCTGGGATTCCCACAATACATATATTGGTATGCTTGATGGCACCCCACATGTTCTTCAGGCTGTGTGCACTTTTCTTCATTCTTTCTTCTTCTGCTCCTCAAATTGGATGATTTCAATGGTCTTATCTTCAAGTTCTTTGATTCATTCAAGCTCCAATCTGCTGTTGAACCCTTCTAAGGAGTTTTTAATTTCTGTTATTGTGGTCTTCAGTTCTGTTTGGTTCCTTTTCATAACTTCTATCTCTATATTAATATTTTTTTGCATTCATCTATTGTTTTCCTGATTTCTTTTAGCTCTTTGTCAATGTTTTCCTTTATCTCTTGAGCATATTTAGGACCATTTAAAAAAAAGTCTGGTCTGGTTTGTCCCAGGTCTGGTCCTCCTCACTGATGGTGTCTAATACTTTAATATTCTCCTTTGTCTGGGCATCACTTCATGTTTCTTTGTATGTTTTGTAACCTTTTGTTGAAACCTGGACATTTTGATATTTTATTTTTTATTACTGGAATTTAGACTCGAATGCATGTGATCCTTAAGCTTGTATCCAGCTAGTGTTATGACAGAGTTTCCATGAATGCCAGGAACTAACAACAACAACGACAAAATGCCAGGAACTAACAAACAAACAAGCAAACAAAAAGAAGGAAACAAGAGAAAACACTTTCCAGTCCTTCCAGATTGTGGGAATGCTTGCTTTTGGGGCTTTTCCATACAATGAATTTAGAGAATAGCTCCAGGCCAAAGCATAGGGGCCTACCTGGTCCTTTCTGTGTATGTGTTTTATCTTGGGCATGCACATGCGGCCCTGGAGATCCCCCTACTTATATGATTCTGAATGCCCCCTCTTACTTAGGAAAATGTCCGCAGTCCCTGGCACTGCACTGTATGTCCTACAGTCAGTAATCCCTTGCCCAGGCAGCATGACTTGACTGCTCTCCCACATGGTTCTGTAGGTGAGCTTGGTGAGCTGCCTTCTACATGCAGGGCAAGTTCTGGGAGAGTGAGTCCCTCAGGCTACCACCAGACAGACTGGGCCAGACATACTTGCTCCAATATATGTATGAAGGTTACTCTGCTCCCTCCAGAACTGGAACCAGGGTTCGGGAGCATAGGCTAGCTCTGTACCAAATCAGTGAGGGGTAGGGAAGGGGCCAATTAGGGTGCCATGAGATCCTACCCCTTTTAAGCAGCCTTTGTCTTGATTCAGCATTCACCCTGATACTGAAATCCCTTAAGTGTTTTCTGGAGCTTTGAGAAAGATGTTTCTGCTGGTTCTTGCAGGTTGTTCAAAGCTCTGTGGGGAGACCTTATCACCTAGTTTTGTACTGACTACAATTAGTCCAGTCATAAAATTAGCCTGTTTAATTTAATTATACTTGGTGATCTGCCAAAGGGGATTTATCATTCTGTAGTATGTGAGTGAGCACAGCATGCGGAGCTGCTGGATGACAGAGATAGAGTTTAAAATATACATGATGTTTTTCTTTATATGCCTGGAACATGTGAATCCACATAGTATCACATGAGGCAGCAAGGTACATCAGACAGAAATTAAGAAACACATTTCTATTTTTGTTCCATTTGTCTGGTTCTCTACAAATGAGCTGCAGTCAAATTCTGAAATCAGCTTTTGCTATCATAATATTATTTTAAAATTTGATAGTTCATATATAACAGCAGTAGTGAAAAAAGTCTCATATTTCCTTCTGTGCTAGAGGGATCATCCACTAACATTGAATAATTACTAACATCTTTCCTCATTATTCTTCTCTTTTAGTAAAATTAAAGAGTTAGAGGTGAAAGTCTGGAAATAGAAGGAAGGTGTGTTGTGACCTCCTGGAGGATTAAAAATGCTCTCATATTGCAAGAGCATGGGCTAAAGTTCTTTTATGAAGATATATTGTACCCCATGAGGAAAATTTTCTCCAGGAGAGACAGTTCACTGTGTGCAGGTGTGACTGAATCACATAATCGACCAGGAACCCTAAATTTGTCAAATGAGTGTTCCTGCAAATGCACTCCCCTGTTGACAGCACTGTGCACAGTGCCATTTTACTGTTCCATCATGCATGGTTTAAACATTTATTTCCAGAGTAAATTCCAAAGTCATTTTTTCCCCTTGAATTACAGTACTTTTTTCAATGCCATGACTGCTTTGTCTAAAATGCTTTTCATGATATTCCTATTTCATATTAGTTTCACTTCCTCATGGGATTGTTCCCAAACGTGCCATAGGGTGGCGCTGTGGCACATGAATGTGGAGTCCCTGCTCAGGTCAGCCTTTCCCACTTGCACGTCCAAAGCCTGTGGGGCTGACATTTAAGCCGTTTATGGGATGAGATGGTTGAAATGGGAGTTGAGAGGGATGTGACAGTGGGTGGAGGAGAGGGAGAAAGAGGAAGAAAGTGGCATGACTTTCTGATAGAGGAGAGGGTCAGCCAGCAGGAGGGTATAGAGAGGGAGTGGCTTAAAGAGAGTGCCTGGAGCTCCCTGGCTGCCCGGACACTGGCTTTTTCCTTTGCTAACGTGATGGGCAACAGCAGCCCAGGCTTTCTTCCTCTGTCAGGCTCTCTGTGGCTTCATTAGTTCTGACATGGTTTTCTTCCGCTCCCATTTCTACTCTAGGCCCCAGAGTCCACCACGGCCCCAGCAGATGATTTGCAATTCTCCAGCTCACCTCCTACCTCCCCTCTCATTTAAATATATGAGAAAAAGTCAAACAGCCCCTTATGTCCAGAAGGGTGTCCAGGCACCCTCAGCTAGGTCTTCGGCTGGGCACTAACGTGTATATAAAGTAGTATGTATATATATACAAAATGTATGCAGAACATTTTACTCTACAAACTTGATTACGTTTCCAATTTTGTAAACCCATTTTAAAAATTTTATTTTTTAATATACTTTTTACATTTTTAAAAAAGATACTTAGAGTACATAAATGTTACATAGAAAATTGGGAGGTGGATGTGGCTCAAGTGATTGGGCTCCTGTCTACCATTTGGGAGACCCCGGTTTGATTCCCAGGGCCTCCTGGTGAGGGCAAGCTTGACGGCCCCGTGCCTTGGAGAGCTGGTGGACCCTAGCTGGCGCAGCAAGATGACGCGACAAAGAGAGATTCAGAGGAGAGACAGTGAGAGAGGCAGCTTGAGGTGGCTCAAGCAATTGAGTGCCTCTCTCCCACACTGGAGGCCCCGAGATTGGTTCCTGGTGCCTCCTAAAAAGAGAAATATGAGAAGAAAAAGACAAGCAGACATGGAAAGAACACACAATGAATGGACACAGAGAGCAGACAGTGAGCACAAACAACAACGGGGGAGGGGGGAGAGAAAACAAAAAAGGGAAAAAATGTAATAGAGGAAAAAAACAAAACAAAAAAATAATAGGGGATTCCCATATGCCCCACTCCCTAGCCCTCCCACATTAACATCCTTCATTAGTGGGGTACATTTGTTACAATTGATGAGCACATTCTGGAGCATTGCCACTAAGAGTGGATTATAGTTTACATGTAGTTTACACTCCCACTCAATTCTGTAGGTTATGGCAAGATATATAATGGCCTGTATCTTTCATAATGTCATTCAGGACCATTCCCAAGTCCCTAAAATGCTGCCGTATTACACCTGTTTTTCCCTCTCCCTGCCCTCAGAACCTCCAGTGGCCACTGCCTCCACATCAATGATATAATTTCTTCCATTGCTAGAATCACAATAAGTCTATAGTAGAATAACAGTAAGTCTACTCTAGTCCATCATTCATTCCCCAATCCTGAGGATTCTGGGATGGTGATGTCTACTCCACCTCTAATTGAGAGGGAGCTTAGATCCCATAGAGCAGATGGATAGGACTATCCTGCTTGCAGTTGTAGACTCTCTCTGTTCCTTGAGATGGTCGTTGTCCATCATCATCTCCTTGTTAGTTGTCCTGGGTGAGTCCAGTGAACTGGAGAGTAGGTGTTGCAACTCTGTTTAGATTCAGGACCCAACTGGTACATGGACAGGCCAAGGGTTTAAGTCTCTTGGACATACACCTATCAACTCTAGTACTAACTACAGGTTCAACTAGAAGGGGTAGAAGAGAAATGTGTAGTGTAAACCCATTTTTATGTAACAAGTCAGATAAGCCTGTGCTGAAAGTTCCAGTGAGGACTGACACATGCTTCAGAAGTGCTGGCTTGGGGAAAACTTGTTTTTCTGGACCAGGATACATGGGCAGTTGTGTAGTGAGTGTGAATGGTGGGACAGCTGTGTCAGATGGGGAAGAGAGGAGGACATGCCCTGACGAGGTAGAGTCCTGAGTGATCTGGGCAAAGAGAAAGTGATTCTGTCTGTGTCTGCCACTTAGCTCCACACCCACTTAGCTCCTGGCCCATGAGGCAGAGGAGGGGGCATGACAGTATTGGGGACCTGAAGGCAGCTGTTTTCTTCTGAGGCTGTTGTCCCTTCTCATCCATCCTTCACCCGTCATTCAGAGTCCTCAATTACGCACTTTTCTAATGACTAATGAGGTTGAGCAGCTTTCCATGTCTTTGTTGGCCATTTCATACCTTCTTTAGTCAACGTTGATTCAAATCCTTTGCCCATCTTAAAATTAGATTGTCTTTTTATTGTTGAGATGTAAGAGTTCTTTAGATATTTTGGATATGTGAACCTTATCAGACCTATGATTTGCAAATATTTTCTCTGATGGTGTTGATTGTCTTTCAACTTTCTTTCTAGTGTCATTTGAAGTGCAACTATTTTTAATTTTGATGAAGACCAATATATCTATTTTTTCTTTGGTTTCCTGTGCTTTTTAGGTATCATAGCTAAGAAATCATTACCTGTTTCAAGATCATGAAGACTTACAGCTATGTTTTCTTCTTAGGATTTTACAAGTTTAGCTCTTACATATAGATCTTTGATCCATTTTGAGTTAATTTTGTATATTATTTGATATTGGGACAAATTTCATTCTTTTGCAAGTTGCTATCCAAGTATCTCAGCACCATTTGTTGAAAAGAATATTCTTTTCCCACTGAATTTTCACCCTTTTTGAAGATCAAGGCATCATAAATATACTGGTTTGCTTCTGAACTTTCGATTCTTTTCCATTGTTCTATGTCTGTCCTCCTGCCAGTGCCACACCATCTTGATTACTGTGACTTTGTAGTAAGTTCTGAATTCAGAAAGTGAGCCTGTATTAGTTTCATGTGACTACTGTAACAAATTATTACACACTTGATGGCTTAAAACAACAGACCTTTTTTCTCTCACAGTACTAGAGGCCAGAAGTCCAAAATCAGTATCACTGAGGTGAAGTCAAGGTGTCGGCAAGGTCATGGCCCCTTGGAAGCTCCAGCTTCTGTTTTGAGAACAGATTTAAAAAATAAGTGAGGGGAACCTAGCCTTCTAAATATGGTGGTACAGGTGACCCATCCAATCCTCCTGCTGAAACAATTAGGAAACGTGGATGGAGTATGTAAACATTTGATTAAAGGCATCAGAGAACAAACAAGGTATGGCCAAGGTCGGAGGGAATATGGAAACCCAAAGAAATGAACCTGACATTTGGGGCCATATATTCCCCAGGACCATCTGCTGGAAGACTAAAACTGAACAGAGATTTTAACACTTTCAAGGAGCTAGGGGACAACAGGTCTCATCTAGGGCCCTGCAAATTCTCGCTACTTTGGCACATCACCAATACCTCTAAAAAGGTTTTTATTGTTGTTATTATTATTATTTATTATTTATTTATTTATTATTACCATCACTTGCCTAGCCTTTCTATTTGCTCTCATCTAAAACAAACCAGTCAATCATTTCCATTCATGGAACTCAATCACAATATATTTTCCTTCTTCCTCCTTTCTCCAGCAGGAAGTCTCAGCCCATCGGTGAGCCTGAACTTGGACCATGCACTTCTAATGTGGAGCATTTCAATCTCCTTATTCCTCAGGAGCAGATGCCTGAGGCTGCTGCCTGCCTCAGATCCAAGCCCAAGGGGCCTGAATCTTCAGTGTCATCCAATATTTCATTCTCTTCTGCAGTTGGTGAATGAAGCTGGTGTTTCTCAGCCCAGCTATGTGATTTTTCTCTTCTTTAAAAAAAAAATATTTTACCTCTGCTTGATGCAGAGAGGATAATCAAAGTAAGAATCTCTGAGAGCCTCCCTTTGCTTTCTTCCCTGCTTGTTTATGTTTATAAATTTTTTTCCTTCACAATTTAGAGAGTGATTTTATGGAATTTGCATCATTGCCTTGCTGCTGAACTCAGAAGTTCCCATTTCGCAGAATTTATTTCCATGGCCTTTGTAGACCTAACGGCTTGTCCGAAGTGCTGCCTCTTGGAGGTGGACTAATGGAGACTCAGATCCACTGAGCCATAGCTGTGACTATGGAATCTGCAAATACTGAGATATATTCAGAGTTCTGGCAGCTACTTCCTGCTGAGGCACATTGGAGCTGTAAATATTTTAGTTCAAAAAACAAGATTTTTATTAAAATAGGGTGAAAGAATAAAACCTAATTTATCATATTAGGCAAAAATCAATGTTTTTACTTCTAAAATCTCCCATTAGATGTAGTCACCTCGGGTGGTGCTGTGGCATGTACTTGTGTCTCAGGTGCTCTGTGGATTAGCACTGCAGACAGCTTTCTCTTTTCTGTAATTTGGGAAGGAAAACCACACTGCATCATCATCATCATCCCGTCAAGACTGAACAGACATCAACAAAGTGTATAATTTTAATCTTAACCATATCCCCAGCAGTCAACCTAAAATGTTTAAATATTTACAAATGATGATCGTGTTTTCTGAATAATAGGCACGTTATGCTAAGTCACTCTCAAATGCATGAGTTATTCCTTTTGTCCAGCTAAACCAGCACTTTATGGTTCTCATTCTTTTTTCTTTGTTAATGTTCACATTATCATAGCATGCAGTGATTCTAATAAAGCTCTCGATAGAAGTCTACTTTCTGAAAACAATGGGTCATTTCAAGGCTGAAACAGGTTTTCATTTATGCTTTTCCTATATAGATAGAAGCATGTGGGAGGTATTCAATAAACATATATTAAATGGATGAATGAACATACAGATGTATTTCTTCAAAAGACTTTATTTCATCATATAAAAATTAATTTTATTTATAGACACTCAATATTCACCAAAGATCCACTCCCTCTTCCTCCCTCCCCCATCTCCTAGCAAGCTATAATCTATTTTCTGTTTCTATAGGTTTCTTATTCCTAGACATCTCTTATAAGTGACATCATACAATATTTGTCCTTTGTCCTTATGTGTCTTCCTTATTTCACTAAGCATAATGTTTTCAAGGTTCTTTTATGTCACAACATGTCTCAGAACTTCATTCTTTCTTATGGCCAAAAACGATTCCATTTGCATGAATTTACTACATTTTGTTTATCCATTCATTTGCTGACGGACACCATTTGTTTTTAAAAGATGTTTTCTCTGGGTATAGAATTCCAGGCTGACAGATTTTTCTTTCAGTACTTTTACAAAGTTGCTCCACTGTCTTCTAGCAAGCAAGTATGTAACTTTTTTTCTCGGTTGCATTTAAGATGTTCTCTTTATCACTGGTTTTGAGCAATTTGATATTGTTGGTCAGAAGAAGAGCTACCTCAAGAAATATTGGATTAACACTCCAGTACAAGTGTTGGGGTCACCAGCAAAAGCACGACTCTCAGCGGCTCTGAAGGAAAGATGTTTTATTCACATAGAGAGGAGACAGGGCAAGGTCAGCTTCACAAGTGGGTGTCGGTTCCGCACAGCCAATCTGTGGCCAGTGCAGGGAGGTGTCCTATGCACAGCACCCCTCTCTTGTGTGTCTGTGCTGTGGTGGAGGAACCCCACTCCCTCCCCACCAGGGAAAGATGGCTGGGAGGGGATGCCATAAAGCATACCCCCAGAGTCAGACCATCTCCAGTGCAGGTTTACGTATGCTCAGGACAATAGGGGAAGGAAGGTACTGCAGTCCCTTTTCTACTAGGAGATTGTGTTTTTCCCTCCAGGCTGACATACCTGGTCCTGAGCACAGAATGTGTTTGTGGGTCCCAGGGAAAGGCAGCAGGTCTCACTAAGACTGCCTCCTGCCACAGATATCATGAGTCTTGGCACAGTTTTCTTTTTTCTTTTTTTTTTAATTAATTAAAAAAAATTTTTTTTTTAAAAAGATACTTCGATTACTTTATTTATTTATTTATTTACCTTTTCTTCGTGTTTATGTGCTCAGGAGTCATTGAGCCTCTGGGATCTGTGGATGTATAGTTTTTGTAAAATTTGGGAGAATTTCAGCTATTTTTTTCCTTCAATTATTTTTACTGCTCTTCTCCCGCCCCCTCTGCAGATTCCAGTTACATGTAAATCAGGCCACTTGACGTTCAGCAGCTCCTGCTGCTGTTCATTTTTAAAAACTATTTTCTTTCTGTTTCATTTTGTGTAGTTTCACCTGCTATCTTAAAATCCACTAACCTTTCCTTCTGCAATGCCTATTCACCTGTTAATCTTATCTGTACTGGTTTTGATCTCACGTATTGTAGTTTTCATTTCTAGAAGTCTAATTTGGCTCCTTTTTATTTCTTCCATGTCTGCGTTTTACTGCTTTGAAATATAGTATATAGTTACGACTGTTTTAACATCCTCCGCTGTTAATTCTAACATCCGTGTCAGCTGTGAGGCGATTGTGAATGGTTGGTTATTCTTTTCTTTATCTGTTATTGTATTGAAGACATACCCTATGTAACTCATTTGCATCTTGATACTTTTTGATTGGATGAGAGGAATTGTGGTTTTTTTTTTATCGTTTTGGATGTTAGATCTTTTGATATTCCTATAAATATTCTTGAGCTTTATTCTGAGACACAGTTGAGTTACTTGGAAACAGTTTAAAATCAGGGGTTCTTAACCAGGGAAAGATTTCAGGGGGTTCATGAGATTGAATTGAAAAAAAAAAATCAACTTATTATCTTTATTTTCTCTGACTCCTAACGGAAATCAAGCATTTCCTTCACTTATGAATGTATGAACTAAATAAATTACAGTAGCATTCATTTCACCTGACTGGCAAAGGGGGCCCTGGAACACAAAAGGTTAACGACCCCTGGTTTAAAGCCTTTTGGTTTTTGCTTTTAAGATTGTTAGGCAGGATCACAGCAGTGCTTAGTTGGGGTTAATTATTCGGCCCACCTGTGTACCCCACACTGGGCCCTGTGACTCTTGAAGATTTTTGTTCTGGTCAGCGGGAACAGGTGCCCTCTCCCACCCTCTGTGTCAGGCACTGCTTCTCATCTTTTCAGATGATCCTTTCCCAGCCTTCGTAGTTCCCTCACACCTGTGCACTGATTATACTCAGTGGGATGGCCGAGGAAGAGCCTCTGAAGATCTCCACCTTCCCCCTGGGCAGCTCTCTCCTCTCTGGCCTCTGTGCTGCTTGCTCTTGCCATCCGGGTCTCCCTGGACTCTCGCTCTGAATCCTCAACTCCAGGAGTCCACCAGACTCCCTGTGGGTTCCTCCTCCTTGCACTGCAGCCTAGAGACTCTCTCAAGGTAGTAATCTGGGGGTATCACAGGGCTTACCTTGTTCCGTGTTTCACAGGATCACTGTCCCTTTTTTGCCTGATGTCCAGTGCCTTGCAAACCATTGTGCCATCTACATTGTCCAGTTTTTGGTTGTTCCTGGCAAAAGGGCAAATCTGTGCTACCCATCTCGGCCAGAAACCGAGGTCCTGTTACATATCTTTAAATGGAGAAAGATCATTTTGCATTACTGCGTTTTGAAGGCTACCTACCGCTAGGTGGCAATGCCAGACAGCCAAGATGCTTTTCAGGAGCAGCTCAGTGCCAAGCATTTCCAGGTGCTTTTGAGTGGTGTAGGAAATCGCTTTATATATTTGGTATTAATTTGGGTACTCCAGTCTGTGCCATTGAGCTCACTCTTCTTCCTATGTCTATCATGTAAATTTTTTCTGCACTGTGAAATTTATTAAGATATTTTGCCTAAAATAATATACGTTATAGATTGAAATGATTTATGGTGTTCTCCTCTCTAGACCCCGGAAGAGAAATGATATAGTTGTCAGGGGGAATTTTCCACCTTGAAAGGGATTTAGCTATACTGAAATGGCATTGGTTAACATCTCTGTTTCTGCTGTATGAGACAAGCGCGGGGAAGGATGATGGGCTGTGTGCCCTGCCTTGGAGGGGCTGCTGTTCAGGGGTGCTGTGTAGATTTGTCTGGGGGAGTCTGGGAAAGCTTCATAGATGAGGTTGCCATTGAGCGGGGTTTGAAAGATGTGTAGAAATTTTGCATCTGCAGAAAGGGGCAGAGAAGAGCACGTTCCCAACAGTGCAAATATCACATGGAAAGATCTAAGTACCTAAAATATCAAGTTCAGGGCAGACTGGGAGACTGACCAAGTCCATGTGGTTAGCAAGAATGAGAAGGATGGCAAGAACTGACGATAGTTAAATGCTTGGGGCTACACTGTGAAGGGCCAAATTTGCCAGAATAAGAGTTTGGACTACGTCTTGTTGTCATTGGAGATTGATTGTTTTTGATTAAGCAATTGATATGATTCAAACGGTGCTCTAGACTGGAGTAGACTAGGGCTACTTTGATTGAATAGCCCTTACATATAAAACATTGTTTTAGTGTGATGCCAATATATTTATATCTAGTTATGTATAAATTATACGTGTGCGGAACTATGCAAATATGTAGATTACAAAACATCTACTATAAAGTTTGTGGTAATGAAACGGTGTTGACATTTTTTGCAGATTTGATGTCAGATCTGATTAGATCACTGTCTTCTGTCATCATGTAGCTAAATGTAAGAGCTTGCAGTAGAGTGGAAGAGGTTTGAGTCTTGCAGATTTATTGCTCACTCCTGCAAATGTGAACAACTCAGAGAAGTTCCACTATTTCCTCGAGGAGGCCGCCGTGCTCCATGTGCAGCGAGACTATTTCACATACAAACCTAGTAATGCTGCTCTCCTAAGTAAATATTAGACACTGTGATTTCTTTCTTTTTATTGAGAAAGGTATATGGAAGATATGCTGTTTTGATCCTCACCCTGTGGCTCATCTTGTGCATCCTAGAGCACATGTGCCCCTCTGGAGACCCCTAAGAGCTGTCTGGCTGCAGGGCTGAGGGACTCACAGGGTATAGGCAGGAGCAGAACCCAGAGCCCAGATGCAAGCTCTTGTCTGCTGATAAAGAGTCAGAGCAGAGATTAAAACAGACAAATACTTACTGTCCAGTTCAAAGGGACAGTGCCTGTAAGATGTAGTTTAATGTGCCACTTAACATATGATATTAAAGCAAGTTAATAAGGAAATTAAAACTACAATTATGTTCTAAAAAAAGTTCTTGTATCACAAATGGAGCTTGGTTAGAATTATCTCAGAGAGAAAACTTTGCAACAGGTTCTAAAGAACTAGACCTTAGCAAGGAGAAGACAGCTTAACTGTGGGTGGCTCTGTGGTCAGGGAGTGATGGGATCCTCTGGGATTGGTGGGAAAATGTATGATAGCTGCTTGCCACTTGATTTTCTAGATCACTGGCCTCCAACTGATCTTCTCGATCAGGGGAATGCTGGAGGTCCTCATGACACTTTCAGGGACTCCATAAAGTCAACACAATTTTAAGAACAATCATAACACATTTCTGCCTTTCCAATTCCCATTTGGAGTGTACAGTGGAGTTTCCAGAGGCTACATGACATGTTCATATCAGAGGCAGACAGGAGAATTCTGTTGTCTTCTCCTAAGCCAGACATTAAAGAGATTTGCAAAAATGTAAGACAGTGCTGCTCATCTCATCCCACTCAGTGAGGCCCCGTTTGGCACTCATTGGCTCCGGACGGCTTAGAATGTGGCTGCTTGTTGGGGGATTTTAGTTTCTGTGTCAGGAAAGGTTGGCCCTGACAGCCAGAGGAACCTATTCCTTCTTGAAGACTGTCAGGTAAGGAAAGGAATGAGAAATGCTGGAGGATTGAGGCTTTGACATTTAGGGTATCTGAACACATTTTAACACTGATAGGAAAAAGCAGGTGGAGAAGAGGTTTGTGAAGGTGCAAGACCACAAGGAGGTGTCGTTGGAGTAAGGCCTCAGGGTTACTGCAAGTATCTGGAACATCCACCTGCAGCATTCAAGTGTAAGTACACAGATATATTCTAAAGTGAAATGCACTTTATGATTTGGAAATCCACATCTATTTTAGCTGGCCTCTCTGTTGACACTTCAGGGAATTGCTAGTTAACTCTATATGGGAGTGTTGCATAAACTATTTTTATTCAACAACAAACCTTTACTGGGAGCCTATTGTGTACCTGGAAACATGTGGCCCGACCCTGGCTTCTAGAAGCCTGCGGTCTGGTGGATGTAGAAGGCCACGGGGCTCAGACTTGGAGGGTAGGGATGAGTCCTGGAAATGTTGACATCTCACCCGAGTCCTGAAGATGAGGTATAAGGGGGTCAGTAAGGCAGAAGAGAGAGCGTGAGGCAGGAGGCTAGAGAAAGCATGAACAAGAGTGCAAGAAAAGCACATTGTCTCTGTCCTCAGGGAGAGCACTGTTAGCTGATGGTAGGGATAAGAAATTCAGGCCTCAGATGTGCAACGCGAGGAAAGTCTAAGTGCAAAAGCAAAATGGCACATGAGGAGCAAAGGTAAAGTGGAGTACTGGATGTCTGTTATCTGTACCAGTATTGAGGAGATGCCTCCGCGTACCCAAGTTGACATCCCCCTCTCCGTTTCTTTGCCCACCCATTAATATTTCTAATGAACACGGCTACTTCACTCAAGATGCGAATTTCCCAAGTATAGTAAGAACTGCCACAATTTCTGCCTCAGTTGCTTTTTTAACAAATCAATTTTATTGATACATATTAATAAAGCACAAATCCATCCAAAGTGTACAATCAATGGTATTTGATATAATCACATAGGCATTCATCACGCCAACATTTTTAGAGCATTTTCATTATTCCAATAGTAATGATAAAAAGCAAACAAAACTCATCACCTCTCAGTCTCTCTTTGTTTCCCCTGTTGTACATAGCTGCTATTCTGTTTCCTTCTCTCTAGTATATTTGCATTTATATATTTTTAAAATGGTCTTACATATGTAATATCACCCATATTTGTATTTTACGTGAGGTTTCTCTATATTATAATGTCCCACACTACATTTTTTTAGCTTTTCTTCTATTAATACACACAACCTTAGACTTACTCTTTCAACCACTGTCATACCCATGTAATGGCTCTGCTAGTTACAAACACTATGATGTACTTTCAACATTTCTATTCTTTCCAAAGATTTACAAACAACTTTTTACCAATTGTGCACAGATTAACCCTCAGCTTTCCATTCTCTACCCATTCTATTTTTTGGTGACCTATATTCTAATTATTAACTCCATGAGTGTACATAATATATTTAGTTCATAATAGTGCAATCATACAGTATTTGTCCTTTTGTGTCTGGCTTGCTTCACTCTATATAATGTCCTCCAGGTTCACACATGTTATCGTATGCTTCATGACTTCATTTCTTCTTACTGCTGCATAATATTCCATTGTGTGTATACACCACAATTTATTTATCCATTCATCAGTTGATGAACACCTGGGTTGTTTCCAACTTTTGGCAATCGCGAATAATGCTGCTATGAACACTGGTGTGCAGATGTCTATTCGTGCCACTGCTCTCGGTTCTTCTGGGTATATACATAGTAATGGTATGGCCGGGTCACATGGCAAGCCTATACTCAACTTCCTTAGGAAATGCCAAACAATCCTCCACAGTGACTGTACCATTCTACAATCCCACCAACAGTGAATAAGCGTTTGTATCTCTCTACATCCCCTCCAACATTTACAGTTTTCCGACTTTTTAGTAGTGACCAGTGTAGCAGGTGTGAAATGATATCTTGTAGTTTTGATTTGCATTTCCCTAATCGCTAGTGAATTTGGACATTTTTTCATGTATTTCTTTGCCATTTGTATTTCTTCTTTGGACAATGTCTTTTCAAGTCTTTTGCCCATTTTAACATTGGGTAGTTTGTCTTTTTATTGTTGAGTTGTATGATCTTTTTATATATCATGGATATTAAACTCTTTATTGGATATGTGATTGCCAAATAGTTTTTCCCATTGGGTTGGGGGGATTTTCACCCTTTTGACAAAGTCCTTTGAGGTGCAAAAGTGTTTAATTTTTTTTTTTTTAGGAGGTACTGGGGAATGAACCCAGGACCCAGTACATATGAAGCAGGCACTCAACCACTGAGCTGTATCTGCTCCCCAATAAGAGATGTTTTTTTCCTTTGCTTGTGTTTAGGAGGTGCTGGGACTCAAACCCAGGACCTCGTACATGGGAAGCAGGTGCTCAAGCATGTGCACTACATCTGCTCTCAAAAGTGTTTAATTTTGAGGGAGTCCCATTTCTCTATTTTTTCTTTTGTTGCTTGTGCTTTGGGTGTAAGGTTTAAGAAACTACTGCCTACCACAAGATCTTAAAGATGTTTTCCTACATTTTCATCTAGGAGTTTCATGGTTGTTGCTTTTATATTTAAGTCCTTGATCTATTTTGAGTTAATTATGTACAAGGTGTGAGATGGGGGTCCTCTTTCTTTCTTTTGCATATGACTATCCAGTTTTCCTAGCACAATTTGTTGAATAGACTGTTCTGTCCCAGCTGGGAGAGAGCTTGACAGTCTTATAAAAAATCACTTGACTATAGATGTGAGGGTCTATTTCTGAGTTCTTGATTCAGTTTCATGGGTCAATCTGTCTGTCTTTATGCCAGTACCATGCTGTTTTTACCACTGTAGCTAAGGAATGTGCTTTAAAGTCAGGAAGTGATAGTTCTCTAACTTTTTTCTTCTTTTTAAAGACATTTTTGTTTTTTTGGGGTCCCTTACCCTTCCAAATAAATTTGATAATTGGCTTTTACATTTCTGCAAAAAAAGGCTGTTGGGATTTTTATTGGGATTGCATTGAATTTGTAAATCAGTTTGGGTAGAACTGACATCTTAAGGATATGTCTTCCAATTCATGCACATGGAATGTCCTTCCATTTATTTAAGTCTTCTTTGGTTTCTTTTAGCAATTTTTTGTAGTTTTCTGAATACAGGTCCTTTATGTCCTTGGTTAAATTTATTCATAAATATTTGATTGTTTTAGTCATTATTATAAATGGAATTTCCCCCCTGATTTCCTCCTCTGATTGCACATCAGTATTGTATAGAAACACTATTGATTTCACGTATTAATCTTATATCTCACCACTTTGCTAAACTCATCTATTAATTCTAGTAGCTTTGTTGTAGATTTTTCAGGATTTTCTAGATATCGGATCATATCATCGGCAAATAGTGCATGCTTTACTTCTTACTTTCCTATTTGGGTGACTTTTATTTCTTTATCTAGTCTAATTGCTCTAGCTAGAACTTCTAGCACAATAATGAATAACAGTGGTGACAGTAGACATTCTTGTCTTGTTCCTGATCTCAGAGTTTTACCATTGAATACAATACTAACTGTAGGTTTTCATACATGCACTTTACCATATTGAGAAAGCTTCTTTCTATGCCTAGCTTTTGTTGTTTTTTTTCAATCAAGGAAGGGTGATGTATTTTGTCAAATGCCATTTCTGTATCAATCAAGAGGATTATGTGATTTTTCTTCCTCAATTTATCAATGTGGTTTATTACACTAATTGATTTTCTTGTGTTTAACCACCCTTGCATACCTGGGATAAAACCCACTTCATCGTGGTGTATGATTCTTTTAACGTGCTTTTGGATTTGGTTTGCAAGTATTTTCTTGTGGATTTTTGCATCTATATTCATTAGTGATATTGGTCTGTAATTTTCTTTTTTCATAGTCTCTTTATCTGGTTTTGGTATTAGGGTGATGTTGGCTTCATAAAATGAGTTTGGTAGTATTCTTTCCTTTTCAATTCTTTGAAGAGCTTGAGGAAGTTTGGTATTAGGTCATCTTTGAATGATTGGTAGAATTTACCTGTGAAGACATATGGTCCTCCCAAACCTCTTTGGGAGGTTTTTTGATGACTGTTTCAATCTCTTCACTTGTGATTGGTTTGTTGAAGTTTTCTATTTCTTCTAGGGTCAGTGCTGGTAGTTCGTATGTTTCTAGGAATTTGTCCATCTCATCTATATTGTTTAGTTTTTTTGGCATACAGTTGTTCATATTATATTCCTATGACCACTCTTATTTCTGTGGGGTCAGTGGCAATGTCCCCCCTTTCATTTCTGATTTTATTTATTTGAGTCATCTTTTTTTTCTTTGTCAGTCTAGCTAAGGGTCTGTTGATTTTGTTGATCTTCCTAAAGAATCAATTTTTGTTTTTGTTGATTCTATTGTGTATTTTTGTTTGTTTGTTTTTGATTTTGATTTCATTTATTTCTGCTCTTATCTTAACATTTCTTTCCTTTGGCTTGGTTTAAGATTAGTTTGCTGCTCTTTTTCTAGTTCCTCCACATGCAGTTAGATCTTCAATTTTAGCTCTTTCTTATTGTGGGGTAAAAAAGGCAAAATGCCCTTTCTGTGAACTCAAGGCCCTGGGATATGGATGGGTTGTCTGAGTGTGGGAAAGGGGGAGACAGAATGCATGTTTCCCCTTTCCCACTAGTGATTTGTATAGATTGCTGGGGAGGTTGTGGTTGAACTGGCCAGCAACTGGACCCTCTTGGGTGGGACGACTGTAAGAGAGGTGGAAAGATGTCTAACCTGTATATATGCACATAGGCTATAGTCAAGTTTATTACTAACTGTCCCTGTTCACATTGCACCCATTACCTATGCCACACACAAAAAAGTGCTGTTCTCTGCTTGTGCACATACCCCCGTCTACTATATTCTCTCTATAAACCTGTAGCCCCAAAGAGGTGGCGCAGAGCCTCCCCCCATTTGCCACTGTCGGATTTTGTGATTAATAAAGGCATGACCGACACTGGGCTCCCGTGTGGTTTCTCTGGATTATCAAATTATTCAGTCAGCCTTCCCGGGCTTGACCTACATTACAATTGGCATAGTCTGCAGGATATTCCAGGGTTTCCTAATGGTGTAAGAGCTCCGGACAGCATGGCAGTCACAGGGAACTGTACAGGGGAACTCCTGGGGTGGCCCCGTTCCTCTATGTGGTGTGAGCTGGCTCACCTCATAGACACTTGGGGTACTGTACGTGACTTGGGGGACGCCCCTGATACGCCTGCAGGGCTAGTACAGGTAGAGAAGAAAGTAGAAGACATCTTCATGAAAAGAAGGAGCATCGGGCGGAGGCTGCTGCCACCGGCTGGCCCTTGTTAGCAGCCTGGAGAGAGTGTACCAATAAACAGCTGGCTGCTGAATCCCCTGCACGCGGGTGAGAAGAGCTAACTTGAAAGGGAGCTCAGATTGGTCCAAGTGGATCAGAGAGAAACTATCACGAAGAAGCTGAAGGAGACACAGGAGCAAGTGCAGACTTTGGCTTGCTGCTATTCATGCTTAAAGGGGAGAAAGTTTAATAAAGCACAGATTTGCTAGGTGACAGAACAGAAAGGGTGGGATCCCATTTCTGACTCTGACTCATCGAGCAGTAAGGAGGAGGAAGTACTGGTGACCGAGGAGGAGGAAAGAGAGCACATCTGGCCTGTTATAACCCAGAAATTAAAAGTGCAGCAAGGAAGGCTGGATGGGTGAGACCCGGCACTTTCCCCTCTGCCTTTGAAGTACACACCCCCCCACTCAGCCCTGTGCCACCTTCCATGTCCTGGGTCGCCAGCCTCTTCAAACTCCAGGTAACAATGAGGCTGACACATTGGCCCATTTATAGTGGCTGGAGGAGGCGTCCCAGGAAGATGTTGCTATATGGCTCCATAGAAGAATGAAACACGTGGGTGCCAACACTTTGTGGGCCATGGTAAAGGCATAGGGTTTCCCCATTTCTTATGTTGACATATGGACGGCTGTGAAAAATTGTGTGGTGTGTGCTGAAAACCATCCGTGTCCCTCACCACAAGGTCAGGGACACCTACGAAGAGCTGATACACCTTGCATGCATTGGCAGATTGATTATATCAAACCACTCCCCCAGTCTGAGAACTGTAAGCACATTCTCCCATTCATGCACACTGCTACAGGTGTTGTACAGGCCTTTCTGAGCAAAAGAGCCACACAACACACAACTGTTAAGGGATTGGGGGTCGGATGTGGCTCAACTGGTTGGGCGTCCGTCTCCCGTGTGGAGGGACCCGGGTTCGATCCCCGGGACCTCCCGGTAAAAATAAATAAATAAAAAAATTAAAAAAAAAAACAAAAAAAAACAAAAAACAACTGTTAAGGGATTGAAGCAATTAGCCTCAATGTATGGACTCCCAGAGGACATTGAGAGTGATCAAGGTAACCATTTCACAGGACAGGAAGTACAAGCCTGGGCAGACGAACATGACATCAAATGGCAATTCTACTTACTCTACAACCCCAGCGGTGCTGGACTCATAGAACGATACAATGGCATTCTGAAGAACGTTTTACAGAATGAGTCTGCTGGGTTGCAGGGGTGGACCAAGAGACTGGCTGACAGCCTATGAATACTGAATGAACGACCCCACAGAGGACTTGACTCACTCTTTTCCATCATGATGAATGCCTGGGCAGCACCCCTCCACATGCACTTAAGTGCTGAGGACGATGTGCATTCCAGAATTGGCCTCTCCAATAATCTGTAATTGCCAGCTCCCCAAACCATTACCCCTGGGACTGGCGAGTTACAATGGCCATGGAAAGTGTCAACAGAGGCCCAATGGTGTGCCCTCTTGAGCCCCTGGGGTATCAGCTGGGAAATGAATCTAATGATAAATCCTGTGGTCATGGCCACTTGGCCCTTAAAGGTAGTTTACTCTTCTTGATGGGATGGAAAACATCCCAAAAGGGGCATTCATTGTTTCTGTATGGCAAATACGAATACCCCCAATACAATTATTGTACTCCAAACCTATAGGGGTAGATGGGGAAAGAGCCAGGAAAAGATCCCATAGTGGTCACTGTTTTAACCAAGGATAGGATACTGCTTATATGTTACCAGATAAGCAAGATTGACCATTGATAGTGCCTATTAAACATTTGTGGAGCGGGCTGGACAACTCTCTGCTGTGCACAATCAAAGTAATTGATGGATCTGCACCAAATTTCCTACCACTGCATCCACTGGCCTTGCTTGGACTGTCAAAGCAGCATCACAAGCTGAACGGGTTAATTTAATTAAATGGGTAAAGAACACCACAAGCCACTAATATAACACTTCCTGACAAAACATGTAGAGGGCTGTAAGACAAAGAGTTGAACAACCTAAACCTCTCCTAGCATATTCTGTGTGGGATGGCATTGGTTGGCTGCCCCCTGTCCAAGTAGAAACAAAGGGTCAGGGGCTGTGCATAGAGACAAGAAACTGCCACTAAATACACCCACAACATGGGGTGGACAACTAGAGCATTGTGCTCAAACATCATTCTACAAATAAAACACAATGGTAGTTGGACCCACATGAATGCAACCTGGGGTTATCAAAATGTGTCCTTATCTGCAGGTGTCTATATTTTGCCTTGGGGAGGGCCTTATAGGCCTGTGAGATGCATGGGTAGCCCTACTTACCATATAATTGGACAGGACGATGTCAGTGGGGAAAGCCTTATATACCTGGTTGTGTAGTAACACACTTCCCTTAGCTCCCACAAAATTGGATGTCAATAAAAGCTAGACATAGGATCCAACAAGATATGTGGGATGCATATTTTTTACCCATTTCTGTCATGAGTCCTTCTGCTGGAGTCATCATAGATGCACACATGACTGAGAAAGCTGTCATGGCGCTGTCCAACCACACTTCTAGAGCCTTAAATGGTACTGTACAATCTATACAACTATTAAACGATGAAACTACCCAAATGAGAAAAATAGTATTGCAAAATAGAATGGCTTTAGACATGCTCACTGTGGCACAGGGAGGCATTTGTGCTATGATTGGCTGTGAATGTTGTGCATATATTCCTGATTACTCACATGATATCTCTGTAGCCTTATCTGATTTAGAAAAGGAAATTATCCATATAGAGGACTGTCACTTCAATCCATTCCTTAGTTCGTTCACTTTGTTAGGAAGCATATGGCAAAAAGTATTCATATCCATGATTTGTACAATTTTCACTATTGTAGTTGGTTATGGTGCCTTATATTGTGCTGTGGCTTTGGGGTACACTTCATTAATGTTTTGAATATCACGGAAGATTTAACAGGCAGATTGCTGGGGTGGAGTGTGGGGTAAATGAAGGCAAAGGCCCTTTCCGTGAACTCAAGGCCCTGGAATATGGACAGGTTGGTCTGAGTGTGGGGAGAGGGAGATGGAATGCCTGCTTCCCCCTCCCACTAGTCATTTGTGTACATTGCCGGGAAGGTTGTGGTTGAACTGGCCAGCAACTGGACCCTCTCAGATGGGACAACTGTAAGAGAGGTGGAAAGATGTCTAATCTGAATATATACACATGTAGGCTATAGTCAAGTTTATTATTAACAGTACCTGGTCACATTGCACCAATTACCTATGCCACAAAAAACGTGCTGTTCCCTGCTTGCGCACATATACCCCTCTGCTATATTCTCTCTATAAACCTGTAGCCCCCCAAGAGGCAGCATGAGGCCTCCCCCAATTTGCCACTGTTGGGTTACATGAGTGATAAAGGCATGACTGATGCTGGGCTCCCATGTGGTTTCTCTGGAATATCAAATTATTCAGTCAACTTTCCCAGGCTTGACCTTCTGTGTTACACTTATTTTTTAACGTAAGCATTGAGGACCAAGAGTTTCCCTCTCCACACTGCCTTTGCAGTGTCCCTAGGTTTTGATATGTTGTGTTCTCATTTTCATTCATCTCAAGATATTTGCTGAATTCTCCTGCAATTTCTTCTTTGACTCACTGATCATTTAAGTGTGCTGTTTAATCTCCATATATTTATGAATTTCCCTTTTTCCATCCATTATTGATTTCCATTGTGATCAGAGAGAGTGTTTTGTATAATTTCAGTCTTTTAAAATTTATTGAGTCTTGTCTTGTGACCCAACATATGGTCTATTTTGAAGAAGGATCCATGATCATTTGAAAAGAATGTGTATCTGCTGTTTTGGGGTGCAATGTTCTATAGATGTCTGTTAGGTCTGGCTCATTTATCATATTGTTCAAGCTCTCTGTTTCTTTATTGATCCTCTGTCCAGATGTTCTATCCAATGCTGAGAGTGGTGTATTGAACTCTCCAACTATTATTGTAAAGACATCTATTTCTCCCTTCAGTTTTACTAGTGTGTATCTCATGTATCTTGGGGCACTCAGGTTAGGTACATAAATATTTAGTGTATTTATTTCTTCTTGTTTTATCACCCCTTTTTATTAATATATAATGACCTTCTTCATCCCTTAGAACAGTTTTTTTTTTTTTTCCATTTTACTGGGAGGTCTGTTGGATCGAACCCAGGTCCCTCCATATGGGAGATGGATGCCCAACCATTTGAGCCAGATCCACCCCCCTTAGAACAGTTTTGTATTTAAAAATCTATTTTGTCCAATATTAGTATTGCTACTCCAGCCCTATTTATGGTTACTATTTGCATGGAATATTTTTTCCCAACCTTTTGCTTTTAACCTGGTTGTATCCTTACATCTGAGATGAGTCTCTTGTAGACAGCATAAAGATGGTTCATATTTTTTAATCCATTCTATCAGCCTATGTCTTTTAATTGGAGAGTTCAAGCCACTTACATTCAATATTATTACTGTAAAGACATTACTTACTTCATCCATTTTGTCCTTTTTGATTTCTGTTGTCATATCTTACTATTGTCTGTCTTTTTACCCTTTAATTTACCTTTCCTGATAATCTTCATCTCTATACTTTTCTCCAAGTCTCTCACCCCTGTTTTTCACCTTTCAGGCAACAGCACTCCTTTTAGTATCTCTTGTAATTCTGGTCTTTTGGTAACATACTTTATCAGTTTTTGTTTGTTTGAGAAGTCTTTGAATTTGCCCTCATTTTTGAAGGACAATTTTTCTGCATACAGAATTCTTGGCTGGCAGTTTTTCTCTTTCAATATCTTAAGTACATCATATCACTTTCTTCTCATTTTCGATGATAGGTCGGTACTTAATTTTGTATGTGCTGCTTTGCTTTTCTCTTACTGCTTTCAGAATCCTCTCTATCTCTGATATTTGTCATTCTATTAGTTGTCTGGGGGTTGATTATTATATCCTGCTTTGGTTGTGTTGTCCTTCTTGGATATTGATATTTATGTCTTTCATAAGAGTTGGGAAGTTTTCAGTCATTATTTCTCAAATATTTTTTCCTGCCCCTTTTTCATTCTCTTCTTCTGGGATACCAGTAATGTGTATGTTTGTGCATTTTGCAATGTCATTCAGTTCCCTGAGAACCTGTTCCATTTTTTCCTTTCTCTTTTCCATCTTTTCTAGTTCAGATTTTCTGTCTTTGAAATCACTAATTCTGTCTTCCAGCAATTCAAATCTGCTTTTATGTGCCTCTAATGTATTTTTTTTACTTTATTATTTTTTTATTTATCCCCCCCCTTCCCCAGATGGTTCTCCCATCTGTCTGCTCATTGTTTGCTCACCTTCTCCAGGAGGCACCAGGAACTGAACCTGAGATGTCCCACATGGGAGGTGGGTGCCTAATGGCCTGAGCCACATCTGCTCCCCGTGGGCTGTGGCATCTGCTGGCTTGTGGCATCCGCTTGTTGTGAGGGCATCTAGCTCAAGGCAGTGGGGGTGGCACCTAGCTTGTTACAGTGGGAGACAGCATCTAGTTCGTTGCTGTGGGAGGAGGCGTCTAGATTGTCTTCTTTTAGGAGGCACTGGGACCTGAATTCAGGACCTCCCATGTGGTAGGTGGGCACCCAACTGGTTGAGCCATATCTGCTTCCCATCCTCTAATGTATTTTCAATCTCATCCATCTTGTCTTTTATTCCCATAAGCTGTTACTTTTGTTTTAAAATTTGAAATTGTTTTTATGCTAACCTAGTGTCTGCTTCATATTCTTTATCTCTTTAGTCACATTTTCTTTCAATTCTCTGAATTGAATTAGGAGAGTTGTGCGATTATCATTGATTAATTGTTTTAAATCCTGTATCTCTTCAGGATATTTGGTTTGTTCCTTTGGCTGGACCATCTCTTCTTGTTTCCTAATATGGCTTGTAACTTTTTGCTGGTGTCTAGGCATCTGAATATGTTGGTGAATTTACTCTGATGGCTAATTTCTCTCTTGCCTATTGTTGTTTTTTTTTTTTTTTTACACTCTTCCTTGATTTTTGGTTCAACTTATCTAAGTCTTTAAAATTGCTCAGCTTTAGTTATCAAAATCAGGTCAAGTACTCACTAATGGGGTACAGATTTTCTCCCAGGATTTGGGTAAAGAGAGAACCAAAAGCAGTTTTTCTCTATGCAATTTATAGACTGGCCAGCAGATGGTGCTTGCCGGTGCACCTTTCCATAGAGACATTTCTTTCAATCTCCACTTTCCTGTGTTTTGATCTGGCCAAAGCCAAGATTCAAAGTGGACTCTGTTGGCTGAATTCACTGAATGGAAGCCTCCCAACTCTCTCTCCCTTTTCCCTTGTGATAGCTGACAGGGAGGAAGATGTTTGCTCTTCTCTCAGTTGACTGCAGTGAGCAAGGGGTTTTATCCTGGCTTAATATCTTGGGGATGGTAGAGGGGATCCTTTCCTGGTCACCGCAGGGGTTTCATAACTCATGGTTATTGTTTTGGGTTCTTTGTCTCTCTGTCCCTCACCCTCCTGGGAGTTGTATAGCACTGTCCTGGTCTGCTGACCCCCAAAGTAGGTCCCTTGGATGGCTTTTGGCCCTTTTATCCATTGTTTTGCATTTTGTTGACTCCTGGATAATATGTCAACTCATTGGACACAGGAAATGGAAGCTGCCATTTTTGATCCTGCCATGTATGAGAGGACTAGAGGATAACTTAAGCATGAAACCCTCAAGAGGCTGGGCCCACAGAAAAGCTCAAGAGGAGTCAGTGAGCCCAGAGGGGAAGGCTGAAACCTCGACAGAGACCAGTAGCCATCTTGCTCTGCCACATGCCCGGACAACAGAATTAACAGTAGCTGACTTTGGTGAGAAAGCACCTTTTAAGGTGCCTCAACTTGAATATTTCATGAACTTGGAACTGTCAACTTCTACCCCCCAATAAATCCTCTTTATAAAAGCCAACCCATTTCTGGTATACTTTGCATCAGCAGCCCTTTGGTAAACTAAAACACAGGATAAAGTTATCTTGTATATAAAAGGGTTGCTCACCTAATATCATGTGAGCCCTTTTAGAGCAGTATTGAATGTAACCTGACATCTATTATTGGCCTCCAAACATCTATTATTGGATATTCCCACAGTGTTCTCATCATAGAGGTTCTATTGGTCTTTGTAGGTGTAGAGCTGTCTCTGATAGGTTGACCTTTCTCTCTCCCTCCTTCTATCTCTCTCTCTCTGCACTTTAGTGGAACTTTGTAAATGGTCCTGCCCCTCTCAACCCATTACTCAACTATTTTCTTCATAGCAGTTACCACTATCTGAAATTATCTTATTTCCTTATGTTTATTTTCTATCATCTCTCACTATATATTACTGCATGAGGTCAGGGGTCTTGTCTTGTTTTGTTCATCATCGTGTCACCAGTGCCAAGACAGGATCTGGCACATGTTGAGTGATCAATACAAAGTCACTGATTATGTGAATAGATGAACAGGCATGGGAGTTCCTGATACCATGACCACTGTCATTGTCATCAATGTCAAGAAGCATTGATTAAATGTCTCTGTGTGTGGCATCACCTTGTTGCACAACCCAGGGGACACTGTTTACATGTCATATGACCAGAGTCCACACAAAACAGATCGAAGCCAAGGAGGACCAGATTCAATATAAATATATCAGAATTGCTCCTGGATAATATGTCAACCCATATTTGAAATCATCTTTTAATGAGGACCTCTGCATAGTTCAGTAAACAAACTCCTTTGGATAAAGACCCTCATGGAGCTACCTTCAATGGAATACAAGTAAACACTACTCTACAATAAACAGGATTAGAGGCAAGTTACTCAGGAGCCCTTTCTCTAAGGTTCATAATCACAGTAAGAAACTTTTTTGCATAGAAAGTATATACAAAAAGTAATTTTTATCAAATTGGGATTAAATACTATCTAAAACTAATTTAGAAGGAGTTAAATTTAATTGACTGATTTGGTAGGATAAAATGGTAATAATTGTTTAACATATTATTTACATTTCATTACTTGAATTTCTTATTGCTTCTTTTTGTGTGAGAATTGCCTTTGCAAATACGGCACAATGAAAAGCTTTTCAGTATTTACTTGCATTTTCTGTCTAAGGTCATATTCAGGGAATGGAGACTTAGAAGGGCATAATGAGAAGATGAATATACCTCAGTCTTAGAAGTGTTTCCAGCTACTGACTTTGTTCTTTTCCTCAGGCTGAATGAGGTGAATATAGAACATTCTTGCAGTTGAATAATTTGTACAGCTCTTAAGCAAGAACTTTTGTGATGTTATAAAAATTGAGATCTAAAAGGAAACTTAACCTTCACTTTATTCTTTTGATGCATTTTGCCTGAAGCATGGTGCTAGGGCCTGTTATCTCAAATAGGCAATATAAAAATATCTTTCTAACTCATTCCTATAGTTGAAGGATCCTCATGAGTTGAAATTATTGTAATCAATCAAAATTCACTATGTTGTGCAAACCAAATAAAATAACATGCCAGGTGAGGAATGGTGACAACAATGGACCAGCTTATTAGGAAGTTAAAATAAAAATGCTCTTCTGTCAACACTCTTATTCTCAGTGGCCTTTTGAAAGATTGAAAATCAGAGGAGCCAAAGTGCTGATATTTTTCTCATCTTTATTGATATGGCTTGTTTGCCCTGTGCTTAATGCTGAGCTTTTGGAATCAGGATAATATTTGGATAAATAGTGTGTCATTTTTTATAGATCTGTAATTTACATACTGTAATATTCATCATTTTAAAGTATACAATTCAGTGGCTTTGAGTATATTCACAGGGTTGTGCAACCATCACACCCACATAATTCCAGAACATTTTCATCACTTCCAAAAGAGAAAACCACTAGTGAACTTTGTGTCTCTATGGATTTGCCTATTCTGGGCATTTCATAACAATGAAATCATAAATATGATTTTGTGTCAGATTACTTTCACTTAGCAAAAACGTTTCAGTTTTCTTCCATGTTGCAGCATCTGTCAGTACTTTAATTTTTATGGCTGAATAATATTCCATTGCATGGATGTACCATATTTATCCATTCATCACTTGATAAGTATTTGCTGTTTTCCACTTTTTGGCTATAATGAACTATATTGCAACTGACTTCTGGGAAGATGGCGGACTAGTAAGACACGGGAATCTCTTATCCAGAAAAATAGCTAGAGGACAAGCTGAAACAGCCCCGAAAAAGATCCTCTAGGGTTTAGGACAGCAGGTGAAGGCTGCACGCTACCCAGAGGAGAGAGGGACAGAAGAGGGAAATCGCGACTACAGAACTGTGAGTTGCAAGTAGCAGCTTCTGCTGCTGCTGGCACCCTCCCCCACACTCTTCAGAATTCTCGAGCCCCTGGGCCTGTGACCACAGACAAAGGGGGCTTCAGGGATCTGCCACTCCTGGAAAGGGGAGAGAGAGGGACACAACCTTAGGCTGACTCAGGTTCTGACCTGAAATTTGGGCTGCAGAGCCCCACGGACCCTTCCACACGGCGGTTTGCCCTGGGAGCCTGGAAAGGACTGGAGAAATCCGATCCTCACAACCTCCCTCTCTTCTAGCCTGGACTAATTGTTGAAGACACCACGAGAGAGGGGAGAGAGAGCCTGGGGCTGACCCTGCTTTGGACTCCCAGGTTTGGTCTGCCCTGTCCCGAGAGCCCTTCCAGGCTGGGTGGGGCTGCGCCATTGCTTGCCTTGGAGCCTGCAAGGGGCTAAAGATATACAAACCTCCCAATCTCCTCCTCTACTAACAGGGACTGATTGTTGAGGATTCAGAAGGGAGTGGAAATATTTCCTAGCTGGGAAAAGGGGGGCGCTACGAGAGAAGTCTGGAGAACTGTCTCAGAAAGTTTGAATCACAGGGCTCCTAGCCCCCAGAAAGGAAGCTCTATCACATTGATCTGGTCTGTGTCACAACAAATACGCTCCGACCAGGCATTGAATTGAGAGCTGCCAACAAGCACCATCTCCTGGCAGACCAAGGAAGTGCACATAAGAAAATTAATAAGTAAGAGAGGCATTTCCTGGCCTCTATAGCTTCCCTGCCCAAGGCCCTAGGAAATGACTCTACAACCAATTACTGGGTCCAGTGCCCAGTTTTGAGCAACCAGCAGAACAATCCTAACAATCAAGGTTGAGCCAAAAATCAAAGAGCGGTGGTAACTCACAGCCTCCTGCCACTAAAACCCCATAAAAGAGAAAGAGATAGAGCATCTAAGTAAAATACAAACTAACCAGATGCCTAAGCACCAGCAAAAAATTACGGGCCATACTAAGAAAATAGAAGACATGGCCCAAGAAAAGGAATACAGCAAAGTCCCAGAAGAGATGCAGAATTTGAGAGAACTAATCAGTGAGATGAGCACACATTTCCAAAATCAAATTAATGAGATGAAAGAGAATATAGTTAAAGAGATCAATGACATCAAGAAGTCATTGCGCGAACGTAAAGAAGAATTTGAAATCATGAACAGAAGAGTAACGGAGTTCATGGGAATGAAAGACACAATAGGTGAAGTAAAAAATACATTTGAAGCATACAACAGCAGACTCAAAATGATAGAAGAAAGAATAAGTGATACTGAAGACAGAGCAGTTAAAATTGAAGAGAGAAAAGAACAGAGAGGAAAAAGAATGGAAAAAATTGAGCAGGGCCTCAGAGAGTTGAATGACAACACAAAACGCAAGAACGTACATGTCATGGGAGTTCAAGAAGGAGAAGAGAAAGGAAAAGGGGCAGAAAGAGTATTTAAGGAAATAATAGCTGAAAATTTCCCATCTCTCACAAAAGAAATGAACTTACATGTCCAAGAAGCACACCGTACCCCAATAAGAATAAATCCAAATAGACCTATGCCAAGACACATATTATTCAGAATGTCAAATGTAAAAGATAAAGAGAAAATTCTCAGAGCAGCAAGAGAGAAGCAAATGATCACCTACAAAGGATGTCCAGTAAGACATTGTGCAGATTTCTCTTCAGAAACCATGGAGGCAAGAAGACAGTGGTATGATACAATTAGGAAACTGAAAGAGAAAAACTGCCAGCCAAGAATTCTATATCCAGCAAAACTGTCCTTCAAATATGAAGGTAATATAAAGTACTCACAAACAAACAGAAACTAAGACAGTTTGCAAAAAAGAATCCACCTTTGCAGGAAATATTGAAGGAAGCCTTAGAACCTGAAAGAAAAAGACAGGAGAGAGGCTTGGAGGAGAGTATAGAAGAAAGAAAAGCAGAAAGGATAACCGAAAGAGTAAAAAGAAAGACAAAAATAAGATGACATATGAAAACTAAAGAATACAATGGAGGAAATAAATAGTGCATTTTCAGTAATATCATTGAATGTGAATGGATTAAATTCCCCAATCAAAAGATACAGGCTGACAGAATGGATAAAAAAACATGAGCCATCCATATGATGCTTATAAGAAACTCACCTCAGACACAAGGATACTAGCTGGCTGAAAGTAAAAGGTTGGAAAAAGATAATACATGTGAATAGTAAACAGAAAAGAGCAGGGGTAGCTATACTAATATCAGACAAAACAGACTTCAAATGCAAAAAAGTGATAAGAGATGCGGAAGGCCATTATATATTAATAAAAGGGACGATCCTCCAGGAAGATATAACAGTCATAAATATTTATGCACCTAACCAGTGTGCCCCAAAATATATGAGACAAACTCTGGCAAAATTGAAGGGAGAAATAGACATTTCTACAATAATCGTCGGAGACTTCAACACCCCTCTCACATCATTAGATAGAACAACTAGACAGAAGATCAACAAGGAAACAGAGAACTTGAACAATATGATAAACAAGTTAGACCTAACAGACATATACAGAACACTGCATCCAAACTCAGCGGATTATACATTCTTCTCAAGTGCCCATGGATCTTTCTCCAGGATAGACCACATGTTAGGTCACAATACAGCTCTCAATAAATATAAAAAGATTGAAATTATACAAAGCACCTTCTCAGATCATAATGGAATGAAACTAGAAATCAATAACAGGAAAAAAGGAAATTTGCAAATGTGTGGAGACTGAACAACACACTCCTAAATATTCAGTGGGTCAAAGAAGAAATTGCAAGTGAAATCAGTAAATATATTGAGACAAATGAAAATGAGAACACAACATATCAAAACTTATGGGATACAGCAAAGGCAGTCTTGAGAGGGAAATTTATAGCCCTAAATGCCTATATTAAGAAATAAGAAAGAGCTAAACTCAAAGATTTAACTGAACAACTTGAGAAACTAGAAAAAAACAGCAAACCAATCCCAAAGCAAAAAGAAGAAAAGAAATAATATAGATTAGAGTGGAAATAAATGAAAATGAGAACAAAAAAGCAATAGAGAAAATCAACAAAACCAAAAGCTGGTTCTTTGAGAAGATCAATAAAATTGACAAGCCCCTCGCTAGACTAACAAAGAAAACAAGAGAGAAGATGCAAATAAATACAATCAGAAATGAAAGAGGGGAAATTACAAATGACCTCACAGAAATAAAAGGAATCATAAGAGGATATTATGAGAAACTATATGCCAACAAACTAGACAACCTGGATGAAATGGACACATTTCTAGAAACTCATAACCAACCTACACTGACACAACAAGAAATACAAGAACTTAACAAACCAATCACAATTAAGGAGATTGAATCCATCATCAAAAATCTCCCAGCAAAGAAAAGTCCAGGACCAGATGGCTTCACAGGTGAGTTCTACCAAGCATTTCTAAAAGAATTAACACCAATCCTGTTTAAACTCTTCCAAAAAATTGAAGAGGAGGGAAAATTACCCAACACATTTTATGAAGCCAACATCACCCTAATACCAAAGCCAGATAAAGATTCCACAAGAAAAGAAAATTACAGACCAATCTCTCTCATGAACATAGATGTAAAAATTCTCAACAAAATACTTGCAAATCGAATCCAACAGCATATCAAAAGACATACATCACGACCAAGTGGGATTTATTCCTGGTATGCAAGGCTGGTTCAACATAAGAAAATCAATCAATTAACAAATGAAGGAAAAAAACCACACGATCATCTCAATAGAT